>JAHWFO010102068.1:0-36378 GCA_023313115.1 Rhysida immarginata | reverse complement strand
CAATAAAAATTAATATCAATTTAAAGAATTTAGTTAGTCATTTTCTTAACAATCAATAACGGTTCGCTCTAAATTATTGGTCAAGAAAGCGATCCGCGAGTCGCCGTCCGCCCTAGTATAATGCAAGGAAGCCGAACATAGTTCACCTAAGTGAAAACGCTTTTGGAATAAACGGTACATGATCATTTGTGTCTGTGTATTCTGCAATTCCAACAATTGATAAACTGTTAGGAAAAAAAGAAATTAAACTGGAGCAATCTCCAAGCATCAGGTAAATGATATTAATTAGAAAAATGGATGAAAAAATTCTGCGACTTGGATTCGAACCAGGAACCTCGACTGTCATGGTCGACGCCTCTACTAACTGGGCTATCGCAGACACCTAAGCTGTCATCCTGTCACTAAGTGTCTTAAAGACAACTAAGTAGTCTTTACCTGATGTTTGGAGTTTGCTTCAGTTTCATTGCTTTATTTCTTATTGTGTGTTCATCAAACTTTTTGTTGGTTTGGATAGGAGAAATTCACGATCTGTGAATCGGGTGCCCACCTCCCATCGGACTTTCCTTCTTGACAACTTGGTTGTCTTTAAGACACTTAGTGACAGCATGGCTGTTCAAGTGCCTATGATAGCCCAATTGATAGAGGCGTCGACCATGACAGTCGAGGTTCCTGGTTCGAATCCAGATCGCAGAATTTTTCCATCAATTTTTCTAATTGGTAAACTGTTGCAACTCACACTCTGCTCTCGAGGTCTTGAAGCAAAACTGGTGCATTCATCACTTGGTGTGATCTGGCAGTCGCAGTTTCTTCTGTTGACACATTGGCATCGACGGCCAAATGGTCACTCACCACTTGTTTAGTTGAAGCAGTGTGCTGGAAAAATCGATACAGCACCGAGTGAAGGGGCTGCTTTCTCTGCCGCTTTTCCACTGTTAACCAATAGTCTGTTAACACCCCATTATTTCCATTTACTGCTAATCTTTAAAACTTTTCAAGAAAATGTTAAATTCTAATAATTATCAATTCTAAGAGAAGCACAAAGGACAGGAATTATATGTATTGTTAAAATTTCCGACGCCTTCTCACTGATTCTCAGAGGAGGAAGACCCTTCCAGCTGTATGCTGACGACCATTACGTGAAATTTTATATTATGGTCAGGAAATTAGAAAGCCCGAAGAATATTACATTTTATAAGAGGGTGGTTCTTGATTTATGCATGTAAGTCGTGTGTCCTCTTTTGGCCTCAAAAATTTACAAAATGATCAGTCTTGAGATTCATTTACATATCTTAATTAACATGTCTTACATACATAACTTATTGATTTGCTGAATCTGGTATATTTTCTCCAATTTTTTATTTAATGCCATATCATTTTTAGAATTCTGTGTTGCTATCACTACTGTTAAAACAAACAGAACAGTCTATTGTTGCACAAACTTTACCTTGCATTCTTCGTCATGAGATATATATTTTTGGTACTGTGCATATTGCTGTGAGATACCTCCTATCAATTTTAATATCAATTATTATCGATAGATATTATTTTTTCGAAATCTCATGTAGACAGTGACCTTCTTGCTTTGAAGCATAATGTGCAAATTTCATTAAAATTGGAATTAAACTAAAGATTTATATAAGAAAGGAACACACAAACAACTTTCAACCTTATCTATATATATAAAATTCTCTGTATGTCTGTCAGTCTGTCTGTTCGCTATGCATTTCAAAATGGCTAGACAAATCTTAATGAAATTTTTCATGTAATTCCGATGGACCTTGGGAAGGTTTTACGTAGGCCATGGTGGATATATCGCGCTTCATGGATAGCACACTCTACAATTCATTACCCCCCTCCCTAAAAGAGGTTAATATGGTTAATTATGTAGTGTCACACAAGCAAATGCGTTAAGTTTGCAGTTAATGTGTTAAGTATATAGTGCAACACCAGTTAACGTGTTAACAAATTTTCAACCCCCCTTTCCCCCTTAAGGGTTCGAAAAATTTCTTAGTGCTCACTTACATTTTGTAAAGAACCTCTGTACAAAATTTCAAGTTTCTAGGCCTTATGCTTTGGGCTGTGCGTTGATCACTCACTCAGTCACTCAGTCAATTTCTTCTTTTATACACAGGGGATCTCAAAATTCTAATTACAAACTTTACGAGGTGATAGAGGGTGCAACCATAAGCATCTTTTCTCTATAGTGTTTTTAGGGAAACTCAACCCCTGCAAAGATATGAGGGGCTAAAAGTAGGATGCACCGCCTGCAATGTGGCTGACCTGCGTACAGAACAACTCTAAACATCCAATGACGGTAATTTGAACTCCTTAAAATTTGTCACCCCATTTCCCCATTACCGAAATGGTATTGAGCCACAATTACTGACATTAATAATTACGGTTCGAATTGTTTTGCATTATGATGAACTCTCCCGAAACATAGGTGTGATCTGTTGCTAATTGATTGTCGTCAATGAAGTGTCACTTGATAAAACATAATTAAAATCTTCAACCACCGTTATTGCAAAGACAAGTTCACAATACGTAGATGCATGCAAATTCGAAGCCTATCGATAAAATGTTGCTATTACAAACAAGCCTGTCCATTGTGTTGTGGAATCAGTTCTGTCATGCAGCGATTCACAAATGCTGAGCTTGCCGACGTGCATTACATTTACGGTGTAGTAAATGGAAGCAGCAGGAACGCTGCACGAATTTATCGTCATCAGTTTCCACGTCGAGTACATCCTGACAGCCGGCTGTTTACCAGAATTCACATTCGACTCCGCGAAAATGGAACGTTTCATTTCAGCGACCCGATGCTGGACGTCCACGAGTTACTCAGCAGGAGATTGAAGTACTTGAATACTTTGAAGAACACCCATTCAATAGCACCCGCATGACAGCGCAGAACTTGGGTATTTCACGAGGTACGGTTTGGCGTATGCTTCGTGAGAACGGCATGTATCCATTTCACCATCAACGAGTGCAGCTGTTGCTTCCCCAAGATTATCCGGCTCGAATGCAGTATGCACAATGGTTACTACAAGAATCGGAAAGAGATCAGCTGTTCCCATCATATGTTCTCTTTACCGATGAAGTCTTCTTTAATCAACTATGGAATTATAAACTATGGAAACAATCACACATGGGCAATGGGCAATGGCCAATCCTCATGCGATATTTCGTCATGGACATCAACAACAATTTGGGGAGAATGTGTGGTGTGGCCTACTTGACAATACGCTGATCGGACCATATCTACTACCTCCTCGCCTTAACGGAAACATTTATGAAGTGTTTCTGGAGGAAGTATTGCCAGATTTCTTGAAGAATGTTCCATTAGCTTGTCGACGATTGATGTGGTTTCAGCATGATGGAGCACCAGCTCATTTCGCTGGTAATGTATGCAATGTGCTTGGCAACTTGTTTGATGGTCGGTAGATTGGACGGGGAGGCCCGGTACGGTGGCCACCAGGTTCGCCCGACCAGTCTCCTCTCGATTTCTGGTTCTGGGGGCACATGAAAACATTGATGTATACAACAGAAATCCAAGACATTTATGAACTTACTACGCGCCAAAACATTGATGACCTGTTTCACTGAAATCCAAGCCCATACACAAATTTTTCAACACACAAGCCAATTATTAATAAGCAGATGTCAATGTGTGTACAGGTTGGTGGCGGAAATTTTGAGCATTTGCTTTGAATAGAATACGTTCTTCGAAACAAACACTATACTGTCAATGTTCCTATTTCGTTTATTGTGTCACATCCAATTACAGTCATTGGATGTTTAGAGTTGTTCTGCATGCAGATCAGCCACTTTGCAAGCGGTGCATCTTACTTTTAGCCCCTCATATCCTTGCAGGGGTTGAGTGTCCGTAAAAACATTATAGAGAAAAGATGCTTAAGGTTGCACCTTCTATCACCTCGCAAAGTTTGTTACAGGAATTTTGAGACACCCTGTATATACAGGGTCTAGATACATTAATATGACCACCTGCTAGTATCCGGAATAACCACCGTTGGCGGCAAGCACAGCAGCTAGTCGACGTGGCAGAGAGTCAATAAGTCCTCGGAAGGTGGTTGCAGGTATCTGGGACCATTCAGCGATCAGTGCATCCCGTAATTCCTTCACCGTGCGTGGTGGAGGATCCAGCTTGCGGACATGGTGATCGAGATGGTCCCACAAATGTTCAATAGGGTTGAGGTCCGGGGATTTTGGTAGCCATGGGAGTAGCTTGAATTCATCCTCATGCTCCTCGAACCAGTCGTGGACCATTTTGGCAGTATGGCAGGGGGCATTGTCCTGTTTAAAGATGCCATCACCCTGAGGAAACACTGTCAACATGAAGGTGTGTACCTGGTCAGCGACGATCGTCAGGTAACGAAGAGCATTTAGTGTACCCTCTAGCGGTATCAGTGGACTCAGACCATACTATGAAAACATCCCCCAAACAGTCACACCTCCCCCACCACCCTGTCGTCTGCCAACGATGGTGTCGGGATGCCTGTTCTCAGATGCTTCACAGCGAATTCTCCATCATCCGTCCAGAAACCGCGACTCGTTAGCGAAAGCAACCCTTTGCCGCTCTGCCGAGGTCCAGTGGCGATAGTTCATTGCGAATTGGAGGAGTTTTCGTCGATGCACAGGCGTGAACATGGGTGCTGTTATCATACGCCTGCTCCGGAGCCTCAACCTCAAGAGGGATCGTTGCACTGTCTTGGTATTGACACGCCTAGTGGTCCTACTGTTCATTTGCTGTGTCAGTTGCTCAACAGTGGCACGCCGATTGGTCTTGGCCAGGCGTCGTAACCGACGCTCGCCTCTAGGATCGATGACCCGTGGGGCCCCACGGTTACCTCTTTGGTTGCTCGAAACTGTCTGGTTCGTCCAGTCGCGGTGCACCTTCACAACGGCAGCCCTAAATCATTTCACAAAGGTCGCTGTTTCTGAAATGTTGCCCCCCTTGGCCCGATAGCCAATGATCATTCCCTTTTGGAGGTTCGACAGGTCATTTGCTCTGCCCAAGTCAATTGCTGTGTTAACGGATGCTACTACACGTCTGCTGTTGTATGCTTTTAATGATATGCAATGATTTTTCATCTGCATACCATGGGACGTTCCAACATTTTCGAGGAGAGGTGGTCATATTAATATGCCCCGGCCCTGTCGATTACAACTTAAAGTTGAAGACTGTTGGAAAAACATTCGGAATCATCAAAATTTCAGGAAAAAAATTGGAATCATATGATTTAAAACAAAATTAATACGTTGTGGCCCCTCCTCGAGGCTTTACAACTTTTTTTATACGATCAGGCATTGATTCAATTAGTGATTGGCACGTTGAAATATTAAATTCTGACCAGCTCTCACGAATTGCTGTTTTAAGTTACTCTAGATCACTTGGATGTTTCCTGGCAATTTGTTTCTTCAGAATTCCACACATATCTTCAATTAAATTAGGGTCCCGACTATTGGGTGGCCGTGGCAGTGTTGGTATGTTGCATTCTGTGACATGATGCGCTGTCGTCTTGGAAGATGAAATTATCATTTTCGAATGCATCTTCAGCTGATGGTATAACAAAATTTTCTAAAATAGCAAGGTAAACATTTGCATTAACAGTGGTCTTTAACATACAGAAATGCCCAGGACCATGGAAAGAAAGACATTCCCAAATACATGTACTTCGAGGAAACTTCATTTTAGATCTTAAGCAATACTTGGCAAACTTGTCTGATGAAAGACGCCACACAAACCGTCTATTATCATCACCACACACCCGGGGCTCATCATTAAACATCACACGTTTCCAATCTTCTAAGGCCAGTGTGAATGTTCTTTAGCCCATTGTAGTCGTAATTTTATGTGACAAGCATTAAGTTTCGGTTTCGCCTTTGCCTTTCCAAATCGGTAGCCAATCTTGTTTAATCGTATTTGGACAGTTTTGTCGCAAACATTGGTACGTGAAAGTTTCTTCCTTCCAGTTTAACTGTCTTGATGAAGAGTTTCGCATCCTTTTCACAATTGTTTTAAGCATCTTATCCTGCCTGGCACTTGTTTTCCTTGGTCGTCCGGTACGATGTCTTGTTTTAACATCACCATCTTCACGAAATTTTTTCCATATTTTAGCAACAGTTGATTGGCTACATTTCATAATTGCTGCGACTTCTCTTTGAGTCTTATTTTCATGTAAAAGGTGTAAGGCAGTTTCTCATAGCTTCAGACAATTATTTGATAGGACCCATTTTGCTCCAGTAAATTCTTGTGGAATCAGCAAGTAACCCAAGAATAGTTCTGTACTAATATGTAGAAACATCATAATATTCAAACTCGTGGGTCGTTCCGTTTCCAAAAGGTAAGTAAAGCATCGCTTTCACACTAAATATTGCATGATTCCAAATTTTTTCCCTGAAATTTTGATGATTCTGAAGTTTTTTCCAACAGTCTTCAATATTACATTGTAATATTTGTATAAATTTTTTATATACACAATAAGTGTTTGTGTGTAAATATCATTTGTTTTTTGTAGAATAAACTCTGCACTTATTTTTTTCATAAATGTACACAATGTTTTGAAATTTGTCTTTTATTACCAATGCAACGGTTTCAGTAGGTAGTAATTCCAAACTTTTAACCAGGGGTTATAGTAGCTTCAGATGAATAACATATTTCTATTTGGTTGAAATCTGAGAGGTACATTTTCGTGTAATTCTCTTGTTACTTGTTTACCCGGATGTTTGGTAATTTTCTTTGAAAATAAATATGGTGTTACTTTCTGGTATCTCTTTGTATGTATAACAGTTATCCATTATCCCCTTCTAAAATGTAATCTCATCCCCGAACC
Source organism: Rhysida immarginata (assembly GCA_023313115.1). NCBI lineage: Eukaryota > Metazoa > Arthropoda > Chilopoda > Scolopendromorpha > Scolopendridae > Rhysida > Rhysida immarginata. Next base: position 29,524 of record JAHWFO010102068.1, on the reverse strand, counting down.
CTCGCACAAAGAGAGGTAACTTTCTTCTAAAACACTTAAAATTCCATAATATTTAATATTTTCCGACGTTCATTAAAATACCCCAGAAGTACATAAGACAGGGCACATAAGTTCTTCCTAGGTGGTGCATTGTATTGCTTTACTTGCTAGAAATCTTTTTAATTATTAGTGTATAATAAATGTCATGTGATTGAGCAGGGGAAAATGACAGTCGCGAGTTCGAGGTTCCAGAACGAAAATCTTCTGAAATAAAATTTATTGCTCGAGCTCGTGCTCACCCTTTCCATCAACTGGATGGACCGGCCTGACTGACGGGAGAGAGGAAAAAAAAATCGGGATGAGCGGACGGATTCGAGGCACATTATGAATCGGGCGATAAAAATTAGCAAGAAGAATTTTGGGCTATGGCGTTCAAACGATGGCTCTAAAGAGCGTTAGAAGCATTGGGTTTAGACAAAAATAATATATTTGGTCAAACAAGCTTTGTGAATAATTTAGAGGAAATCCAGCCTCTTACTCAACGTGCTAAGTCGTTATACGAGCGGCACTCGAAATTCGCGTCGTTCATTTCTTGGCCGTCGTGCTGCTCGTCTAAGAGACCTAATGATAAGAGACTAATAATATTTATCCTGTGTATATGTCAGAACAAGGAAAACCAGGCCAGCGTTTTACCAAGGAAGTAAGCATTCCTATTTAATAAAATAGGCGTTAATTGTTGAACCGTTCTGTGTAAGGATGTATTCTTACTTCATAAATTACTGCTAAAGCCTTTCTACAAAAGCATGTAATGTAATGATGAAGCAAGCGATTAACTATTGATAAAAATTTTCCCAAAACAACATCAGATTTTGTCCTCCTTTTATGTGCGTCATCTGTTTTTGTGTATCTTCCTGTGTTTCTACTGTAACTGTTACTCTACAAGACCTTCTCTTCACCTGTTGTTTGTCCACATCAGTCTCCATAAGACTCCCACCTCATTTGTCTTTCTACACATTGGGTGACTTTTATTAAAGTTTTATTATTTCATTATATTTTATTTCTATTTTTCATTAAAATGAGTATATATTCTTAATTAATTGTATATAACTATTGATAAGTGTAAAGCGTAAGTTATTACATGCCAGATCTTAGCATTGAAAGTTAACAGTGGTATCAAAATGTTATCATTAAAATACGTACCACTAAACTCATTTTGGCCGTCATTAATTTCGAGTTATATTCATACACGACGCATCATTCCAAGTTCTTTTATTAATTAAAGCTGTGTCTTAGCATTGAAAGTACCCAATGGACCGTAATGGTTTCACTAAAATATTTACCAATGAACAAGTTTTGATTAGCCTTATTGTTACATTATATTCATGCATGGCACATCATTCCAAGATGTTTGGTATATTACTTGCCATATCTTAGCATTAAAAGTTTCTAATAAACCATAATGTTTCCACTAAACCATATTCTTTTTGAAACCACTATTCAAAATTGACTTTGTAACAATACGTAGAACTCCTGTTGTTCGGGCTTTTCTAGAAGTTAACGTTTTCTTGGAAATATTTAATAATGACCCGTAACTGGAGATAATGGAGAGTTACAAACTATTGAGAAAGAGTGAAAGATGACAGAGGAGGCAGTCCCTTCGTTCGAGCTACAGTTAGCGACATAACCGATAACAAAGCAACTCAACTCTTCAAACCAACAACCATTTGGTGTTATGACCTATAATGATCCTTCGAGGATTATAACAGTAATTCATATCTATCGAAATGCCAGCGAAGAAATGAATGAATATTGGGCTGAGATGACAAAAATTTATCCGGGCATCGGAAACATCTGAACAACTGCTTCGTCTATAGAAGGAAATTGTGGAAGTACTGAAAAAAAATGTATTATTTAACTTCATGAGATCGTTCTGTTTAACTTACAACTGTAATTATCTCGGGCAACGCTGGGTATCTCTGCTAGTATAATATAAGATTAATAAACAAAGAAAAACTATTAGTAAGGTTAGAATTTAATAGAGTTGGTAGATAAAAAAAATTTAAAATTCTTTTTAAAGATGGCAACTGATGGAGGTGACCGAACATCTTCAGGTAATTTAGACCAACAACTAGCCCCTGCATAAGAAACACTGCAGCGTTGATAATTACTCTTCGCTACAGGCAATCGAATAGAATTTGCAAAACGGGTTGAGTAAGTGTGAAAGTCCCAATGTCGGTTCATTATTATAGGCGAGGATAAATTAGGCTGGGAATTACACTTATTTCGTTGATAAAAAACTATATATTTAGTTTTACCCGTATTTAATGAGAGTTGATTAAATGAGTTCCAAAAACTTAGGGTTACAAATGCTTGGTTAATTGATGATTGTAAATTAGAAATAGAGAAATCTGCAAACGAGAAAATTATGTCATCAGCATAGCAAATAATCGAAAGGATAGATAGATTAAAAGAAAGATCATTAATAAATAAATTAAATAAAAAAGTAGAAAGAATAGAGCCTTGAGGGACTCCCTGATTATGAATTAACGGAGCAGAAGTAACATTAGAGAGATTAAGAGAATAGAATCTATCTGATAAAAAATCAATTAACCAATTTAAAGGGGGCCCACGAATATTATAAAAGGAAGAAAGTTTTAAAACTAAAAGTGAAATAGGGATAGAATCAAAGGCCTTAGTATAGTCCAAGAATAAAGATACCACAAACTTCTTATCAGCCATATGTGAACTAATAAAGTCCGTTCAAGCAAAACATGCCGTATCTATACTCCGGGTTGGGGTAAACCATGTTGAAACCTCGAAATCAATTTAAATTTCGAGACGAAACTTGAAAGACAGATAAAATATAATTTCTCAAATATTTTTGAAAATAACGGCAATATTGATACAGGACAATAATTACGAAATTCTTATAGGATCACCACTCTTAAATATTTAAGTAATAAACTAGAGGATACTCTTTTACCACAAGAAGAGAAAAAGAAACGAAAAAATAATAAATGAAAACTAAGGCAAAAATTTAATAAGACAAAAAACAAAAGAATAAGGAAAAATACGACCTGTAAGCGCTTTTCGAAACCCTTGCTTTCATCGTTCAGCAGCCCAAGGGAAAACACGAAGTGAACTAACTTGGAACAATCGACAATCGAACAGTGAAGTGTACATTTGTTAGGATGGGACGAAAGCAACGCTTTCACAAAGCTCATCCAACCAGAATAAACTCCAACTGAAATACACTGAGGTAGTCAAGAAGCCTAACCAATTCAAGCGGTCTTCCAGATTATACAAAAAAGAAAATAAGATTGACGATTGTCAGAAACAAAATACAAACGAAATTAAAAAAACACAAGGAGAAAGAAGATTATCACATCTTCTAGTAGTGGGGGAAAGAGACATTGCTAATATCTTCAAAATTGACGTCAAGAACGTGCCTCGGTTTACGATACTTCGTATGCCAGTTCATATTCAATGAGTTCTTCAGTATTCATTTCACAAGTTTATTGGCGTGAGTCTTCATCTCCTGAATCATAATCAAAAGGAGATCCTGTATAAACTTTCCGATATGGGCCATGTTTAAATCCATGTGGATGGATTGGTTTTTCACCGTCCTTCTGTCCAGCTGAGCAATGGTCCTCAGGGTAACATTCTGGAATGACTGTAGTTCATTCCATCAGGTTTTAAAGATAGTCGCCCATGCAGGCATGCCATAGAGGAGTATGGTCCGGATAATCGATTTGTACAGAAGTAGCTTGTTGTCAATGCTGAGGGCGCTGTTGCGACTCATGAGATCAATGATACTGTACTTAGCCCTCTTCGCTTTGTTCAGAGCATAGGACATATGCTGGTTCCATGAGAGTCTTGAGTCAATGATAACTCCCAGATACTTGTAGTTGTCCACCCAGTCCAGTTTCTTATTGAACAGAACAAGAGAATCTGGGGGACGCTTAAGTTTCCTATTGAGGTACAAAGCCTTGCACTTTCCGACGTTAAGGTTCAACTTCCTGCAGTCTTCGAACTGCTTCAAGGCGCACTGCAGCCGAGTGATAACGTGAGCCGGCTGGTGTTCCCTTGTCATAATGGCAGTATCATCCGCATAAAAATGCAGATTACAATTATCGGGTTTCGGAAAATCATGTACAAATTAATTAAATAACACAGGCCCGAGGACAGAACCCTGAGGGACACCGTCCTTTACAACATGGGGCGTGGAAAGATTTTCTCCAACTTCGGCTTGATAGGATATGCCGTCAAGAAAGGATTTCTCCAACAAAATCAAATCGGCAGGGAACCCGTCTCTGATCATTTTGTAGGCAAGGCCCTCATGCCACACTTGGTCAAAAGCTTTACTGACATCGAGAAATACCAGCCCACAGTACCTGGAGAGGTTCAGGGGGGTGCTGAGGTCTACAACGAGCCTCCATATCTGCATCGGACAAGACTGGGCAGCACGAAAGCCAAACTGTTCTTCCCGAAAAAGGTCATTTGCTAGACAGTGATCTTGGAGGCTGACGAGAATCGTTTTCTCCAACACTTTGGACATCGTGCGTAGCAGGCTAATAGGTCGATAACTCGCCGGAATCGCAGGATTTTGCCCCTGCTTGGGGATACTCAACACAATAGATTGCTTCCAAGCCACAGGGAAGTAAGAAAATTTCCAGCAGACGTTAATGATATTAGTGAGATAGTCAATAAAGTTCTTCGGGAGGTTTATAAGGGCGTTATTACTCACCTTGTCTCTTCCTGGCGCCTTCTTCTTTTTCACTTTACTTATGATGGTGGCGACCTCTCCAGCCTCGATGCTGTTCTTCGTTAAATGCTGTGGGACTTCATCAAAGTTAACAATACCTTTTTCCACACGCTGAGACATGATTTGGCTCTCGGGCTTATCGTTGGTAGGAGTAACAAACTGCATTTCCAGTGAATCTGCAATGAGTTGGGCCTTGTCCTGATCAGTTTGCACATAGCCACCTTGTGGTGTACGGAGTGGAGGAAGCGTAACATTCTTCTTCTTCTGTAAAGCTCTGACCATACTCCAAATGGAATTGTCGCGAGCCGACAAGCTTTAGAGTTTTTCATTCCATCTAGCGTCGGGAAGCTCTTTTATCTGCTCTTGAACTCTTCGCACTAACCTGTTGCACTTGGTTTTGAGCCAAGGTTCACGATAGCGTTGCCATAGTCTACGGGTCCTGTTTCTTTCAGCAATTAGGCGTTGGATTCCAGGAGTGAGTTGGATTCGATGAGAAGGTTTATTCTCTGATGGATACTTACTAGCTTCAATGGCACTGTTAATACATCAGCTGATGTCATCAACAAGTTGATCGATGTCCTGTGTACAGTAAGCAACGTCCTGATGGTAGCCATGGTCCTTAAGAATATCTTTGTAGAGCTTCCAGTCTTGATTATGTACGAGTTCCTCTCGGAAATTTATGTCAACATTGTCAAAGTTCAACGCCACAGGCTTGTGGTCAGAAGAAAGGTCATCAATCGTGAAGATATTGTGCGGTTTGAAGAAACCCTTCAAGAGCGAGATGTCCAAAACGTCACTACTAGGGGAGTGGTCGCAGTAGTAGGTGTCCTCCACAGGTCCAGCAGCGATGATATCATCTCTACCTTGTGTGTACCTATAGAGAATCATGCCGTTGTAATTCTGCGTTCTAGAGTTCCAGCTTGGATGCTTGGCATTTAGGTCACCAGCCAGGACGACTGGAGTGTCACCACTGAAGAGTTCATCGAGCTCGCAAATGTCAAGATAATGTTTAGGTGAATTGTAGAGCGCCACGAACTTCACTTCACCACAAAAGACTTCATTGATAATGATGGAGGCCGATTCCATACCTGCATAAGACTTGGATACTAATTCTTGGTGTTGAATTCCCTTCTTAATGATGATCGCAGCGCCCCCAGACGCACATCTTGCAGCATTTGAAGCCATTCGATCCTTACGGTCCACACAATAGCCAGGTAGCTTGAAGTCTTGGCTTGGTTTGAGGTGAGTTTCACACAGGAAAGCAACGTCAATTAGTTGCTTTATCAGAAAGTTGTGAAACTCGATACGCTTTCGGGGAATGCCCCTAGCGTTCCATATCACGCACCGAAGTTCACCTTTGTTGATTGCAGTAAAACGTTGTGCAGCCATACTAAAATTAGTTGGTCGTAAGGAGCCCACTCAACTGTGGGTAGCTTTTGCCTAGATTAGAAAACAGATGAAAGATACGTCCTAATTGTTTATACATACCTTTATCTTCCGGCGTAGACACAGCGGCAGCATAGGATTTGCCTGCTGTCTCTTTAGAACTAGCCATCCTTTGAACCTGGGGGTATTTTGGACATTTCGTATAGCTTGAACCAGGAAGGTACACTAACTTGGGATACTAACTTCGGAAGGTATATTGAGTCTTATATAGTGAACCAGAACGGAGAACAACCAATAAAGAGAATTGTAGAAAGAGGCAATTCATCGATTGGGAAGCTGAGTCACACACTGAATCAATGCAGAGTCACCAATGGGGCTCTTATCGAGATTTAATAACCGGTTTTTGTCGGTTTTGTTTATGGCAAGGCTTTCAAAAGCATCTAGTAGGTGCTATTTATTGACTGATTGTACAAGTTTTAAATTCTCTAAGGAAAAATCATGTCCCGTGTCCAGAGAGTGCTTGGCTATCGCGGACTGGTTGCTTCTGCCAAAACGTCTATGCCGTATATGCTCCTTGAATCTGGTGGCTAAGTTTCTAGAAGTCTGACCTTTGTACACCATAGGGCATTGCGATCACCTGGCCTCGTAGATTCCGGATTTCTGTAGATGTGGAATGCGGTCCTCAGGATTGATCAGAAGATGTCTCAACTGGTTAGGGTTGCTAAAAGCTAAAGAGATATGGAACGGTTTGAAAATCGAGTTAAGGTCTTTTATCAGGGCATGATTATATGGTACTGAAACAGTTCTTTCCTTGTCCTTTGTACTATTCAAGATGGAAATATATGTAATAAACTTTTTATACTTTCTTTTCCTAACTAGATCCGAAATGGTTCTGGAGCTGTATCCATTTTTCACAGCTATCTTTTTAATTAAACCAACTTCTTTAATGAAATTAATTGCACTCATGGGAAGGTTAATAGCTCTATCCATCATAAAAATGAAACTAGAGAGCTACTGATTCCAAGGGTGATTGGAATCAATCGGATTGTAATTCCTTCGACTAGAAAATTTTTAAACACGTTAAAGGACAAAGAATCCTTGTTCCTTTTGATCATAATATCAAAGAAAAGGAAGTTGACAATTTACTTCAACCTCAAACGTAAACTGTACTGTGGGATAGAAACTATTCAAATGCTTAGCAAAATCATCAATGTTACAAATTTTAGTGTCGAATATGGTAAAAACGTCATCGACGTAACGATAGCAAATCTTAGAAAAATAAAAATCTGAATTCTTGAGTCTTTCTTCGAAATTTTTGAGGTAGATCTCAGCAAAAGTTGGATTTAGGCACGAACCCATGGGAGTGCCTCCAACCATCTTATAAGTCTTCTTATTATACTGGAATATTTTATTGTTCATAAACAGTCTGGTGATCCTCAAAATTTCATCAAATGAAACCAAAATTTCACCCTCCTTGATTTGCACATTTTCCAGTTTACTGACTAAGTCTAAACTATTGTTCAGAGAACTATCAAATTCTGAGATTCTTAAGGTCCTCAAATATCTAGCTAGAAACTTAGAAATACGATAAGAAGAAGAGTTTATATTGGATACAAACGGACGCATCTTATTTCCTGGTTTGTGAATTTTTGGGAGGGCATATAACCTAGGAATAGTAGGGTTTGAAATAATCAAAGAAGCGGCCACTTTTTTTGGAATAAAGTTGGAACAATCTTTGTTCGGGAAAACTCAGATTTTTTTATGTAAAAATAGATATAATTTTATTTGTAATTAATTATTCTATTTTTTTTCTATAATTTAAGTTTTTTTTACTGTTTTGCAGACAATGATTGTTGAGTACATACTGTTTTAATAAATGTTAATTAAAAAATCTCCACGTGATTATCACTGTCTGCAGCTAGTTGTCCCTCGCGAATAATTTTCGTGATCACGAGGATGTGTGTCCCACTATTGATGTTCTTTCCGTGGTTACTGTTTTTTTTATTTCAGTCAGACCACTTCTAGCTTCTGGCTTGACCAGTCGTCCCTCCTTCTGGTCCTCCACATCCTTACTAGCCTGCAGCATGACGTTCAACTTCCATTTATCATTTCATTCCAATGCTCTGCAAATTACTCCTACCCTGCCGTTCGATGTTTAGTTTCTTATTGAATTTCTCACTTTCTCGCGGCAGCCATGATTCTTTACCGAGCAGCATTGTTTTGCGGGTTTGCCCATAAGGTAATAATGAAATTTCTTTTAATGCTATTTCAACAATAACGCGCATAAGGGACGCCATGTTGCACATTTTTACAATCTTATTCCCCATTAATAATTATTTCGCAGTCTTTCATTAGACATTAAATGGGAATTTTGAAATTTCTTTTCCTTATTCTTTATAAGGAATTGGTCTGTCTCAATTTTTTTATATTTAATCTCAATTCGCTCAATGTAGCGACTAATATTTCTCGTTAAAGTGTTTTGCTGTATTTAACGTACATTTAAGTATTTCTTTATTTTATTCCGAGAAATATTTTCTTTTGTAATTGAGATCGCAATGCCTTTTCCTCAATGAAATCATATTGTATAGAACATTCTTTTGTACAGAATTTTTTTATTTTATAAATAAATATCGCAATTTTTAAACCAAAAAAAAAAAGTCTTTTAACGAGCCACGTTTACTCTTAAGTTTTGGGGTTCTTTCTTTTAAAGTACCACCCATTAAACTCTATTTATTTTGCTTCCCCCTCTGAACAATTTTTAACCAGTTTTTTAACTTCTCTGACCAATTTCGGTAAAGGATTTTTGTTAATATCCTCGAAAGGTCCCTCCGAAATCCATTTGTTAAAAGATTATAAAATTTTGATAAAATACAAAAATTAATGCAGTACTCTAAAATCATTAATTCTAAGAATTTTCATATGTTTATTTTTAAGATATTTAAACATTTAATCAAAAAACTAAGAGCTACACCGGGGTTATCACCTAGCTTATTTGGTAGCACAGCAGATCCTTAAGAATTCATAAAAATACATTTTGACTGTGTAAATGTGAAAATTTTGGAAACTGATATGATGCTTCTGCTTCTTTTAACTTCTTCAGATTGTTCTGCTTACCTAAAAGTGTAATTATTCCTAGCAAAGCCTGGTTCTCTGATAGTAATCTATATAAAGAAGGATGTTTGTTTGTGGGTGGGCGGGTGGGTTTGTATTCTATCCAAATCTACAGTTTTATTCCGATCTTGATAAAATTTTGGATACTTGTCGTTCAAAGAATGAGTAAAGTCAATGTCTACCTCAGATTTCGAAAAAAATAATAATTGTCGATAATCTATATATATAAAGAAGGATGTTTGTGGGTCTGTGGGTCTCTGGGTCTGTGTGTATGTTTTTTATACAAATCTACAGTTTTATTCCGATCTTGATAAAATTTCGCATACATGACCTTCAAAGCATGAGGAAGGTCACTGTCTACCTCAGATTTCGGAAAAATAATAAATATCGATAAAAAATCGATATTCATGGTTATGGCAAGGCATATTAATGAGAAATATCTCATGACCAACAATGCAAGGCAAAGTTGGTACAACAATAGGTATCAACAATGGTATCAGCACGCAATTCACAAACACACTGCATGAACCAACAATATATATCTCATGACTAACAATGAAAGGAAAAGTTTGTGCAAGTGTAATTATCCCAGGCAACGCCGGGTACCTCTTCTAGTCTTTCTATATGTATAAAGAAGGATGTTTGTTTGTTTGTAGGTTTGTTTGTGGGTTTGTTTGTTTGTTTGTTTGTTTGTTTGTTTTTTATACAAATCTACAGTTTTATTCCGATCTTGATAAAATTTTGAATACATGACCTTCAAAGCATGAGGAAGGTCACTGTCTACCTCAGATTTCGAAAAAATAATAATTATTGATAAAAAATCGATATTCATGGTTAAGGCAGGGCATATTAATGAGAAATATCTCATGACCAACAATGCAAGACAAAGTTTTTGCAAAAATAAGTATCAACAATGGTATCAACACTCAATTCACAAACACTCTTCACGGACCAACAATATATATCTCATGGCCAACAATGCAAATAAAAGTTTGTGCAACAATAGGCATCAACAATGTTGTCAACACGCAATGCACCAACGCTATGCAAGGATCAACAATATATGTCAAAGTTTGTGCACTATATGCACCATCACTATGCAAGGCAAAGTTTGTGCAATATAGAATTCAATGCATAGAATTCCTGTTATTCAGGCTTTTCTTAGAAAAGAGAATTCTTAGTACTTAACAATTTCTTGAAACTCTTTAAAAATGATCAGTAACTGGAGATAATGAGTTAGCAGACTATTGAGAAAGAGTGAAGGACGATAGAGGAACCACTCCTTTAGCTTCGTGCTGTATTGAGCAAATGGTAAGCAAGTAAATAGAAGAATCAGCTACCGCTAGACTACACAAAGTGATGAATGGCCAATTTTTGCTTCAAGACATCGAAAGAAGAAAGGAAATAGCAACCACATCAAGTGTACATCTAAAGTAAGATTACGTGAGTAAAAAATTATTTAGACTAGAAGGCATCCTTGGAGAGGTCCATCCATTGTGAGCCTTTAGCAAAATTTTTTTTTCGGTAAATCAGGTCCTGGTACATCGCCTAGAATGGATTTTTTCAGTGAAGAGGTAAATTCCTGTCTTTCGGACTTTTCTTAGAAAAGAGAGTTCTTAGTACTTAAAAATTTCTTGAAAATCGTTAGAGAGAGATCACTAACTGGAAATAATGGAGAGTTAGCAAACTATTGAGAAATAGTGGATAGACGAAAGATGCACACTTTTAGCTCCGTGCTGTATTGAGCAAATGGTAAGAGAGTAAATAGCAGAATCGGCGCCTGCTAGACTACACAAATGGCCAAGACATCGAGAGAAGAGTGAGAATTGCATCAACATCAAGTGTACATACAAAGTAAGATCGTGAGTAAGAAATTATTTTGAGTAGCATTGGCATCCTTGGAGAGGTCCATCCGTTGTGAGCCTTTAAAAATTGTTTTCGAATTTTCATTAAGGATTTTTACTGTATTAATTCCAAGCGTTTTCATGTGTTTATTTTTAAGATATTGCAAATTTTAATCCAAATAAAAAAAAATTCGAGCCATGCCGGGATTATCACTTAGCTTATTTGGTAGCAAATCAGATCCAAACTTTTCATAAAAACACACTTTGACTATATTCTAGTTGCGAATGTGTATATTTTCGAAATTGATATGCTGATAACGCGATGATTGAACGTTCGTTTTTAAGAATTATTAATAACGAGCATAAAATGATGATGCAGTGACAGAACATTAATAAGGCAGCGTCTATAGATAAGGCAAAGAAGTCACGTTTGTCTCCCTTGAGCTCCCTATCAAACGTCCAGACGACGGTCATCTTTATTTTCTTGATTTTCATTATTTTCTTTGTTTATTGAAGTTATTGGGCATGCAAAAATCTCTGTACAGAAATCTTGGTACTCAACTGGAATAATTTTTTCTTATTTTTTCAAATTCGCCGTTTTCTTCTCATTGATGGGCACTTCTCACCAGCATATGCAGGCATGTTAGCAGTTGGTGAGGGTGACCTAGTGCCCATCCTCTGTAAGAGCTGAAATTCATGACTGAATAAACAATCTATTGATGCACGTGTTGTCACAAGACGTGGTGTGGATTTGAAAAATGTAAAATGTGACACCTCGGAAACAGCAAGAGTTTTTTTTTCCTTGGAGTTTCCTCTGCCATAGGAATCTACAGACAGCACTAGTTTCTTATAATTATTTGGCCACCATTTTTTATATCTATAATTTCTTAAGTTTTGGTACTCCTTATTTAAAAATTTTCATGAGCTTCAACTATAAGATTTTCATACTCTGCTGGTGTGTAAATCTTGTCATTTTTTCGAGTATATCTCTTTGCTGTCCCAAACATTCTATCATTTAGTAAAGACGAATGACCTCTTTTGGGTATGTAATATTCTATCTCTGGAATATTGTTATTTTGCTGAGCTAACAGTGATAAAAGAATACCGACCATGGCATGCTACCGATGTTGGCCGTCACAACCATCTCAAATAGGTCCAGCTCTTCGCATCTTTACCAACATTATTTTTAATATGATCCAACACAAAGGCTCCCACCTGTTTAGATCCTTTGTTTACAACTCCTTCACGGTAATAATAAAAGAATGATTTACCTGTTTTCAGATTATAAATTCAAAACTCATATAGCCATAGATGACGTAGATAGAAAACTTCTTGCACTTGAATATGCCGCAAGTTATTCTTGCATTTAGTTTCCACTTACTGTATTTTTTTAAAATTTATTGATTGTCATTTCTGGAGCTCGATATCTACTTTATACACTCTTTTTGCATTATCATTATTATGTGGGTTTTTTAATTTAATTTTCAACTCTTCACACAGTGCACTAACATCAATTTGCTTTCTATTAAATGATAAGTTAGAATTTTCATGGAAATATTTCAAACATAACCTATATTTTGCTGGATGATCTGGATATTTTTGTAGGTATAATGAGTGCATAATGTTCATATTGAGTTTCTCATCTAAATAACTGCGTGATGTATCTTTATTATAGTAGAGCACACATTTGACAGGAAATTACTCAATATGTTTCCGTGTTTTATAGCTGGCGCCACATAAGTTGAACGACAGGATGACGTCATTTCTAACGCCAGACAATAGACGTTAATGGGAAGTAAATCGCTTAGCTATTCCATGAAACATCCGCTTTCGTTTTCGAAAAATTGTTTTCGTATTTATGTTTAGTTTCTATTTTCGTTTTTTCTTTTAAATAGATAAATGAAATTAATAAATGAAATTATTAAATTAATGAATTAGAAAATGATGCAGAATAGTCGACTCGAATGCAATTTGTTTTATATTATGACTTTTAATAGGCTTTCCACGCTACAACGATATCTCCACCATTAATATAGTAGAACAAGTGCATCATGGGTAAAATCCAGACGAAGCATATTGATGAGATGACTTACTGCGCATGTCAGAAAGATCGTTCAACTTACGTGGCGGCTGCATAGCTAATATATTACCAGATAGTGCATTGTTCTGTGATCCTTCTGATTTACCTCTGCTATATGTGGGCTACTCATTCATTTTCAATAAATCACATAAACATCTAACTTGTTTCCCAGAAATTTCATGAATACTGAAAAATGCTTTTTTGCACACTTTTATATGAAAATCTTTCATCTTAATGTGATATGTGAAGGTAGATTCTTTTTTTTTTTTTTGGTTCTTCAGATCGGAGCCGTTTTCTCTGTATTTCCTTTTTTTTTTCAATCAATGCCTGCAAGTATGTATCTTGAGCATTTTTACTATCGGAACTGTTATGAGCGTCCATAGCAATTTTTGGCTTTTCTATTATGTTTACAGTTTTCAATGTTCCTAACACCACACACTCTTTTTCTAGATTTATAAGCATTTTCAGCAAGTTCACGATTTTCCATTTTGGTAACAGATATTATGTGGTTATGTCGCATTTGACAGCTGCGTTCCGTTTCAATTTAAAAGCGCTCAAGTCCAGGATTCGTGCCGTTTTCTTACAGACTTAATTTTTGATTGCTTTATAAGTGTAACGTGTATAAATTATCTAATGAGAGTACGCAGTGGAATTAGAGACACGTAAACAGAGAGCGTAATAATTAAATGGAATGTTTATTAGAAAATAAGAAATGCTTAAATAAATAATGAACCGCGCATTAAGGTCGAGGAATCAAAAGCGTAAACTGTAAAGATAACAAAATAACTTATCTTCTAAGCTTAGTTACAAAATCATACACAGAACAGCTAATGAACTAAGAAGCTAGAATCTCAATTAACTCTTATCAGGTAAATCACATTCAGCAATAAATAGTAAATCGTTTATACAACCTTGAAAACGTTACCAATAGTAGCTAAACAGGTGAGTAATAAAAATTATAAGACATAGTTCAATGGATCGACCGGATCCCAACCACAATATTGAATTTAGCAATCACCTCTAAATTAATAACTATTCACAAAATATAAAAATGATCACAGGTTCCGAAATACAAATACAATATTATTGAAACAAGTACTATCAATAGTCACTGAGGTAAGTATTAACATCACATGTTTAAAAATTCAAATATCAAGAATAGACACAAATTCATATTAGCAATCACACAATTACATAATAACATAAACCAGTAAGACGGCACCAATACTTAGCTAACGTAAATAAAGTTCAAATAGCTTAATGGCAAACAACACCTCAAACACAAAATCTGAGGGTTAAGAATTCAAGTGTCTAATTCGGGAAAGGTATCCAGTCCAAGTCTACCTGTGCACTTAAAGTCTTAGCCAAACGTCTTAATAAAGCACTACAATCATGGATTACATATAACGTGCTAAATGACGGGCACTAAAGCAACATACAGGAAAGTACATTGGCAAACAGATACAAAATTCGGAATTGTATAATTCAGTCCAAGTCCACCTCGGCACTTAAAGTCTTAGCCAAACGTCTTAATAAAGCACTACAATCACAGATTACATATAACGTGTGTAGAGATACTGTTTTATCGCTAGCGCTCTACGCGCGGTATCGACAGGGAAATATTTACCATTTATTATCTCTCCAAAATTATAATTAATACAAAGTTCTCCCAAAAGAAAGTACTCTTTAATCGTGCTACGAAATTTTCAATGAGTAAAGGTGCTTCTTAAACCCCAAGTTAAAAATAAAGCGGAAGTTAATCAAGAAAATTCTTAAAAGAAATGCTTTCCCACCTTTTGCTAGATATCTATCAATTAAACAACCCCTTGCTTCCTTAATATAGAAATCAACCAGATAATAGAACCCTTCACATGCCTTCCTCACGTCGGGTACGTAGGGCGTATGAAGTTCCAAGTATTATGAGAACTAGGAAAGACAGGAGGGTGAAGTCACAGGTTCCGAACGAACAAGGTAGATAAATTTATTTCATCAGAATATACAAATTTATGTAAATTGCTTCTCGATTGCAATAAAATGAACTGCCGATTTAGCGCAGTTGCTCTGAAGGAAGCTAGATGGGCTTGTTCTCTTTGAAAACGAAAAGGACACCTCCGGTGTTGTCTTTGCCGAGGGGGGAGGGGGGGGGAGAGGCGACCTACAATAGATGAAAAGAAGAAATTAATTCATAGGTAAACAGAATTGAGATCAACACGAATACGCATTAGCAAGCATTTGAGAATTCATGAACGTAATGGTGATCTAAAGAAATTTTATAACCATAATCCAATGAATGCGAATTGAAACTCATAGGGTTCTTTTCCCAAATGGCGAGAGATTATTCAACAAGGTGTATCCTCTAACTATGTTGATGTCGAAAAAAAAAACAGCTTCAAAGGAACGTCAGCGACATGGATTGTTAGCGTCTTCTGGCAACGGGATAGCGATCGCTAATCGGATGCGCAACACGGAGAAGACAGAGGATAAAGGAGGGAAGAGGAAAAGAAACACACACCAAGAGAAGACCACATTACTAACCTTTACATACTAAGCACGTACTAAGACTACAATAAAGACAAGACACAACAGACAAAAGGCATCACAAGTAGAGATCACTCTGTTGAGAAATCATGAGACTGTCCAGATTTGAAGAGTGGAAGCCGTAACGCTGCGTCGAGGACTAAAAAAACATCGGCGAATTTTGATGAGGCTTGCGGAGCGCACGAAAAAAATGAATGTCTAATTTCCTCTTGGTTCACCGACGGCACCATGTCTAAACGTACACGCAGGAATTGTCTCTAAGAGAATGTCAAAGAAATTGCACAAAAAAAATGTGGTAAATAGTAAGAAAGCTTAACTGAACTACACCGTCAGCAATCAAATTGTTTAGTCCACTTTCTCAATTGTGAGAACCGATGGCTTATCTGCTTCCAAAGACGAAATAGGCTCCAGACTGCTAGAGTGTTCGAATTTTTCATCCACCATGATTACAAGCAAATCTTGGGGAAATCGCAACGTTCACAATGCTATCATTCAAAACGGGAGTCTTCCAGAATAAAGATATTGATATGGTCGGTCTACACCAAAGTCTCCACAGCTATTGAAGGCTAGGCGCTTTCCTCGAATCCTCTCTCCTAGAAATTCACTGGATAGCCGTCTGGTAAAATCATCACTCGCCGCGATTTCCATCTACCACAGATACAACTGTCTTCACCGCCGACCAAACATCTTCTGCCAAGAACAAAACCGAAGCGCAACGACACAAAACTACATCAATAACAGAAAACGTTCCCCTCGGCAAACCAACAAACAAGACGTTTACCGAGGGTCGCCGTTCGTTTTAAACAATTACCGATTATTAAAATTAATAAGAAATTAGAAAAAAATCATGTTTTTTAATTTCTTGTGAAAATGAATAAAAAAGTCAAAGCTAATACACAATATTTTCTCTTCAAAAAATAACCCCAACAACGCGTTTATAAAATCCAAAAACTATTAAGAATTAAATTAAATAAAAGGCCTCTACCTTGCGAGGAAAACCAAAGAAGTTAAATTAAAACCCTGTTTTAGTAGCCTGTAGACGAGCCTCTCTCCTGCCTTTCCCAAGCCCCACAGATGAAAAGAAAACACATACTGTTTTTTCTATTAACACCAAATCGAGGAAAAAAAACAATAATAGCAGGAAAAGTGTCTAAAAGTATCAGCAAATCAATCAGTATATTAAACTTAGTGTCTCTGTGGAAAAACTTAACCTTCAGACGGAGTGTGTCCCAAAGGATGCATTCACAAACTATTACAAACTTAACGCCAGAACCCGTCGCGTGCTCCTTTTAATATACCAGGAAGGGCACATTAACCCCTTTCTTGCTATCCATGGACAACAGAACCAGAAAAACTGGCCGAAAAAGAAGAATGTTCCAACGGAGAACGCTACACTTGCTAAATGACAGGCACTAAAGCAACATACAGGAAAGTGTATTGGCAAACAGATACAAAATTCGGAATTGTATAACTGCAAACTGAATACCTTTTAACCTCGTATTATTAAATTAGAACACTACACTACGGAACTTAACCCACACTATTTCAGCTCGTTATCGTTAATAGAGCGCTGATAACACCAAAGCATTTGTTTGGAAATTCACACAAGAGAATTTCTTTCCTTTGGATTTCTTAAAACGGGCACTTGTCGCACACCAGGCACTATACACACAATAATACAATTAACTAGCAACAAAACACTTCATAAAACATTGCCTCGTTTTTATGGCCGTTCACACTGCTCAGAAGCACAGGGAACTCAAAGCACTATTCATTATTGCACAACCATTAGGCTCGTAGCTGCCTAACGTAGGTGAAGCCGAGGGAATGTTCAAAATATGCAGACAAGCCATACGGCCATAGACCTTGGATAACGGAGCTCGTTTTCAGTTCATATAATGAACAGCTCGGGAAAACTTTCCTTAGCACGGCGAGAATTATTTTCTAATAAAAATTGCGCGCTTACCAGCGTCCGAGTCCGTAGCTCCGAAAACCTGTTTAACATACGTGACGGCTTTTCAAAGCTCGCCGCCTCTGCTTCACTTTCACTTGCTGGAAGAAATTGCCACGTCCACCATTTCGCCGTAGCGAGGTCTTGCTCGTTGGCTGAGACGCTCGGCTCGTGGCTCACTCACGAAGGCTGGGAATCTCCGTCTCCCGTCATAGGATGCTCGGCATCCCCTTTCGTGCCTTCGCTCATTAACAAGCCTTTTTGTTGCGGGCAAATTTCCGTCCTGCCAGCCGAGATCCTTCTTGATCCGCCCTGGTTGCTCTCCGCATTTCTTCTCCCTTCAACGTCGCATCATGGATGAAGAAAAGATGGATGGGACACTCCTATGCGTCGAGTGTGAGTTTTTTTTCAGTGGCGCTCTCTGTGGATTTGCGTAGTACTAAACCAAATCTGTCTGGGAAATAAAGCAAAATAGTTTCAGTTTCTGCTTTGCATTGTTTCGATTTGCGTAGTACTAGAAATTTTTAAAAAAGAAATTCATATATTAAGTGGCTTTTTAAGATAAAAGTGTGCTTAGAAAGTTTTTTATATTTTTTATTTTATTGTTTTTAGTCTATTTTTAATGTTATTAACCTAATTAAGCAGACGGTTATATTAAGTACTAGCTCCAGATGTCGCCCCAAAATCAAACTCGCTGAGAAAGGCAATGGAGTGTCCCATCCATCTTTTTTTCCTTTTCATCTTCATCCATGGTCGCATTTTTCCTTCTCACGACGAAACTCCCGCTCCTGCTCCTGATTGGTCCGCGTGTCCCGCATCTGTTGACGTTTGCGGCTTCGTTGCCCCTCTTCCGGTTTCGATTGTAAAAGATTCGAGACCGGTAGCGAGGGACGATGTCATCGGAATTTATTTATTTATTTATTTATTTATTTATTTATTTATAGAAAAAAAAAATTCTTACAGAATCCGACCAGGGCCAGTATGGCTCGAGGCCGACATGTTAGGTCCCAGGTGGATTATACAATAAATACACACTGGTAAATTAAACAGATCTAGGTTAGTGGGTTAGTAGGGGAATTTGAGAGATATTTCTTTAGACTATATTTAAAAGTAGTCAAGGAAGACGAAGAACGGATTTCATTAGGAAGGTTATTCCAAAGCCTAATGCCAGAGTTGGTTATACTTTTAGATTGATAGGTGTATTTGGTCAAAGGGATAGTTAATGTGTCATTGTTGCGGAGATTATATGGACCGGGTGGTTTGGGATTAAAAGAGTTTTGGGGAAGCGAAGAGATAAGTTTGTTATTTAATGCTTTAAAAATAAAGAGAGCGAGATGAAAAGAATGTAAATAGTAAATAGAAGTAATGCCTGTTATGGGGAATAGATGCGAAACTGGATCGGATTTTTTAAATTTGAATAGAATGCGGACAAACCATTTTTGGATACGATATAAGCGCTTTAAATTAGTTTTAGTGGTGGTGCCCCAAAATTGAATACCGTATATGAGGGAAGATTGAATAAGGGCAAAATAAAGAAGAAGCAAAATATTCGAATTCCGTGACAATAAGTTAGCTTGTGGTATATGAAGACGTGTCCTTTCCACAGAGAAAGCGTAAAACGCTTCAAGGAAGACAATGGAGTCAAAAAGTGATTTTGAGAAAAAACCAGACTCCTGCCCTTTTCGAAATGACAGGTTCAATTGTATTCCATAGCAGCTAGTTTAATGTATCAGTGGTTCGGTATAATAGCAATAATTTTCTAGATGGAAGATAGCGATTTTGCGAGATATTGCCAAGTCGTTTACTAAGAGCCTTAGATAATTCATTTATATGATTGTTCCATGATAATTCAGAGGACATATGGAATCCTAAGTATTTAATAGCTTTTATAAGGGATAGAGGGTGGAATTGTAGTAGATAAATAACTCACGAGGTAAAGATTGTTTATTCCGTTGTGCTAAGATTATGTATCTAGTTTTATTAAGGTTAAGAGATAATTGGTTTACTTGGTTCCAATTACTTAAGATAATCAGGGATTGATTGATAGAAGTTTGTAGTTTCGCAATTGAACTATCTGCATAAGAGAGAGTAATATCGTCAGCGTAAGAGATAGTAAAAGAGGGCGTTAGAGCATGTGAAAGGTCATTTATAAAGAGGCTGAAAAATAGCGGAGATAGTATAGATTCTTGCAGAACACTAAGGTTGCGTACTAATGTTCTGGAGGTATACGAGGTCTGTTCAAAAAATACGTAGACTGTTTGAATTGCGCGGGCCCTGTTGGTCCCAATCAAAATCATTTGGTGTCGCCATCTTCTGACAGATCCGCTGATTACAAGGCAGTTTTTTGATTGCAAATATCGGTATTGGTTGATTAGCTGCGCGGTTGTTTGTGAAGTGTATTTTTTTCGTTTGGCGGATTTTTAGAATTTGGCGGAATTTTAGAAGGCTCCACAGAGAACCAGATTTACTACATCGAAGCTCTCAAACGTCTGCGGGATGCTATCCGGCGGAAAAGGCCAGAAATGTGGACGAGTGGTGACTGGTTGTTTCATCACGGCAACGCTTCAGCCCTCAGAACTCGAGAGTTTTTGGCCAAACACTCGATCACTGTTCTTCCTCACCCACCCTACTCACCTGACCTCGCTCCTTGTGACTTCTTCTTGTTTCCCAAACTCAAAAGACCTTTGAAAGGAAGGAGATTTGAGACGATTCCCGACATAAAGGCAAATGCGACGAAGGCGCTGAAGGACATCACAAAAGAAGCGTTCCAGGACTGTTTCCAAAAGTGGAAACACCGTTGGGATAAGTGTGTGCGTCGGGGAGGAGAGTACTTTGAAGGGGACCCAGATGTGTAACTTCTGAATAAAGTATATTTTGCTTTATGACGTCAGTCTACGTATTTATTGAACAGACCTCGTATTTCCTAAAGTTAAAATACACTGTCTATCGGTTAAAAATTCAGTTAGCCAGTTAAGTGGGGGGCCCCGTATGTTAGAGAAGTTGGAAATTTATAAATAGGGAGGTATATTGGCACAGAATCAAAGGCTTTTTAGAAGTCCAACTACATGCCTGTTTTAGGTGATATTCATTGTTATATATTCAATTAATTAATTCTACCAGCGTCGATGCTACGCTTTCGTGTAAAACCATGTCCAGCCGAGTAGATTAATTTTTTACTAAACACGTAGTTAGATGAACGACTAAAATAAAATTTGTCGAAAATTTTAAAGAATACAGGAACAATTGAGATGGGTCGGTAGTTTCCAAAGACCATTGAATTTCCTTGTTTAAATATAGGAATAATCTTAGCACGTCGAAGACTTTTATTAATAGTTCCATAAAAAATAGAGGTGTTAAAAATGTGAGTCAGGGGAGTTGCTAAGTTGGAGGCTAATAATTTTATTACATCTGCTCGAAATTCGAGGGGGTCGATACTAACCAAAAGTTTTAGTTGACCTATAACTTTTGTAATTTCATCGGTGAAGGTAAGTGAGATAAAAAAGGAAAGAATTACTGGGGAAGTAACATACGGGTAATGTATTATAAGGTTAGGTTCATTAATAGTGGAAGGTTGAAACTCCATTAGCTCTTTCTTGAAACTCCATTAGCTAAGTTGGGGTAATTTCGGAAGGGTCAGAAAAAGGTATAGTTGGTGAGCAAGAGCCATGAATTATTCGGCTATTTGCTTTCCATGCATGCTTTCGGTTTGAAACTATATGAAAGTAACGTTCATAATAAACTTGCTTAGTTGATTAGATAATATTGCGCATAAAATTTGAGAAGGATTAAAATTTAGCCTTCATTTGCTGACAAGGGTTATAACGATTGTTTTTGTATAAAGCATTATTATGCGTGAGTAGATTGAAAATTTAAACATTCTTTCAAGGTTTTCTAAATGGTTGTTTGCTTCTAGTAGGAGAGGAAATTAAAGGGAAATAGCGATTTAAACCAACTGAAATTTGTATTATAAACTTATCCATTAGGGTATCAGCATTGCTGAAATTGCCAAAAATCGCTGACCAGTCAGATAATTCGAGGAAGAAATGGAAAATAGCTAATCTAAAGGGAGTAGTGAACCTGTTTACTTTCGCCTACTCTTTTTAAACTTAATACCGCCTTTTTGTTTGCATTTTTTGTGAATTCTTTTCTTTTTATTAAAAATTTTCTTTGTGGAGGATCCGAACCAGCTTGGAAAACGGTTAATATTACAACTAATTTACAGAATACATTCTTCAATAATTCGTTGGATAGTCCCCTCAACAGTATCCGCATCGTCATCAATGTTAGATTCCTTTGTGATAAATGTCCTTCAACATTTGTCATAGAACTTTACAATGCAGGGTAATCATTCTTTTTAAAATTATACCGGGTGAGTTAAAAATCAGTTACCCCCTTCCTATCTTGGATACCAATGTAGTTGCGTAAATTCCAATACAAGAAATGATTAGGAACTGGAGGGTGCTCTATCTGATGGAGCACCTTTCATCATCTCAAATATGCAAATTAAGGCACAACTAAATTCTATCTCGAACACCGTAAGGGATACACAAAAAATTCCAATTGCACATTTGTTCAACACACCAAATTCCAAACAAAACAAAAACAAAGTTCACCAAAATCCGATGAGTGGATCACTCACAATCCTCATTGTAAGCTCATTGGACGACTTCAATGTGGCATACGGAACATGTCGAGTTGACTGTGAGACAAAATGATTCTACGACAAAGTGAATGATGTGATGGGAAGTGATTCTGGGACAAAGTGAATGATGTGACGAAATGATCTGATAACGTTTTTGTTTCGAGTTTGTTTGTTTTATAAAACGCTAAAAATTTCCTTCTCAGTTTTCCCATCGAATAGAGTAGACCCAATGACGTGATGTTATTTTAACTAAAGAAACAAAACAAAACGCGAAAGTATACCACGGAAATAGCCGAGAAATATCGACAGTTTTCGGTCGATAATGCGCTCGCCGATAAGGATTCCTCCTTATCTTTGGTTGAATGCGAGCTGAAGAGCGTAACAATTATCCTCCCCTCTGAAAGAATGGGATAGTCTAAACAGAGACGAAACAAAGCCAGCGAAACCATAAACAACACGATTCGTTCATTATAATCTTCGGTCGCATGCAAGCAGGGAAGCGGGAAACTTATAATTTTTGATGTGCGGGGTCAAATTCCAAACTCGATTCTCTAATTTTGTTATAAATCACTTTAATAATAACAGAAGAAACACCTCTTATCCACAAAATATTTTTACTGGACATATACGTATTTCGAACACTTTGGACTCATTATTCATATTTTGTGGATAAGTGGTGTTTCTTCTGTTATTATTAAAGTGATTTATAAAACGTTTTATTAAAGTGATTTATAAAACAGTTATAAAACGTTTTTCATTTTCATTCATAAATCACTTTGTCATTCAGTCAGCTGAACGGATCCAATTCGTCACATTTATTTCATTGCAATAATTTATAACGGATCTAATTTGAACGGATCCAATTTATTTTCTTGAATGAATTTGCCGTATTCTTGTGGGTTTTTTTTGTGTGCGCTGAATCATCTGCTGAATCCGTACTAGTTAACATCATCTCAATTGTAAATTATTAAATAACTTTAATATATTCATTTTATTTATCATCGCAAATATTTACAATATTCAGATACTAAATGTATCATGCTATCCCTTAATGAGGATAGTAAAGTTTTTTTTGGATTAAAATCTTTTATTATCTAGAACCTACTCTGTCTAAGCTTCATTTTACTCACACGCACTTCCACTGCGTGTTAATTCAGCTTACTATGTGACAGGGTAATTTCAATAGAAGATTTTATTTTTCTAGTAACTTAGAGCATGGAGCGAATGCAGGCCCTTGGTGGGGGGGGGGGCGCTGTTTTTCCACTGCATAGATTTTATTTTGCTGATAGCTTAGAGCGTAAAAGAGACATGGACCCTTGGAGAGAGTCCAGCGCTGTGTTTTTCCAGTGATAGACATGTTTTGATTTAGCTGGTATCAGTGCTTTTAATCTTCGCAAAATTGTGCTTCTTTATGTGCGTTTCCCTGCCAAAAAACTTCATTTTATTGCCAGGACGAAAAAAAAATGTAATCAGTTTTTGCTATGACTGTTAGCTGATTTGTCTGCCATAGAGGGATTTTTTCTACGGAGCCATTCATCCATATATAATTATTTCTGTAATTAGTGGATTCATGGGAGTACTATATTGTTGGGTCAATTTATAAATAGCAGCTTTATACACTTGTCATATCACTGAATTATGACCACCCACTTAGTAATGGGTGTAGCCACCCTTCGCCATTATAACTGCTGCTAGGCGTCGTGGCATAACGCAAGAAGTGCGCGGTATGTGTCCGATGATATGGCAGTCCATTCCGCTTGAAGTACTGTCTACAGAGCTTCGAGAGTCATAGGTGGAGGGTCCAGCATCGTAAATGGCGATCACGGTGCTCCCACAGATGTTCGATTGGATTGATGTACGGCGAATTAGAGGGCCAAGGGAGCATCCGAAAGTCAGTAGAGTGTTCCTCGAACCAATCCAGGAGACGTGCCTTGTGGCAGGGTGCACTGTCCTGCTGGAACACACCATCATAGTGGGGGAGCATCGTGAGCATGTACAGGTGCACCTGGTCCGCTTGACAGATAGCCACAGGCATTCAAATTGCCCTCTAGACGAATCAGTGAACCTAACTGCTCCCAACAGAAGATCCCCCACACATGCACACTACCCCCCAGCCTGTTTCCGGCCCACAATAGCCTTCTGCAGTCTCTTTTCATGGCGTTCACGACACACTCGCCATCGCCCATCAATCTTATGGAGCAAAAACCTAGACTCGTCGGAGAAGGCGACTCCACTCGTCTATGGTCCAATGGCGCTGCTCACGTGCAAAATCTAGGTGTCGTTGACCATGACCCCTTACCAACATGGGTGCAGCAACCATGCGTCGACTGTTCAGGCCCATCCATAGCAGGGTGCGTTCAATGGTAATGTAGGATACATATCCGTTGGCACCACTGTTGAATCTGGCGGACAGTTGATGGACTGTGGTTCTCCTGACACTTTTTACAAGTCGTCGTAGGCGCTGCTCAACCCGTTGGTCGATGGCTCGTGACCCTTTACAGTGATGGTTTTGGGACGCGATTTCTGTCCCTGCTGTCCACTCTTTTTTACACCTTCACTACAGCGGACCATGAGCAGTAAACAAATCGCGCCGTTTCAGAGATGGGTCCTCCCTTGCTGCGATAGCTATTTATCATCCCTTTTTGGATGTCCGTTGAATCCGGACGCTTATCCATCTTGAAGCTGATGCACCTGCTGTTTGATGCACTAGCTTTAAAGCTTTCTCAGCCTGTATGCAAATTTTGCAGTGTGTAATCGTTGTTGGGGCGAACCATGCATGTGCCTTGAAGGGGTGCCGGTCATAATTCATTGATATGACAGTGTATATTCAAAAGAAATTCTGTTGGACGTATTAGTAAGAATAGGTTCCATTGCGTTATGCTTGGATTTTGTTTCTATATCAGTATGAATGACATCGGTACGGGTGAATATGTAATGAGGTAGGCGTGGCCAAAATTAACCAATCAGCGTGCAATATTCATATCACGTGACCCCTACACCCCCTCCTACGTCATGCTTACGTCACAGGCAGCCATTTTCTGGTCCAGTGATGGATTTTTCCCATGACGTCATATCAGTAATGATTATTTTTAAATTTTTATTTTTCATTTTAATTTTTAATCTTAATTTTTTACATGCCATTTTTCAAATTTTTGGGTGTTGCCGTTTCAGGTGTGGTCTTTCTTTTTGGTGGTGGTCCTTGTTCTGGTGTTGGTCTTTGCTTTGGGTGGTAATCTTGTTTTGGGGTGTGCTCCTTGCTTTGGGTGGTGATCCGTATTCTGGTTGGTGGTGCTTGTTTTTTGGTGGTTGTCCTTGGTTTGAGTGTGGTCACTCATCTGGCTGCTGATATCATCTTGATTAATCACGTGATTGCGGCCATGTTCCGATATCCTGAGGTTGATAATATTAATTTCATAATTCATGGTTATGCATGGGTGTTAGTACTTCATTGCCAAAAGGAGCTTATGTGATTTTATCTCACAATTTAAACTACGCCTGACATATGACAACTAAATTAGGGCAAGGTAAATGTACTGCTGCCCCAACAAGTTTTTACCTAATTACTAATTTTCTTTTTTCTGTAGCCCATCTTAATTTTTTGCCAAGTTAATTTACACTCTCTTCTAATTAACTACTTCTGTTTCAAGGCACTCAGTTTATTTAATTTTCAATAAAATTATTAAATATTTAATTGCATTGTCTCGTTTGACTGGGTGTTTGCTTGCTCCCACAAACAGATGAAGTGTTTGTCAGGTGAAAGAAATCACATATACATGCTTATAAATACAGCTCACTCACACAGCCTGATGTAATGTTCGAATTCAGTAGCTTTTTACCTTATTTTCAAGGTAGT
Organism: Rhysida immarginata; assembly: GCA_023313115.1. Lineage (NCBI taxonomy): Eukaryota > Metazoa > Arthropoda > Chilopoda > Scolopendromorpha > Scolopendridae > Rhysida > Rhysida immarginata. Next base: position 3,375 of record JAHWFO010102068.1, on the reverse strand, counting down.
GTGACTGATATTTGTTTTGTTTTCATTTTTGCCTCTCTTACTGATTGCCTTTGTTCACATGAATAGTTGCGTTTTTGTCTCTTAGTTTGAACTTGGTTGAAATGTTGAAATCAATATACAAATTTCACATTTCTCAATGTTGGTGAGGTGTACTTTGCTCTATCTTTACTAATTTACACAGACTTTCTACACAGTTGTTAATATATGCGTTGTTTGTTTCCTGCCTCGCGAAATTCAGGTGATCACCCCTACTCTCTCTCTCTTTTCTCTCTCTCTCTCTCTCTCTCTCTCTCACATAACCAATACATGTTTTGCATAGTGCTGCTTTAATGGGTCTTCTAAAAATAGTTTTCGTCATCTCCTATACAGAATACAACCTTTTTCTGTTCACTTTAGGTATTACATTACGAGAGCGATATGTTTTACACGCTTCGCGCTTATAATAATGCAAAAGGCAGTGCTCAATGTAAGGCTGTGTCTTCAGTAACAATAGCCACCAGTCGGCACGTATAGTCGTTCTCAAAAATACGTTTTACTGGGCTCTACAATTCACGACATTGGGACGATCGCGAAAGCGAGCAATGAGATTCTATATGGCCACTCACGACCACGTTGTTTCTCGGGTATGCTTTCTCAAAGTCAAGTGCTTGTTTTTCTGGTAAATTGGCATTGATTTTTACTTTTTAAAGGTTTGTCACAGGGTATATGTTCGTTTCAAAATTCTTTACGCTGTTGTACAAGGCGTCTGGTGCCTGGCAAGTGCGTGTTCATGTTGCTATACCTCTTTCTTAGGGTTTCGCTGTTCCATGTGTTCGCTCATGGTTACATAGTTCATGCTTGTGTGTTTTTTAAAAAGCTTTATAGTCAAGGGTATATAAGATACGTAATTCAAGACTCTATTGGGGTTGCGCAGCTATTTCATTGTTATTGTTTTATTTTTGGCCTAATTAAAATCTCTCCCATTAACAAATTTCCACGCAGTTGATTTCAGGGTGATCGGTCGATGTCTAACGCGCATGCACAGTGTGAACAACGATAGGCCTTCAAGCTAATCCGAGCTAAAAATCTACATGTATTCCATCTTGGGGTATTTGAAATACGTTTGTTTGTGTTGCATTGGTGTTTACCCATTAGTATCACCAATTTTTCACCTAATTAAAGTCTTTCATATTTACAAAAGTGTACGTAATTCTTATCACATAGGCCGAACGAGGGTTAGCGAGGCCGCGCTATGAACAGCGCCAGCAGCCACTATGTTCAAGTTAACCCAAGTATGATATACGTTTTTGCCAACATGAAATACGTACGTTTGAGCAATATAGGGGTTGCTGTAGACCTTGTTCATTTCTTAGTTCTTGTCGCCAGTCATAATGTTGGCAAATTTATCTCTACATTTAAATGTCCCTGTTTTATCCTTTTGCATTGAATTTTCTATAAAAATAATACAAATAATAAATAATGATGATGAAAAATTTACAAGCTTTTTATTTTTTAGTTACTATTTTACTAAATGATATTTATTCCCTATTCCCTCATGTTCAAAAAAATAAAATAAAATAACTCAAACTTTACTTTTACTGTATTTAAGTTCATGCAGATGTTAAATTTTGTAAGTTAATCTGCATTGCATAATAAGTGTTTAAGTGAAAATTTCACTTTTAATGCTTTACTAACTAGTCAGTGTAATTGATTGTTAGGTGAGTTTGAGGTCTTCTCTTTCCTCGTTTGGTATTAGTAGTTCGTAGGATGAATGTATAACTAACGCACTCAGTCAGTTTCACATTTTACTTAATTTCTACCCATATAAGGTGAGGCAAGCAAATAGTGAACCATCTGAAACAATGCCAGTGAACTCTGAAGTTTAGTTTAGCCGCCACTGCTTTGTATTGGGACTTGTTACTCTTTCGACTAAAAATTTTGATTAATCAAATTTTTACGAGCTCTTTAACATCAATTGAAAACAGTTGTTAATTCTTCAATTTAAGTATTCTTTTTACTTTTGGTTAGAAGCTTATGAATTCTTTTTATTTTGTTTGTTGTTATTTCAACAGTATATGCAAAAGTGTATGCAATGGGTTCCTATTAACGAATTTGAATTATCAGCTATTCGGATACAGTGTACCACTTTCAGCATGAGCAGTACTGCTGGTCCCTACTAACAGCGTTTGTGTTAATCCAGAATAATAAATCTTCGTGTCTTCCAGTTAGGGTGTGAGAAATACGTTTCCCCATTAGCTTCAATTGGTTGTTCGCCTAATTAAACTCTTCCTTTTGTTAATTTGTTGGTACATTGTTTCAATTGACTACTGATAACTCTGACTGGATGAATTAGAGGGTTGACAATTGACATCTCTGTGATTTTTGTGTTGTGATTGTTCAGTTTGTTGTTTGTATTGTAAATAATTTTGTCTCTTTCTCAATGTTTACTTTTTTAAGGGGCAAGTGTGACAAGTGTAATATAGGTTATCATTCTATACGAGATTTAAGTTAAATTTCGTTTAAAATTTCACTTCGACTTTTCACAGATACTCGACTATGTGCCCTACACAGTCTAGTTGGTAGAGCATCATGCTTTTATTCACTGTTTGAGTGATGGTCTGAGCTCGATACCGTAGGGCCCACATTTTTTTTGGCCAATCCTCATTTTCAACCCATTATACACGCAGAGTTAAGGTCATTTCTCGTTTTCCTTTTCATTTAACTGCGCGTTTTTAATATATTTGATGTCATTAAAAGTTGTTTGCGACTTTTACTTCCAGTCAGCCCTGCGATTGATTACCATAAAATACGTTTGTTTAAGGTTCATACAAGTAGCCTTGCTACTTTTAACTGGTTTTTCATCTCATTAATGTCTTTCCTTTCTTCAAATTTGCGAGTGCAAGGGTTATCACGTAATTCAAACATATTACATTCGCCTTGGTGACAAGTATCTAAGATAGCAACTGATCCAATAAATGTTTGCACTAAACCATGCTAAAAAGTCTTTGTGTCATGTCACCTTGGGTACATGATATACATTTGTTTTATTGTCTTATTTTTTGCTTCATTAAAGTCTCATTCCTTTCGGCAAATGCATCCGCAATGGTTACCCCGTAGTTCAAGTATTCGTTACTTTTAGTGAATATAGAGGGCGCTGCTATTTTTGAAAAATGGCGGCGAAAGTACGACCCACTTCACCATCCGTTTTCCATCAACATTCTCTGAAAATTCACTTGGTGATATTTTTTTGTATGATGGTATATTTTTCAAGTGGTTGGTGTGGCAAGCACCTGCTAGGAATAGCACTTGATTTCAACTTTCGTTTTAATGTTAGCATATTTAAAAAAATTATTGCTTTGTTGGAAACTTATTACTTGATTACATATGAAAAAGTAG
>JAHWFO010102065.1:0-12744 GCA_023313115.1 Rhysida immarginata | reverse complement strand
CTGCATAAAAACAATCATTGATATGTGGGCCGATTTGAGTCTATTGCGTTCAGACTCAAAAAACGTCTCCTGATGTTGGTTAACCGATTTCGAAAAAAACGATTACCCCGATTCGATATCATCAAGAACAGATGAAGAGGGAGGGGTAATCGTTCGATTACCTACCTTCATCTGTTTTTTGATATCATGCTCTAGACGATTTATCGAACGAGATCGTCTGTACTATTATCGATTTTATTGATACATCCACAACAGGCTGTTAAATGTACATTCAACTAAAAAAAAACAAAACAACTAAATACCTCTTAATGTAGGTTTCGGGCTGATGACAGCATAAAGCGAAATTGGATTTCAATAATTTCAAAATAAAGTACTTTTATTAAATGATTTATTTAATAACACATGGCCTCTGAAAACAAGGAAGTTTACACTGTAACACTGAATCAGGGGCGTAGTTAAGGGAGGTTGGTTTGGTATTAACGTCCTTTTCAACGGCTATGGTCATTTCAGGACGGCGTTATAGGGGCCGCAAATTTTGCCTCGCAAGGGTTCTTTAACGTGCAGCTGGCAAATGACTACACGGGACCAACGGCTTTACTTCCCTTCCGAAGGAAGTGCGTGATCTCAGGATTTCCCCCTGGAAAATCCTCGTCGTCCTCGGCCGGGATCGAACCCGCGTACTCGGGCATCAGAGGCGATCACGCAACCGCTGAGCCACCGAGGCCGATCCATGCGCGACTAACGGAAGGTTAAATTGCAGTCCTTGTTCTTAATGCCGTACCATGCGCTTAACGTTCGAATATCATCTGTAATTTGTAATTGCGCATTAACGACCTCGTCACTGGAGCAGGACTTAATCAAAAAATTATCATCGACATATGAGTAGATGGTACAGTTAAGAGGTAATTGGTATATCGAGGCAGTGACCGCGGCATAAAACACAGACGCAGTTGGTGCGCCTTGGAGGAGCCCTCGAGTTGACGGAACTTCAACCTGGACTTGATTATGGCAAATACTCGTATAATTAGTCCGCTGAGCAAAGTACCCACATAACATGTTAACCATATCACTATCGACACCCAGAGATCGTAACTGAAGGAAAAATTTATCCCTCTGGATAGTATTGAAAGCTTTAGCAATGTCGGTATTAATGAGGAAACACTCCCGGCCATGATCCAAAGCTTCAGTAATGTAGCCAAGTATAATAAGGGTAAGATAACCAATCGGGGTTTTCGGTCGACCTTCCATTTGGTTACCTGGAATAACCGACCAAAGATAAGTTGTGAGCTTACTAAAAAGGAGTTTTTCCACAATTTCAGCGACAGCTGACAACAAACATATCGGTCTATAATTTCTAAATTCCGAAGTAGAAACCTTCTTATAGACCGGTATAATCAGAGCCCTTTTAAAATCCTTTGGGAAAGATTTAATCTCAATTATACGATGGAGCAAGTGCTGGAGTAGCCTAGTACCAAATCTGCCCCACTTCTTAAGAACATTCATGGTAAGTATCCCATCGCGACTCGACGTTTTCTTATTAAATTGTCTTATTGTTGTCTCAATAAAGCTGATAGAGCACTCCGGTCTACACGCTTGACGGTCAACTAGGTAAGCAAACGGATAGTAATTTTGAATATCAGGTTGCTGATTCGGATTATCCACCCAATTTAAATATTGCCTACTAGACTCTATCGGGAAATTTTGTCTCCCTCGCTTAATGTGACGCAGGGATCTCCAAATATCGCAAATAACTGGTTTCAGGATTGCTTAAATAACTTCTCTTAGCTCGACGTACTTGATGTCTAAATTTCTTATTAATTTCTTGTAACTCTATTTTATTTCCACTTGTCGGATTACTATAAAATTTTGCGTAAGCAGCTCTTTTAGTCTTCCATACGTTAAGGATTTCTTTAGTCCATCAAGATCTTTTCATTTGAGCTTTCTTAGCCCCTTTGACAATCATCCCAGAGTGATTTAGGGCTAGATTAACGTTACTGTATAATATTTTAAACATGATGTCCGTAGATACAGTATCAAAATATACAGATCAATCTAAGGTAGGTAGAAAGTGTCTGAATTCGGTCCAATCGATTTGATGCATGTCATAGAAGGTTTTAACAATGGCTCGAGCTTTCAAAATAGGATTCTGTAAATCACTGATGACGCATTTTATTGCATTATGGTCACATTTAGGAAACGGTTCCGAGTCAACCCTTGTACGATCCCAAGCTCTAGACAGGAAAATCTGATCAATAGTTGTTGCCGAATGCGATGTAATCCTGGTTGGACACTGAATAACCGGAAGTAACCCAAATGAGGCACACAACTGCATAATTTGCTTCTGAGTAGATAAAGAAACCGCAAAATCCACATTGAAATCCCCGATAATGACATTAATACTATACTGCATATGAAGTCTTTGTAACAACATTAGGAGATCCTGTACTGGGATATAATTAGGGCGATAGAAGGCTACAAGATTGACAGTAATTTTACCCGTATTGATAGAAACACAAATATACTCGAGGCCATCTCATTTAATTTAATAACTTATTATGAAATTTGATACACTTAAAATTATGAAAAATTATATTTTTAAAAATAGATATGTAATTAAATAGATATTTTTGTTTCAAGTAAGTATAAAATAATTGTGTGGTTAAAATCGGATAAAATATATACATTTTTGATAAAAATGATTTCAAAATTTTTCAGTATACATGTGTATTTAAAATTAATTTCTAGAAATATAATTTATATAATTTCTTTGTTATTGTGCTAATGATACGAAAATACGATATGAATGCACGGCGTTAAAACTGAAATTATTTAAACTTTTTGTTTTGATTGGTCCGCAACTCACAGGGGCAAGCGAAAGTCACTGAGCATGCTATTGCTTTCGGTTTCAGGTTTAGCCATTTCGCCTCATTCGCTTGGTGCGCTGGTTGTTTCCGGGCATCAAAAATCAGCGGGAGCTTCGCTTCCCATTAACCTTATTCCCTGGTACAGTATTTTAATCAATACAAGAGTCTCAATACCGCGACGACAGTATTTTAATCAACAACCGTTCACGCAATTAACGGACTTTGAACGAGGTCGGATTATTGGCCTCTCCGAGGCTGGATGGTCAACCAGACGGATTGCTGTCAATGTGTCGGGGGACGCACGGACTATAGGCCGATGTTGGAGGCAATGGCGAGAGGAAGGCACACATACCAGAAGACCAGGCTCTGGGGCCCGGAGAAGCATGTCATCTCGTATCGATAGGCGGATACTGCGAACAGCGCTAGCGGACAGAACCATCACCCTACGGCAACTGCGCGACAACATCACTATTCCCGGTACTGCTCCAGTGTTATTAGCGATAATAGCACGCTGATTGCACGCCACGACAATGTCTGCCATGGGTCCATTGTTGTGTCTTCCTTTGACACCTGAGCACCGCAGGAAACCTAATATTTAATCTTGTTGACCTGTTAATTGCAATAAAGGGTAATTCAATTTCGTTTACTTCGTAGTCGATTGTTTTTCTTCCTATTGGTTGCTTTCATCACGCCCTTTCCTGGCATCCCGGTGAATTATTATTATTTAAATAATTAACTTAAGTATTATTATTTAAAGAATCTTATTAACTTAAGTATTATTTTTTTGTAATATCATTAATCATTAACACATCTCATCTTCACTATAATTTAGCAATAGTAAATTTTAAAGATTAGTTTGTCATCATCAAATATTATTTTGTGATGATGCTCCCGTTCATGGATGCAGAGGGCTTCATGGATCCGAATGACGCTCCATCTAATAGCAATGGTTTTGGTATAGCTCACGCAAGAATCCAGAGCGCCACTGAAAAAAAAACTCACGCTCGACCCATGGGAGTCGTCCATACTGTTTCTTTCAACCATGCCTTGGGCTTTAGAACTACCTGGCAACCGAGGCAACAGGGCAAAGACTCCTATTTCCTTATATCGGGAACAAAAAAGCTTGGGGGGGATGAAATCCTTTGAAACAAAACATTAGCTTTTTAAAAAAGGAGAAAATCAAACAAATTTTGTAAAAAATATTTAAAATTAGACTACGTATTTTTAGCCATTTTAACAGATTACACAGAAATTTTTTGAAAAACCCACATTGCTGTGTCAAATGAAAAGGAGGACTGTAAAACAATACTGTACCACCAAGAAAAAATACAAACTAATGCAAAATAGGTAATTTTACACTTATTTAACGAAAAATTGTAAATAAATGAACTGAAAACGTGTCATTGTGTATTAGAAGGAAAAATCAATTGATGAATAAGTAGAAATTAAAAGGAAAGAGGAAAAAACAGTCAAAACGTAAAGGAAATTAAAAAAAAAAATTATCGGCCTCGGTGGTTCAGTGGTTGCGTGATCGCCTCTGATGCCCGAGGACGTGGGTTCGACCCCGGCCGAGGATGATGAGGATTTTTTCAGGGGGAAAATCCTGATATACTCGTAAACTGAACCATAAAATTAAAAACGTAAAATTGCTCTAAAACCTTCATAAGATGAGCTTTTCAGAAATGTATAATCCATCTATATATTATAAATCAGAGTCCGTTGGAATGTTTGTCCTTTCATAACTCAGAAAATACTCAATGAATCTCCACGAAATTTTCCATGTACGTAGTTAGTGTCACTGTGCTTTCAGTAGGGTACTTTTTTATACCGTGTTTATATCAATTTTTTAAGTTATTCAATTTTTCGAAAAGTTGAATTGTTTTCAAAGGATGTCACTACATGGCGATACTATCTTATCGAAAATTGAATAGGCTTTTTGTTTTTATAATATGTCACTAGATGGCGAGGCCAGACGGCGCACTTACGTTGTACGAACGTTAAATTTCATTGTTAAGTTTGAGAAGTAGCCAAATTCATGCAATAGAGGGAACTGAAATCGCTTCTTCCATAAATACAGCAATCCAATTGTTGACTACAGCAACAGAATTTGCGCGTGTGCACATACAAGGGGATTAAAAGACCGTGCTAAAATTTAGTTATATACTATTGTAACTTTAATTTGACATATTAATATTATTTTATTAACTACTTTCGTTTATAGAAGCAAAATTACTATATAATGATTAAAGAGACCATAGCTTAAATTTCAGCATGAATAATGCAAAATTTCATCATACAAACCAATGATATATATTAAAAGATCTGCCAGCATACTTGAAGTGGGATGGTCCGAAAGTGAGCAAAACACATGGCTAAACATGAGGGTACCTGATTAATAATTCTTTCACACTCCGATCATGGAATGACAAGTTTATCTCTTTAACTTTGTATTTGAAGTATTTTATAATATTTTATAAAAAATTTTTCAATCATGGTTTCAATTTCAATTTCGTTTCGATCATCTATCGGTACGTATTTTCGATTTATGGTTGTGGAAAGTGATTCCTGATCCTTTTTCGTGTATATTTTCAGGAAGTTTGCTTCTCTTACGTTGCTTGCTCTCGCGTGTCCAGCTGTCGAAATCTACATGTTTTTGCGCCACAGGGGAAGACATACAACGTTGTTTACCGAAATGGACTTGAATGCACAACTACTTGACAATCCATGCCCAGCTTGCCTGTGTAGCTGATTCATTAATCTTATTATTTTTTTCATTATTTACTTTTGTACATATAATTTAATTTTCTTTTGTTCCCAGTTCATTTTTGGTTTAAGATGATTATGGAAGGTTTGGAGAAGGCTTTCTAGACTGTTTCTCATTTTCTTGCATTTCGTTCATACTTTGTTAATCATAGCTCAATTTTTAACATAACAAACAATCGTTAAAAAATTACTCAACGCATCTTTTACACCCGGGCGAAGCCGGATAATATTGCTAGTACTTTATAACTATACCTATAAGGTTTTAAAGGAAATTAGCTTTTACCTCACCACGCACTTCCTTCAAAAGTGAAGTAAAGCCGTTGGTTCAGTGTGGTCGTTTGCGCGCTGCACGTTAAAGAACCCTTGCGAGGCAAAATTTGCGGCCCCTATAACGCTATCCTGAAATGACCATGGCAGTTGAAAAGGACGTTAATACCAAACAAACCAAACAAAACCAACCAAAACAAAAAATTTTTATGATCGCATAGTTGAAAAATAAGAAATTCAACTTGAGTTGTACGCGCAATAAATCTGCTATTAATTATCCATTTACAGAGATTGTAACCACTTCAACATATGTTTAAACGTAGTTGTTGAAAAGAAGTCTTATGTACGACAACGAGTTACTCCGAAAGAACAAGTTTGCCATGGCACTATGCTGAATGTGTGAGACCGCACACCCTCTACCCATTGCTCACGGATGTGCATTCACATGGCGCTAAAACATGAGGCCTATGGGTTCCTGAGGCAACAGCGAAGCAAAGGAGAAGTCTTTGGCCCTTTTAGTGGAAGAGCGATGTGACAAAGAATCACGTAACGAATAACTACTCCATCTGTCTTAAAAAAGAATTAACCATTCAATCATTGTCGCTCCCTACGTAAAGACACTGAATAAATGAGAAAAGAAGGCTGAAGACCAGCTTGCGTTTAGAAATGAATACAGCCGATCACAGTATGTATTTGCTTTCACACAATAAAAACTTAATTTTTAATTGAGGAACTGAAGTATGTGTAGTAATTCGAGTATATAAGTTTTTTAATAATCTGTCCACGGAATTTCGACGGCAGCAAACGCATTTAGAACCTAGGGTGGACGAATAACAATATGTGAGATAGCTTTCTGCATAGTGTATCATGTCGATGCTCTTGACCCCCAGCACAGAACAGAGCTAGCCTCGATAGGAAGCCAAGTCGAAGTCACCTACAAATTCCTCTTACCGAGATCAGAGAATATCTCCTTATCCTATGCCGATTGGCATTGCTTGAAAGCATCTGACTATTGTCTGCCCGGGCGTCGAAGTGTTTTCGATAGAACTCTACCCTATACAGAACTGTCAGGAATTATAAAGCATTGGACGAGCGTGTTTCACCGCTTAAGTTATAGTTGGGAACATTGTGCCTTATTAGAGAGTCTGCGCCACGCCATTTTCCGTTACGTTAGGCTGTCCGTCCGATATCGATAGAAGCTTAACGGGAGGTATAAGTCTATCGATATCGGAACGTAAGATCGATACAGAAATAACGGAGCCAATCAGAGTTAACCCGTTAGAGACGTCACTAGCCTTCTGCTCATAGCCAGGTATTTTTAGTTGGCTATGCCTTCTGTTCCCCTGCTGCTCATCCCGTCAGCAGCCATTTTGTTTTCGCCGCTTCGAAGCTCGCTCCGCCAGCTCCAAGTCACTTCGCGAAGCGTTAAAACAAATTAATAAATCATAGAAGTTTAATTAGTATTTGACGATTTAGAAGACTAGAGGCGCATTCGTTTAAACGCACGAACCCCACGAGGCACTAGAGGTTTATTTCGTAAGCTAACTCGAAAGCAAGGCAACACCTTTTCCTTTACCCACAATCTTAAGCGTCGTAACGTACAGAGCCGCTTCTCTGCGCAACGACCTTTTTTCATGTACAACGTTAACGTTAGATTTCCACGATAAAAATGTAACGAGCAGCCTAACGTAACGGAAAATGGCGTGGCGCAAACTCAATATTGACTGAACTATTAAATGCTAGAGTGATTAAAGCTGAAGAACTTTTAGAACCGTTCAGAGAAAACGATCGACTAACCCTGTCTTTAGATACGGCGAACACTGGGTGTATTATGGTGTAGGACAGACAGCTATATCTCGTCCAACAAGAGAAAAACAGGGCGTGTTTCCGGTCTGATATCGACTACTCAGTCATCCGCAATGCTTTGTGGGACCTCTCCTTCAGCGGCTACACAAGTCAATTTGTAATGGCGTCGCCGTGCAACAGCTCTTCAGCCAAACAAGGAAAAACTATTCACAGCCAGGCTAGGGAGATTGTGTGGAACGTATTTTGCTACTTAAAAGGAAAACAGTGTTTTAAAAGCTCATCTGCCTTGATAGAAGAAACTTCCAAGGCAACGCAAGTTTCTTTTTCTTGCGTTCGAACAATTGTTCAAGAAGGAAACGAAGCGTCTTCATGCGAAGCTACCACCCCCTCTCCTCACTTTTCGACTCCTGGAAAGAAAAGGCCCAGGGAATCTCGAACAACGAATCTGGATGACTTTGACCTCTCGATTGCACGAGCATGTGTATCCGAAATACACTCAGAAGGTAATTATCCTACTCTGAAAAATGTGTACCAGAAATTTAGAGAAAAAACTGACTACGTCGGATCGAGAACTTCCTTCGCCACCATTATGCATGATAAATTGCATATGAAGTATGGCAAAATCAACCACCGTCAATTTTACATCGAGCGGACAGATGTTATCGCACAACGACGTCGTTTTTTAAGGCAAGTACAAATGCTACGCAGGGACCCCACACGTACTTTCATATATCTGGATGAAACGCGGGCTAATGCACACCATGGCCGTGAAAGATAGTGGTATCACGACGGGAAAAGCTGTGCTCAACCAGGGAGCTCGGAACCCTACTGCGGGCGTTTCATTCCTACGGGTAAAGGCTCCCGTCTCATTCTTTTGCATGCTGGAAGCGATAAAGGGTTTGTGAACGACTGCTGTTTATTATTTCGGTCAAAAAATAAATCCGCAGATTACCATGACGAAATGAATGGGGATTGTTTTCATGAATGGTTTAGAACAAAACTGCTGCCAAATATTCCGAAAAATTCAGTAATCGTCATGGATAATGCCCCATATCACTCGGTGGAGAAGGCCAAAGCGCCGTGCAGCAATACAAGGAAATCGGATATAATAGAGTGGTTGGCCCTACGAGGAATACCTACCGAAGCAAAAATGTCAAAAGGTGAGCTGTACGATGTTATCAAACAACACAAAACAGCAAAGCGCTATGTTATAGATGAACTGGTTAGCGATGCCGGCCATTTAGTGATAAGACTACCTCCTTATCACTGTGATCTCAATCCCATTGAACTTATTTGGGCACAGGTAAAAGAATATATACGGAAGAAGAATACAACTTTCAAGATTGCTGATGTTGAAAAACTAACGAGAACGGCAACTGATAATGTAACTCCTGAAAATTGGAGAAAAGCGATAGAACACGTTTTGCGTGTGGAAGAACGATATTGGGAAACGGAATGTTTGATTGAAGATCAAGTGGAGCCTTTAATAATTCATGTTAATGGAGAAGACAGCAACAGTGAAGAAGAAGAAGAAGAGTGGAATGACATTAACGTTCTACCACAATCTCCTTAGCCTGAATTTAGATATAATTCAAAAAGTCTTTTTCAAGACTATACATTCAAAGGCCATTCTCATGGCCAGCAAATAAACGAAATAGATATCGTTAACTGTAATGGAAAACGTATCATAAAACTGTATTTTATTAAAAAAATAAAAAATAAGATAGCATCTTTAATAAAACCTTATAATTGTTTAAAAAAAAAACAAAAAACATGTCATTAGAATGTATAAATATTTAAAAAAAATGATGGTTAAACAGACTGCACGTTATTACCTTAAAATAAGTAAACGATATATAGAAAATTGAGTTAAAAGACAATTTTATGAAGTGTGCAATTATTTTAATTATAATTAAAGCAAAGCAATTGAATAATATTAAAGCTTCTGCTGTAATATTATAAAGCGCTTCTTCAATGAGACATGAGACAGAAGTGAGTAAGCGCATGAGGCCCCCTTTCTCTGATTGGCTAATCTGAAACTTCCTGTGACACACCCTGTTTTTCTCTTGTTGGACGAGGTATAGCCTAAATTTTCAAGTCTAGGGTATATACATGTCACGTGGATTTAGCAGAGTAAAAATAGAGACAAAGATGCGGAACGAGGAAGAAAAAATATTTTATTCAAAAAAAATAAATAAAGTCAAAAAGAAAGTTCTTGATGCATTGATTCGCCAAGCTGTGGCGCTTCAATACATCCGTTGGATTAAAAAGTTCACCAAAGTCTAAATTTGCAGTGGAAGTTGAAGAAAATAATAAAGAGTCCCTCCTCTGATGGCTCGTCAGAGAAGAAAATACATACGGGATGAAACGTCAGTCGTCAGTCGTCAGTTGTGCCTGTCATAGTCATAAGAACCGCTCTCATAAAGAGAAGAGGGAGATTCAGTCTTATCAGCGATTCAATTGTCTATAATTAAATCGAGAGTTTGGTAAAAAGTCCGGGAAGAGAAGAGCCGCTTCCAACGTCGCTGGGAGAGTAAAGCTTGATCGTAGATAATCAAAGGATGAAGGGGAGCCGCATGCACTGAGGCGAGGTTAACTCAGTGGCAATGCGCACTCCTGAAGAAAAACTATTGTAAAGTCCAGACGACGTGGGAAGACGCTCGTCGCTCGAAGCTAAAATCCAGGGAAGCCTTTTGGGTTAAACTCCGGAAAACTGGATGCCGAATGTAGAGTGAGGCGTGACGCTACGATGATCATAGATTACGAGTCTCGCAGTGAAGCCCTCGTAGGCGCTCGATGAGACGAAACTCGTAGCACCGTCAAATCACGCAAACACACTTCAATTAGAGGGAACGCAGATAAAGCAGAATACTGCATACACACATGATTATCAATATCGGTAGCCCCGCTGTAAATGACAAAAAAATATAACGAAGCACAGGTCAGGAACTGAAAGCCGTAAGATACTGATTAATCAATAGCTAATAAAATAATCTCCAGCACTTTGTTACGCCACAAATGAAGGATGGAGCTCTTAACTGCGTAATACATTGAATTATCCACAAGAAAACTATTTCACCACAAACTCGAGGCACATTTGAAATAAAGAACATTTAAAATAACGGGTAAGACACCTCGTCGCGAGGAAATATTCCTCCCACGCCATTTAACATGTAGCCGCCCAGTGAAATCGGGAAGACGCCAACTACGTCGGCACTTTGAGAAAGTGCGAGTGCGTCGTATTGAAAAACTACACGAAAGAGTCTTTCTATCCCCCGTTGAACTCCAATGTCCAGCAATGTTAAATTGTGCCACACTATACAGCTCACATTAGCCACGGTATTTGTATAATTAAAAGTCCTACCGTAAGCATAGAATAGTCCTGGCATGCTTTCGCCTACAACTCCGCGTCGCTGTCGCTCATATCCAGTCGACGACTCCGTTAGACGAGTTCGTTCCGTCGGGCTCGTCTTCTGCTGCTGGGTGGGCTCCGTCACAATTTCTCCGTTACCGAGCAGTATAGTTCGAATCACTTGCGCCAGCAAGCCTTGCCAAGGTCCGTCCAGGTTCGAAGGATTAACGTTCCGCTCTCCAGCAACGATGTCGGGCTCGTCTGCGAAACCTCTCTCCTCGCCGGCCGTTGTTGCCGCTGAGTCCCGCTCCTCCTCGTTGCTCACGCTCTTAACGAAGCTCGGCGGTGTAGCGCAGCCTTGCTTTGTCAGCTTCGCTCGCTTTCGTCGTCGTTGTCCCTCGCCTCTGAACCTTGCTTCCCTCGGTAAAATTCCGTGCCATTCTCCCAGTTGCGGCCGTCTCTCGTGCTGCCATGAAACCTTCCCGTTAGTCTCGTCCTCGCATCTCGTTCTCGCTTTCGGAGTGGCTCTCCAAAACTTACGTCCTCTGGCGACGTCATCAATGCCTTTCGGTTTCGGAGAGCTCCTCTTCTCCGTAAATCCACGTGACAATACATTACTTTACAGTTTCCCCCAATATTTAACCTATTGTATGCAAGTGTATTTTTGTCTTTTCAAAAGAATATATTTTCTTATTATCTAAGATGACAAACGGTACAGTAGTATTGAAAATTAAAAATATTAAATCCCGCTTTAAGCTGATAGCACTGGAACTGTTACTGTGTGTAAATTGCCACCCTCTAAGATTGTGTTCTCTCACCAAAAGAAATAGTTCCAACAATAGAAAGAATGTATACAAAACATTCAAATAAATGAAAGATTATATATTTATTAAGAGTTCCGTTTATTATTTAATATTATATTTCTCTCATGATTATTATTATAATAAAAGTACTTTGCACCTGCGCAGTGCACTCCAGATATTTTCATTTTCACTTAGCAATGGCCGAGGTTTCATCTCCCCAGCGCTATTTTTCCAAGCATAAAAGGGTTAAGTCCCTTAATAGTTCAAGCAAGCAGATTGTTTTGAATGTTTATAGTGGTCTTCGCGTAGCTCATCCATCGGAGTCTGTGAACAACATTGTAAAAAGACGGAAGAATTAACTGCATCTCAGCAACAGCGATCTTCCGAGCAAAAGACGAAATCAAAGAACGTAAAACAGGAAGAAGTGACCGCTCGGGGGAAAACATGTAACGCGTGTTACTTCATGTTCACGTCATAAATCAGTGGTGGACTCTAACGGGTAGCAGGTATCAATAAATTCCTCCATGTTCTCAATGAAAAAAGTTATAATTTGATAATTTTTTACAATTAAACAAATTTTTTAAAAATTGTGATAAAATCATATTTAAATTGTTTGGTATTCAACCTCTTATTGTAAAAATTCTCGTTTAACCTGGACAACATAAAATGTGTATTAAAAATCATTTTATTGTGCTTTTTAATTATCATATTGCTCACTGGATAACTTCATCATAAAACATTTGAAATAAAATAATTAATACATATTTGCTTAGAATAAACTGTGCAATAATTTTACATAATATTGTATTAATTTATTATAATAATAAATGATAATTTTTTAACAATTTATGATTGTTAATTTTTTAATGTAAGCTCAAAACACAAAATG
>JAHWFO010102064.1:22442-60358 GCA_023313115.1 Rhysida immarginata | reverse complement strand
CATGTTGAAGTCATTATAAATGGAGGAATTGCGAACAATTCTCCATTTATAATGACTTCAACATGACTCATATTGGCAAATACGTTCAAGGGCTCATGGAATCCATGCTGCCCAATATAGAAAATCATAGCAACGAGCTAGTCTCGGGCATTTTAAATCATCCTATACATAGAAAGAGATATCGTGATCCAAGGCATATACTTGATATTAATTTTGAAGACATTGATATGTCATATATGCCAGATTACTGGACTTCATAGGTCGTGTTTTATCTAATACTAGTGGTCTGCTTCTAGTCTAGACAGTCGTCAATAAAATTTTCTTTCATCCTTTGGATGACCTTTGTGGGTACATCAGGCTTCTTTTCTAGTTCAGTGTATTTCCCTTGGAATATGATTATGAAGGGTAAGATTATGGAGGCTATGCTTCAAGTTCCACACGAATACCGATACACTACACTGTTCGATTGTTGATTGTCATGAGCTACTTTCAGCGCCACCATCGTGTCCCCATTTGAAGGCCTGGTGGTCAAAAAATGGCTTTCATCGATCTTTACGCGTGTAATTTTGCGTAGATAAACACACCAAAACTCAATGCCGATTTCTTGTTCAGCTCTAAATTGTAATAAAAGATATATTAAAGGTCCACCACTGACCTTTCACAGGTGGATTTTTTATTTTCTGCATCTTAGAATGTTTTTCTCATGTAAAAATCCTGGTCTTTCATATCGTGATTGGTTGATTAGATGTATCCAACGTCGTTTCAGTGATACCAGAATGATTGTTTAGAGGTATTTATGAAATTATATACCGCATTTATTAAAAACCTTCTAAATTTGGGAGATTGCATAAGAAATTTCAGACTACAAACACGATGTTGGTGGGGGGGGGGGTGCTTTCTCAGCTGGCGACAAAGCGGATATACAGTAATGGCGCTTTGGCTGCCGATGTTCAGACCACCATAGTAATGGCGCCTGCTGTGTAATACATGGAAGAATGGAGATTAGTTCCACTTTTCGCCGCCTTCAAATTGCCCCAAAGATGGCGGCCAAATAAGCGATCTACTCATTTCACATCGTTGGACTGGACGCAGTAGTTGTTGTAGTCGTATTACGACTTGTGTGTGCTAAACATGCCTCCGAAGCAGCTATCCACCGCAAAATACAAGCATAAATAAGTAAAATCTTGGGAAACAAGTCCACAGTTGAAAGGTAATTTTTTTTCGTTACGTATAACTTTCAGCATTGTCTGAACGTCCATTCATTAAACCTATACAGAACACGTGCTTTCTTTTAAGACTGGATCGCGCTTGGTCCAACTGGGGACATAAACAATGCATATTGCCACCTGGCAGTTGCGGCCAATCACTTCGTGACGTCATCATTAGGATTAATATGAGGATTAACATCACTGCAAAAACTTCTGTCTGAATTTCTAAACGCGTAAAATTGCCAAAATCATCCTCTTACTCCGGGGGACTTGCGGGGGGGGGGGGGGGGCCTCTTTCGGGGGAATTTGTGAAAATAACTTGGCAACACTGGCTCCATGTCTAACACTGACATCAAGGATGGTGTTCCCCAAGGCTCTGTCCTGGGCCCTGCGTTGTTCAACTTCTTCATTCACGACTTCCCAGCATTTACAAAGTGCGAATTATACCTGTTTCTTGACGATGTGTCCATCATGACTTGTGCCCGAAATCCCGCTCATGTCATATCTCGGTTACAAAATGCTGTGCATCTGTGTGAGAAATGGTTTGCTAAGTGGAGGTTAAACCTGAACGTAGATAAATGCAAAGCCATGTTCATTACCAAAAAACTTAGAAAACCCCCGAAGCCAATCTTCCTATCTGGCAAGGAGCTCGAGTGGGTAAAGAACTATAAATACCTCTCCACAGATATCTTGTTGATATCTCTCTTATGCTATCAACAAGGTCAAGAAGGCGAAGTTTGGTCTGGTTGCCCTTCTGGGATGAAACAGTTCGCTTGGAGTGGACAGCAAACTTTTGCTATATAAAATGGTAATCCGAACCATTCCTCTGTACGGTATGCCTGCCTGGGCTACAACCTGCAAATCCAAATGGAAGGACCTACAAACATTCCAAAACGTCACCTTGAGGACCATTGCCCAACTCGACAGGAGAATAGCAACTAATACTTCCATTGCTGAAGATTTCGGTATACCTACCATTGGAAACCACGTCAAAGAGTCGCCGAAGAAGCTTCTTCCGAAGATGAAGGACCATCCCAATCCTCTGGTTGCAGGTATTCTTGAGCATCCGCTCACCTTTAGAAGCCTCCTTAGACATCGCAGGCCTCGTCACATACTGGACGTCAACTTCGATGACATCCAAAAGGCCATCTTCCCTCCCTACTGGATCACCTAGCTCTTCCACGTCCTATCGTCAATCAACAATCAACTTTATCGTCCTGTTAGGAACGGACTCCTCCGTATCCTGTGGATGACTTAACCAGGTTCATCTGGCTTCTTTCCTAATTCAGCGTATTTCTTTTGGCTATAATACTGGATGAGTATGGCAGTGGAACCATAGCTTCCGGACCACTCGTTTTGTTTTTCTTCCCTGCGCTGTTCCATTGTCGATAGTGGTGTTAGATTTACTTGTCGATTGATTGTCGCGTTATCTTCAGTTCTTATTCATCTCCGTATTGAAGCGTCCATATTGTGAAAATTCAGCCGAGGTAAGTCTGTTTTTCAAAATTTAATAATTTTATTAGTATTAAGAAAAATAATTTTACTTATTTAGTTCATAATGATTTTAACATTCATCGCATCATTAGTAATAGTCTTTTTTAACGTATTATTAAGCGTTTTTCATTCTTATTTTCTTGATACCATTTTTTTTCCTTACTTTTTTGTATCTAATACTTGCATTTATTTGTCCAGTTACGGACGAGTAGGCAAACATTCTTGAACAACCCTCGTATTATTATTATTATTATTATTATTACTACGTGTATTATAGTATAGCAAAAACAAATAATTTAAAATAAGGCATTTGTCTACTAACAGGACATGGCAACTAAGAAAACATTCTTTAATGATCAGTGGCTTGATCCCAAACTGCATCCTGAATTTGAACAGTGTTCCTCATGACAAAGGAAAAGCGTTCTGTAAAGTGTATCACAAAACATTTGCATTGAGTAACATGGGTCGACAGGCTGTTACATCACATGCTAAAGGACCTTCGCACCAAAACTTCATGAAAGTTAAACGTTCTCATCCATCCCTGAAAACGTTCATTAAAGCAGCAGACCATACTTCAGCAGTAGCGTTTCGGCGCTACCAGTCCTACTTGGAAGAAAAACGTCAGTTGAATGCTGAAGATTTAAAAGAAAATCGGAAAAGAGGGCGATTGATGAAGAAATGAAGAAACTAGAAAGTAAAAAGAAGAAGATTAGACTGTGTGCCCAACAAGAAGAGGAAGCTATATCAGATAAATTACGTGAATTAAATAAAAAAAAGAGTATTCTGTAAAGCAAATTATGTAAGCTTCGATATGTAATAAAATAACGTAATATAATAGTTGTGTCTGAAAAGCTTTTGTGGAGACGTGTTTTGAAAAAATAATTACGATTTGGTCAGGGAAATGAGATACAGATTTTCTGTGGGAACCCTGCATTGGCAAATAAAATCGTTACAAATGATCCTTACTGAAACGGGGAGCCTATAACCATTACAGGTATTAGCGACCACCAAAATCCCAAAATAAATTATGTCCGCCGAGGTCATTCCGCTGTACCCCTGATTACCTAGGCCATTTATTTAAGAATGAACTGTACTTCGCACCTTAATTATCGATGGGGTGTTGCGCGTCTGTACTATCTTCCCGAATGTGAGGTTATTAAATATATCAAATATTCCCTAGTGCAATTTGTCTGGCCAGACAATGCGGGACAATTAGTGTCTTACAAATAAAATATTACCCTTCGGAAGAGTACAGCACCCCTTATTACACCTTAACGCCTCGGACAGCGTTATGTGAACCCTTTATCGAATCTGTAACTGGAGGGGGCCACAGGAACCTCCAAAAAAAGAATTGGTTGAAAGCACTCAAGAACCTTCTTTTGACGTTCTTCTCTTGTTAAGAGTACGGATTGGGAGCGCGAACTGACTGTACGGCTATACACGAGGGGGTTATTATCCAATGCTCGGAGTGATCCCAACGTGGTATACAAAGATCGAACGAAATTGTGTACGACCGGGAGAGAAACTCAACCAAGAGTCCCATTCTCGGGCTAAAGTAATATCGGCCACGAGAAGTGATAGAGAAATAAATTAGTGTAGCGAGAAAGGATCGCTACAGAGGATAAATGTCTAACGCAAAGATAATATTAGAGAGTTATTCTTATTTTTTTTATAATATACAAACTTCCATAATAAATTATTCGGAATTATGGGAAAATTAATTTTATATTTAATTCAAATTTATGACGTAGCTCATTTTTATTTTATTAAATACGAAATAATTTTTAACATTTTCATAGTTTGAAAATTAAAAAATTTCGATTTTAATATATTTATTATAGCAGCCACCACGTAAGTTGAACGATTTTTTTGACATGCGCAGTAAGTCATCTCATCAATATGCTTTGTCTGGATTTTACCCATGATGCACTTGTTCTACTATAGTAATGGTGGAGATATCGTTGAAGATTGGAAAGCCTATTAAAAGTCGTCATATAAAACAAATTGCATTTGAGTCGACTATTCTGCCTCATTTTTTAATTTATTAATTTCATTTATCTATTTAAAAGAAAAAACGAAAATAGAAACTAAATATAAATACGAAAACAATGTTTCGAAAACGAAAGCGGATGTTTCATGGAATAGCTAAGCGAATTACTTCCCGTTAACGTCTATTGGCTGGCGTTAGAAATGACGTCGTCCTGTCGTTCAACTTATGTGGCGGCAGCTATACATGGAATCCAGTGACAGAACATTAATAAGGCAGCGTCTATTGATGAGGCAAAGGAGTCACGCGTGTCTCCCTTGAGCTCCCTATCAAACGTCCAGACGAATGGCAAAAATTTATGTGTCTGGAAAGGAAAGAGAAAGAACGAGTATTGGTCAGAGAAAGTCTGCAACTAAAACAGAGAAAGTTTTACAGGCATTGGAAACATCTGAACAACGAGTGTTTCGAATAGAGCAACAGGGTATAAGAGCTACTACGTCAAGGGCAAGAAAAATTTGAGTCTAAAGTATCTGGTGATGCTCCGCAGTGATGAGGCAAGTCAAGAAGAGTTTAGATAAAGTCCCGGTATATCACCTAGACTTTCTGTTTTTCGTATTTTTCATAGAATGGATAGTCCCTTTGCTCTGTGTTGTATTGATTGAGTTATTATTTAACCAATTTGGAGTTATAATTTAATTTTTGAGATTGTTCTGTTTACCTGCAAGTGTAATTATCCGGGGCAACGCCGGGTACCTCTGCTAGTTAATAACTATAAAAGTATTACACAAATTGCTCACATACAGGAAATTAAATTAAATACTGTGTGGTTAATAACTATAAAAGAAATACAACAAACTGATCACATACAAGAAATTAGATTTTTATTAAGTAAACAATAACAAATATTAGGGTGTAGGACAATAATTTCAATTCAATCTGATTGCATGGCCTATATAACTTTCATTACATTCCTTACAATCTAGTCCAACAAAAGTGCTATAAAGGTAAGATATCTACTTTTTTTAATTTTATTTTATTCTATTTTTGTTGTGTTTTTTAATATTTTTTATTTTGTACAAACACACTTGATTCCGTTTAGGTGCACCATGGAGATCATCAAAAACAATAAAGGAGGACTCAAACTCTGTGCAAACGGATATATGTATACGAAGAAAAGTTCCACGAAAACCAAAATACGACATGTTTGCTTAATGTGACAGAGCACTCACATGACCCTAACCCACACAAGATAGAGGCAAATGGATAAATCTAAAGCGCAATATTCGACGAGTACAAAACGGAACGTTGCCAAAGGATCCATCGTCACCGCGGGACCTTAAATGGATTAGTGGTGAGTGGAAGACAACAGGCGGACCGGACTATAAAGATTTTTTTAATATGATAACGGGCCGCAATCCACAAAGCGAATAATAGCGTTCGCAACAGACCAGGCACTAGAACATCTAGGACGCTCCTCCACTTTTGCAGTGGCCCCATGTTTATTCCAGCAACTTTTGTCATTCGGGCGCCGCTTGGACAATCTTGAGGATCGAGCAAATAATTTTTGCGAGAGTTGGCATTCTTCTTTTAATAATTTGGTGGGGGATGCATATCCAACCATTTGGAAGGCGATTGAAAACATACAGAAAGATCAGAGTTTGGTCGAAGCTTCTTTTTTAAATGCATCTCACGGACAACCTCCACAAAAGCGTATTAAACGTGCCGCGCAACATCATCAGCGGCGGCGTAAGGAACTGTGCCTGGACTATGTGAACGGAAGGAAGACATTGCCAGATTTTTTAGAGGGTATAGGCCATGCAATCAGATTGAATTGAAAGTCCTATACTCTCATGCTTATGTTATTGTTTAACTTTTACTTAAAAAAATTTAATTTCCTGTATGTGATCAGCTTTTTGTATTTCTTTTATAGTTATTAATCACATAGTATTTATGTCATTATTAAACCATATGGAGGAGCGTCCTAGATGTTCCAGTGCCTGGTCTGTTGGGGCTTTTGGACGTTAAGTCAGAAACCATTGATTTTCCAAAATTTTCCAGGCCTGGAATTTTTTTTTCGATTTTGCAAGACTTTCCAGGTTTTCCCTGACCTGTAAGAACCCTGTAATTGCTTTGAACGGAGCAAGGAAATAATTGACGCATTCGTATCGGGCTCTAGTTCACCTTGGCAGTGCGACGCCTCAGCTTTAAGGCGCACCTCCGAGCCCATTGACGCTTAACATCGGACATCCGGGTCATCATGGATTTCCCATCGTTTTCATGTGACGGTTTCTATAATTTTTCTTGTGTTTATTATGCATAATTTTAGAAATTCCATTATTTTAGCAAAATTCCACATTTCGAAGGCATATATACTGCTATGCAATGAAATTGCCCCACCCCACGTGATTGTGGGTGATTGGTTGGTACGATTTGGATGACTTTTTTTTTGTTGTTTGTTTTTTTATGCTGAACAAGTTTGCAATTGGGTTTTTTTTTCTCTATCCCTTACTACGGTTTTTGAGATAAATTTTGAATGTGTCCTAATTTGCATATTTGGGATGATGAAAAGTGCACCATGGGATAGGCCACCCACAACTTCCTATTCATTGGATTCATCAATATTGACATATCTGCTTCGGTTCAAAAAATAAAAGGGGGGTTCAGACTTTTGTATTCACCCTGTATAAATCTCTTGGCAGGAGCCTTGCGGCCTCAATCTCAAATACCGAATAAATCCTTCTCATTGGTTAAAATTCACGTATGACGTCATCATATCTTTTTTTTTTCTTTTTACAGAAAGACAAACAGACAAGTAGATTCATACACACTACAGAAAGTGAAGAAACGAAGTCCAAGAAACTGAAAGTGGTACGTATACATTTCGTTAAGAATTGCAGTCGAACCTCGCTATTTTTTTTATAAGTGGATACAGAATGTAGAGTCCGGCCTATAATAGCCACGTACATTATAATACTTTACAGTCCGGAGGCTATCCACTCAGCGACTAGATAATATCTGTTATCAATTATGAATGTTAGCCTTTAGTCTGGGATACTTTTTGGATGAATGTGGCAGTGAAAACCCAGCTTCTGGATTGCTTGTGTCAATTTTCCCTGCGCTGTTCTTGTGTCGATTGTTTGTTGTTTTTTTTTTAAGCGGTGTCTTTTTCACTCAAGATCATCGAGTTGCGTGTTGAATTCGCTAGGGGCATCGATATCTGTCTTTTACTTAGAGCACTATAATAGATACGATATCTGTCTATTATAGTGCTCTATCTTTTACTAACATCACCGCATTTAACCATGCCAGTATCAGGTCGTCATCTTCCTTTCATACTAAGATTTTAAATTTAATAAACTCTGAATTAGAATTGATCCACGTTTTAAGAAGCATGATTTCAGAAGCCGTAGTTGTTGTGCTGCTGCTATATCTCACGTTAATTCAATGTTGAATAAGTTGCCTTCCTCAGAATTTGAAAGTAGTGCATGTGTAAATAATGATCAGATATGTGCCGATAGCATATGGATTCACAGAAAAGGCGACAATCATGTGGATCCCACTTCAAATCTTTCTTCACCTTCTTTAGGATTAAATGGAAACTTAAAATTATATTTAGAAAACAAATTTGAACCACTTAATGCTGATCCCTTAGACATATGGAAATGTATGCACAGACACAATTTTAATCTGTATGAAATTACAATTCAATTCTTATTGATTCCAGTTACTTCAGTTCCTAGTGAGAGGCTCTTCTCAAAAGCAGGTAATATTTTGACAAAAAAAAGGGCTAGCATTAAACCGAAATATTTAAATCAGTGTTTGATTCTAAGCTGTTTAATTATCGATGAATTGACAAAATTGTATCTTTGGTGTTGTATTTGAACAAAGCTTCGTTTTTCTACTTGAATTTGAAAGCATAATTTTTTTTTATTTAAAGACCGATCTAAGACCGATTGTTAGGGTGGAGCCAGCGATCATTTGAAAAGATCGATCCTCGATCTTTAAGGGATCGCAGGGCACTAGTTCTGATTGACATTGCGCACGACCACGACCACATTGTATAAATTATAAATTATTGGATAAATTATAGTAACGGATATTTTATTTTCACGTAAGCAGCGCGTATAAGTTTTGATTAATTTTAGAACTGAAATGCCTTATCTGAAATTTTTCTTTCGAAATCTTAAAAATTATGGTTTAGGATCGATTAATCGACTTCAGGAATACGAAACCATAATTTTAATAGTAATGAATTTTAGTACGAATAATAGCAATCGTATGAATTGATTACTGAAAGACATTTTCGTGTAGATTCTATTTCTGAAGTTTCGACATATATTTTCGAAACACCTTTTGTATAGTTCATATATTAGTCATGATGTTTCGTTTATTCTTTTCTAAAATTCAGTATCGGATTAAGAAATGGCCTAAAGCTTCACTTGTACCTGATTCAGCCGGAAGGTTACAAACTTTAGTGGAGAGACTGATAAGGAAAGTGAATTTGCCGGTAAGGGAAATAGCTGTTCTTGCCGATGCAATCTATAGTTAGTAGAAAACGAAATTTACTATCTGTATCGTGGGTACCAAACGTTTACCTTACAAGACTAAGGGAAATTTATTTATTTACAATTTTGCATTCCAATATGGAATAAGTACATAATAGAAAGGTTAATCATTTCATCTATTACAAACCACAAGTGATTGCATTCCAATCTTAGAAATATGTCCTTTATGATTCACATTTGCTATCTTTGCATGCTATTATTTGATTAAGTTCCTTTTAAGTAAGTGAATTTCACAGTGAAATTATGAGAAGCGCGTTCATTATCAAAGCGTAGCTGATTGGATTATGTTCTGGGGATGGTAATTTATCTGTTCTCCGTGAAAATGAATGTGGGATATTAACATCCCTCGGTCGATGTTAAGGTCCTAGATATCTATTAAGCGTTTTCAAATATATTAAAAACTTAAAATTTTTTATTCCTCAACTCTAGGTATATCCCAGAATAGAAGATACTGAATGCTATGGATAGAAAATTTTCATCTTGTTCCTTACAAGACATGTGTATTTCTAATGTATCAGGGATGCTTTGTCGTCTGAATGAGTCGGAAATAAGCCCTGACTTCCCTTGGCTGGATGCTGACAAGAATGTATTCATTTGTTTTCCATCATATGTAATTGAAAAAATTTTGGAGTGCTTTAGTCGTTTATTGCCCAACAAGACAGTAGTGAAGAAAGAAGTATTCAAGATTTTGTTTTGTCGAAGATTAAACAATATCGATTTAACAAAATTTTTCATTCATAGAAATGATTACGAGGATATAATAAGAATCATTGAAAACACTGAATCGGATCTCTTGCTTTTTGGACTGGCTAGCGCCCGCAGTTGTAGCCAGTTTTCCCAGAGACAAATGCAATCATGGCTAGAGAATTCAAACGTGATATCTTTATTGGAGCGGCTTTTATCAAGAATGAATCGACTAACGCATCTGAAAATCAATTCTATTTGCACTGACAAATTGCTTGAGACCATAGGTAGGAGTTGTCCTAATCTTGTTATTCTAGAAGCCAATTCGAAATTGATCTCTAGCAAAGGGTTGAAGAGTCTTTGTGTAAATTCTGAAAATCAACAACTGAGATGCCAGAAACTTAAAGAAATAAGCTTATACCCTTCTCGTGAAGATATATTAATGGATGGTATAGAGTCACTTTTGCTTCATTTGCCAAATCTATGCATTATTAGAAATGTATACACCACTGTCGTAAAAGTGTTAAGAAGATTATATGATATCCGTGGATTTAATGATCAACCCTTCAAGCTACTAAGTCTTAAATGCTATGGGTCGCAGTTAGACTTCCCTGGAAGAAGTTTCGCTCAAATTGTCAGAACAATGTGTCCATTTATTACTAATTTGGAGTTATTCAGCGTAACAAACGGCGAACTAAGGGATTTTGGGGAATTGAAATATTTGAAAACTGTAAGCATTTATAAAGGTTTTATTAATGAAGTAAATTTTGCTCAAGGAATTCTTTCGTTTTTACAAAAAGTTGGTCAAACTTTGACAGTATTGAAACTCTGCCATTTCGGTGGTATTGACTTCAATGCTATTGATGCTTGTTGCCCGAATCTAAAATTTTTTGGTTCCTATAATATGGAATCTTATATAGTACCAATTGCAGGACGCCCACTGTTTCAGAATCTGGAAGAAATGCATTTAATTTCAATGGATCATATGAGAATCGAGCATGACCACCTTGTGGAACTTCTTTCATACTGCTTAAAAGTACGCCGATTATCATTGAATTGTTGCATTCATTTCACTAAATACTTGCTTACAGACTTCTTAAGAAAAAACCCTTTGAGGGAATTGGTATCCCTTAAAATTATATTCGATGATTCTGTGCATCAAGTTCAGCAAGAATGATTATTGTATGACCGAATTATTTCGTGTGTAAATTTGTTAGAAAAAGCGTTAACGAAATAAATGTTACTTCTAATTAGCTGCTGTTTTATTTGGCTTTCTTTTAAGGTCTACGGGTTTATTAGCATCACAAACGTCAAACGGCTTCATGCCGCCTTCAGAAGATAAAATATGAAATATTTATGAGATTAAAAAATAAGCTCATAGTGTGGAATGGGACAACCAAGAAGGGAAAACTTCTAATGCAGTAAGATATCATTTACACAGTGCGTCCCACGAGAGACTCCCTGATTTTAAGAGTAAATATTTTGGAAACGGAGATTGATATAAGAATGAAACAAGTGGTATGTTTGTTTCGAAAGCCGTAAAAAGCAGACTATTAGGGATGGGCGATATCTTCCAAAATATCGTATTTCTATATATCATATCGCTTGAACAGCCGATATTATATCACTGAACTCCAATATTTATCACGATATATCGACAATTGAAAAGTTGGCTAAATTATTGCTTGTAGCCCTTTCATGCATGAATTATTAAAAAATCGAATAACATTTTTTTCTTTCTGCATTAAACAAACATAGGAACACGGAAAAAGTAGAAAAAAAACATTTATTCATATTTTTTAGCATACCGTATTAATTTTGCACTACTGTCCACTATATGGTAATTATGCATCTGTGGACTTTAATCCAATAGAAAGAAAAAAATTCAGACTAGTCTATTAAATCTTATTTTGTGTGAAAAATCTGAAAATCGCGTTTCTGCTACAAAGCAGAAAATAATAGTCCACTGTAGTGGCCGTGATGCATGAAAGGGTTAATTTGAACTAGATGGGATCCCGTCAAAATTTGACGATAAAAAAAAACATCTTATTATTAATCTCCATCTCTTTAATTAAAAAATAAATTTAAAAAAATCGTCAGAGCAACAAATAGAATAATAGATCAGCTTAAAAGCAGAAAACATTGCACGGAAGCCAATTTTTGCGGATGTACAGTCGGGTGCTAAAAAGGTTTTTATCTGCTCCGTAGGGGCTGAGCTTTCTGGATGTTGATCGGTTGCAAAATCAGGTACTTGTACTGAGAGTTAAGGCAGATTAGAATGGACCTGTCCCTTCTGAATAAAAATAGGGTAGCAGGTATACGCTTGGGATGTTAGAGTGCCTTTATAACCACTCTTTATATGGTTATAAAGGCACTCTATGGGATGTGCTCGTCGCGTGCTCCCTCTTGACGATAATAAGCGATAGCGGCTGACAGCAGTATCGTTAAAGTCTCTGCCTACTGCCTCGAATAGCAGAGTTCGAATCCGATATGGATAGACTTTTTTTTTTGTTCATTATCGCATTTTTGATTTCGTTTAAGTTTTAAACAATGTATGTAAAGAACACCATAAACAGATTAAAAATTTTTCATCCAAGTGTGCAATTTGATCTGTTTAGTTGAGGGTTTAAAAAACTTTAAATGTTAATTGTCATGTCATGCTTTATTCTATATTTTAGTTTTTAATAAAATATACACTAATTCATATCACCGTTATTTTTTACAAAAATCCTCTTTTGTTCATATCATTTAATACTCTCTACTATTAAAATATATAATCCTATATATTAAAACGCAAAGCATTATTTATCAGAGCAAAATTGGCACTTCTGCGCATGCGCATCTGAAGCCAACAAAGAAAGTTACGACAATCCATCAGAAGCCAGGGATTGTTGTAATGAGACAATATTCTGAAGATTTGCAGAAAGAAAATCCTGCCTTGATCATTTTATGACGTTTCCTTGTGACTACTGAAAAACTCTGAAAATGTTATGTTAGATGTTATATCGTTAGTAAGAGCTTTAAAAAATGATCATTTTTTCCGCTGAGACTTTATGTCTCAATTTAATACTTTCAGAGAAATTTAGTTTAAAGCTATTTTGATTGTATATATTAACTAATTTCTTATTCTTTGTGCATAATGAGATATTTAAGCTCTGATTATTCTATTTGTTTGTGCATAATGATTATTCTATTTGTTGCTCTGACAATTATTTATTTTATTTTTTTTTAAAGAGATAGGGATTAATAATAAGATGGGTTGTTCTCTGTCAACTTTAACGGGATCCATCTAGTTATACAGGGTGTTTCAAAATTATGTACAATAAATTTAGTGACATATTCTTCAGGTCAAAAGAAGACGAAAATGTTCTATAGCACTTTGACTGGAAACGCTTTATTTACGCGATACAGCCAACTAAACCCGTGGCTCCAAATTACAGGAATTGTTCAAAGTGCCCGCCACCAGCTCGCACGCACGCTTCGGCTTGTTGCATGAGCGACCGTCTGATGTCATGGAAGAGTTCGTCGCCAGCATTACGAACGGTTTGGCATGCATTTTCAATTCGTTGTCGCAGATCCATAATGTTCGGAACTTCTGTGCTATAGACGATCGTTTTCACATGACCCCACAGAAAAAAGTCCATGGGATTAAGGTCGGGTGATCTTGCAGGCCAGGCTATCGGTCCACCTCGACCTATCCACCGATTCGTGTATGCAGCATTAAGGTGTGCTCGCACAACATGGCTGAAATGTGCTGGAGCGCCATCATGCATGAACCACATGTTAGATCTTCCAGTAATTCTGGCAATGCATTCTGCAGAAACAAAAGATACGTTCGCCCAGTCAATCGTGGCGGCAACACATAAGGGCCAATTAAGTTATTTCCGACAATTCCACACCAAATGTTCACGGAGAAACGCTCTTGATGCGCTCGAGCTCTTGTAACATGCGGGTTAGCATCTGCCCAATGGTGCTGGTTGTGAGAATTTACGATTCCTGTCCGGGTAAAGGTTGCTTCGTTCGTGAAAAGTATCTGGCTGAGACAACTAGGGTCTGCAGCATGACGACATTGTATCCATTGGCAAAATCGTTGTCGGTGTGGATAGTCCGTTGGGTTCAGTGCCTGAACCAGTTGCAGGTGGTATGGATGCAAAAGCTGACGGTGAAGAATGCGCCAAACAGATGAGTGCGGAATGTGTACCATGGAAGAAGTACGACGGGTGCTTGTCTGTGATTTATCATGTATGATGTCAATTATCACATCCTCCTCATCCGGAGAATGTGCTACAGGCCGCCCTTGTCCTGTTTGACGGCCAAAGGAACCACGCTCCCTCAAATGTCTGTCGACAGATACAAATGTTCGGTTATTTGGCAAACGTCTATTCGGAAAGCATTCTTGGTAGAGCCTTCTTGCTTCCACAGCATTTTCGTCCGCAAGACCATACATTGGGTGCATGCCAGTGTATTCTGCACTGGAATACGTGTACATGACTTTTTTTTTACGTAAATCGTAATGCGTATGCGTACGTTCTGAAATTGATATTCCTAGTGGATGTACAGTAGTGAAACTACAGTAATGGAAACAACCGTACACAACTAATGGAAACAACCCTAAAGTAGGTTTAAATGGAACAAACCACTCAACCTAGTGTTGGGTCGAAACGCTGGAACTGCTAAAATATCGTCCGCTAACTACCGTGTTTCCCTACTGTATGATATTGGATTACTCGCAAACAAATCGTTTCCAGACAAAGTGCTATAGAATATTTTCGTCTTCTTTTGACCTGAAGAATATGTCACTAAATTTATTGTACATAATTTTGAAACACCCTGTATAATAAATTTAAAAAAATTTTCGGATGGTTTTGGCATAATTGAGGCGTTGAGCGCAAAAGTGGCCCAAGCCGAAAAAAATATGTTCTGAGAAAATCCACAGAATTCTTCCCTATTATGTATGCAAAATGGAATTTAGCGACCTCTGTTGGTACGCACACCAAACTATGGACGGGCCACAATGGCACTGTAAAAAGCAATCTATCAGCAAGTTATTTCCACATGCTACTCTTTTTCAACATTATTGTTGGTTGGGCCACTATTGCGCTCAACGCCTCAATTGTCGTTGATTACTTTATATACACACACAAGAAAATGAGACTTGTAACTTTTCGAGCAGGCAAAAGAAAACAGCTGCCACTTACACCTGTAAATCACTTCCGCATCACACCATAACGAGCGCTGCATCAGCTTATCACGCATATACTTATATCGATACTCTGCACCATTTATGTTACATTATTAACCAAATAGAAATTAGTTTATTATTAATAAAACAAAAATTCTTATCAGGACGTTTGGGTTTAGTAGTATGACATCATATAATAACAATCCGTTAATGCACGTTGACATCACGTACGAATTGTCTTTGTAGATGTGCGAACATTGAATCAGATGGCGTGACGATCGAAGTTTGAACGGGAAACTGAAGGTTTGAATTGTAAACTGAATTCTACACGAATTTCTCATTACATATGTTTGAATGGGAAACTGAAGAAATGCCAGGTCTCCTTACTTTAACGGTCTCTGATTGGATCACAAGTTGCAGTCAGCAGCAGAAGTGGATTGAATATAGGTAAATCCAAGGATTTGACCAACTTTGAACGAGGCATGATCGTGAAGCTCGACGAGGGCACCGCGAACCTCCTCGGATTTTCTCGTGCAACAGTTTCAAGGGTATTCCGTGAATGGCAGTTATGCCAAAAAAACAACCTCCAACAAACACAACTGCGGACGAAACAGGACCGTGGATGAACGAGGCCAACGGTGATTGGCACGAATCATCCACAGCAACAGGACGGGAACAGACCAACAAATTGCAGCGCAGTTCAATGAGGGAGCATCCCAATCCATTTCGGAGCACACGGTGTTAAAGCTGTCAACGCAAAATAGGAAAGCGCGCCTGCTCTGGGCACACAGGCATCGCCACTTGACACTGAATTCGTGGAAGAAGGTCGCCTGGTCCGACAAATCGCGGTTCCTACTTCATGCGGATGGCAGACTGCGCATCTGACGCAGACAGCACGAGGCCATGGACCCATCCTGTCAGCAGACAACCGTACAGGCGAGAGGAGGAGGAGTGCTGGTCTCGGGTGTCTTCTCTTCAGACACACTGGATCCTCTGATATCCGTAGACACATCCCTGAATGCGACACACTACCTGAACATTGTTGCCGATCAGGTGCACCCGTTCATGATTACTGTGTTTCCTGGTGGTGACGGACAGTTTCAGCAGGACAATGCTCCCTGTCACCGTCCTCAAATAGTCTTGGACTGGTTCGAGGAACATGACACGGACTTTCACCTGCTTCAGAGGCTGACATCACAGCGTCCCGTAATTGGTGCAGGTTGGATGGTAGTGTGGGGAGGCGTCGGATGGTTCTCTCCACTTCATCCCATAAATGCTCGATCGGGTTGAGATCAGGCGTCCGCGCTGGGGGTGGAAACTGGGCTGCTATTCTTCCGCAACGGTTTCAACACCTTGTTGAATCCATGCCAGCACGTATTCAGGCAGTTCCCGCCGCTAAAGGAGGCGCAACACGCTATTGGCGGGGTGTCTCTAATAAATTGGTCGTTTATACTCTATTCAACGAAAGAAAAACTGGGCGTGTCTAATTAAATTTCCGATTTCAATTGTTAGACATTGTTGCTAAGTAAAATTAACAATGTTTAACAATTGAAATTGGAAATTTAACTGGACACGCCCAGTTTTTCTTTCGTTGGACTGAGTATAGTGTACGTAAAGACAGTTTTTATCATATCATTATGCATGTGTTTAGAGCAATTTTTATTTGTAAATTACCGCTAATTAATATAATTATGGAAACAAAAACTAACTTTGACAAATCTACAGTCTAAGATCTTTCATTTAAGACCAAAATGAAGTTTAGACATGGAGTAGTTTTCTCCAACGAAATGTCGAAAGAATCACCTTGGGACTTAAATATATATATTTTTTTATTTTATTTTTTTAGTCTTTATTAAAAAGAAGACATATATTTTTATATGATAACTATAAAACCAAAAAAAACTTGGAAGTCTGCCCAGTTGGCTACGTCTGTATCTCGGGAAAGCATTTACAATACATTAACGCTGGCTATACTCTATCCAACGAAAGTTGGAGTGGGCGTGTCCAGTTAAACTTCCTATTTCAATTGTTAGACATTGTTGATTCTACTTTGGCAACAGTGTCTAACAATTGAAATAGGAAGTTTAACTCGACACGCCCACTCCATAGAGTATAATCATAAACAATCCTCTCCACAGTCGTCACAATCGACAACTATGCTAGCAGTGATGATCAAATTAACAACAATTACATACAATAAGTAACATCGATAACAAAAACCAACAATACAGGTAGTCGTTATGTCATGTATTGTAACAAGATTTGGATGGGGGGATATTGAACACCATCCAAACTTCAGTTCGCGCTATGAAAAGTAAGCGAGCGAAAGGTAGATCGAGAGAGAGAAGGAGGAAGCAGATGACAGGGAGTAATAAAAATCCGAGAGAGAGAGCGCCAGGCATAGCAAAAGAGAAACTTAATGGAGCAGATGGGAAGGTATCAGCCAAGGTAAGTGGAGTCAATTGTAAAATGAGACTTGGCATTAGTTTCTACTTCCTGTAATGCATTTCACGGCTCCCAGCATGCAACGGGCTCTTCAAGTTTGCTCAGTTCGTCAGATGGAGCCACTGTAGTTTCAGTAGTTTCCCACTTTCGAGCAGGAAGTGGGAGTTGCTTGAATGTTTGTTTACTTCCTGTTGGTAAAGTCACGTTTGCGCAACGTGGTTTGACGGCTGGACCTAACTATAGCAGTTACTGCCTGAAGTTTGCTCTGCTCTCTTCACTCTTTCTTTGATCTCCAATATTCAGAGACGTATTTATCAGAGATATCTTTTAAATTTAAAACGTCAGGAAGATTTTGTGCTACAAAATTTTGTAAAATCGTCAAGGTGAAGGAAAATATTTTAAATTCTTCAGATTTCCACCTGATGCACGAAGGTGAGTTTTGGGTTGCTATTCTTTTTTTTAAATTCTTAAGTTAAGCTGTAAATGTTCCGTTCAAAAATACCAATGGTAACGATTAAGCGTTTTGTATTGATGTGTCTTAATATTTAAAAGGTAATTTAAGAACTGAAGTTAAAGTTTTCTTTAATGAACTTTCATTAATTTTTGAAAACTGCATCTTGTGCTACCTCTAAAACTTGTACATATTATGTTGATATGAGATTTTTATACAGGGTGTCCAGCGATCCGGGAATTCCGGGAAGTACGGGAATTATACGGGAATTCTTCGTTACCGGGAAATATTCGGGAATTATACGGGAAAAATTCAAAAAATCCGGGAAATTAAAAAAAAAATTTGTGCTGGCCTCCCATTGGTGCTTTATTTGTATGTCTGGGATATATATAAACGTGTTGATCGTAACAATTTCAGTTCGTTGGAAACTTCATTGGAAGACTTCATAATTGTAAGTAGACTTTTTCATAATCACAGTTTTTAGGTTACCGTCTCTCTTCTTTCAGTCATTTTTCTATCAAGATAGATTTTTTTGCTGCTTATGGTCAGGGAAAATAACGTGATCAACCTGGAAAAATCAGGGAATTTTGCAAATTTTATATTTAGTGAAATCTAGTAACTTTTGCTCACCATTCTAGTTACGGCGCTAGTGTAAGACTTGGCAACACTGCATCCAGACAACATCCAAACATCCGTAATCAAAAGGAGAGTTCTTTAATAGCACAAAGAATCATCTACGATCATACCAAATCTGTTGGAGGAATTGGAAAAGTAATTGTAGACAAACCCATGATACATGCAGTTAGGAATGCTCACGCAATATACAAGGAAGCACTCGAAGAAGAAAAACGGGCGAATGCTGAAAAGCAAAAACAAGTGAAAAGGAAGAGAGAGAACGAAGCAAAGGTAAAACAGTTACAGGCAAAGAAACGCAAACTCATTGACGAAACGGCGAGAGAAGTTACAGCAATTGATGAAGCGATGACAGAACTTCGTCAAAATTAATA
Organism: Rhysida immarginata; assembly: GCA_023313115.1. Taxonomy (NCBI): domain Eukaryota; kingdom Metazoa; phylum Arthropoda; class Chilopoda; order Scolopendromorpha; family Scolopendridae; genus Rhysida; species Rhysida immarginata. The sequence goes on along the minus strand of JAHWFO010102064.1, from coordinate 41,335 downwards.
TATGACTAAAAGTTTTAATTTGTATAGATAAAGACCCTTAATAAAGTTTGTTATTTACATAATTGTGTGAAGAATATTTAATAAATAATCACATTAAGTTTATTTTAAATTATTTAAAATATACGTGAAATTTTTGAGAAAGTACGGGAAATGTACGGAAATTATACGAAAATTTTTTTTGAATAACTCGCTGGACACCCTGTTATAGATAACACTGTGATGCTATGCATGAGAGCATTGTTAGATTTTATTACTTTGCTACCATTGTTGTCTTCACTTGTACGTTCCATTTTGCTGTGTGATGATTAAAAAGAATTATTGTACCACTGCCGTTCGTCTCTTGCCTACAGGTCATGGGCCCAGCACACTTCCACTGCGCTCTTCACAAATTTGAAGAAGTCTGCACCGCAAATTTCCTCTGTACTTCCTGCAGCTGTCTTATCTGACGAGAAAGAATGGTTTATTGACTCCGGATCTTCCAATCATCTTATTTGCTCATCTCTTTTTTCATCAACAACGTTACCACTTGAAGAAATACGTCTTGCAAATAAGCTCATTGTTACAGGTCATGGAAATATAGCTATTCCACTCCCTAATTCAAATACTCTTCTAGTTGAAGATGTTTTGTCAGTTCCCACGCTTACATTAAACTTGTTAAGCGTCAGTAAACTTGTACACCATCAGTTAAACCTCTCTGTACTTTTTAATAAAAGTGGTTGGAAAATATTTACAGATAAGCCAGTTATTAACAATTCTTCAATTCTAGCAACAGCCACAGAAATTTATATCATCTAAACAAAGAAACCCCATTTGTTTGTGCCGTCTCCTCACCACAAAGTTCTTCTTATACTTGGCATTGTCGACTTGCTCACCTTAATGCCCAATCAATGAAATAATTTCAAAAACTTGATGTGTTAAAAATTGATTCTCAACCATCTTTTGAATGTGATACATACGTCCGTGGTAAATCGCATCGTCTGCCATTTCCTAAAACTGCTACCACTCGAGCTGCGAATCTTCTAGAATTGTTACATTCTGATTTATGTGGACCAATGTCTGTTTCCTCTAAAGGTGGAACACGTTTTTTTCTTATCTTCATTGATGATTTTTCAAGAAAATGTTTTGTTTATTTTCTGAAAACAAAAGACCAAGTTTATGAAAATTTTTTGAATTTAAAGCTTTTGTCGAGAATCAAACCGAAAAAAAAAAATCAAAGTACTCCGCTCTGACAATGGAGGAGAATATGTTTCACAAAAAATGAATAGCCTGCTACAATCTGTTTCACTACATCAGAAATGAATACTGTTTCACAATCTGACATACTACATCAGAAAATTGTTCTCTACTCACCTGAACAAAATGGAGTAGCAGAACGATTCAACCGTACTTTATGATGATTAAAAAGAATTATTGTACCACTGCCGTTCGTCTCTTGCCTGTATATTATCTATGAAGTTTCCACTAAAATAGCATACTATTATTCCGTAAAAATTGCTCGTTATACTAGCAGGCTCTTATGATATTCAGAATTTTCTCTGAAAACCAGTACCATCTTTTCTTGGCATAGAATCATTTTTAAACGATTGCATCATTAATTTTTAAAGAAATTTTATACAAAAACCCAGTATTTTTTATTATACTCTAGTTCTTAAATCATAAAATCTATTATTATAATTTCAGTAGCCTGCCGAGTATCTTAAAGAATATTTATCCTTAAATAGCCATTAAGCCATATTAATAGCAGGTATTTTTGCTGACGGATCATTTCATTCACTCATTATTTTTTAAGCCAGTGTTATTTTAAAACTAATTTAATAATGTAGATTTTGTTATCTATTTATGTTTTTTTCTGGTAACATTTTATGCATTCTTCAGATGAGGAGCATGGTTACTGGCATCAGAAAGAGAGGGTTTACTGGAAAAATATGTGTTTAACAATAAGGAAAAACATAGAAATTGTGTTCATTATACATTATATTTTGTAGACCATTTCAAAAGTTTGATATATTTTTGTTTGATTATATTTTGAAAACATTTATTATTTTAAACATTATATTCATAAACTTTGAAAATAATTATTAATAACTTTGTATATAAAATTAATTACAAAAATCTGGCAAACCATTACAAATTCTATTGGAACTGCCCTGTAAATATTGCATATTATGTTGATATTTATTTTTTTACATTTTTCATGGAATAAAATCGGACCTTGAAAAATGAATCGAAGTGTTTTTCTTACAGCGAAATTTTAACAATTTGGATTGATAAATATGATAAAATACAATGGTTAAAACCAATATCAAGCAAAAAAGCATGGGAGGGTAGCAGTAAGAACGGATGAATTAATGAAAACGTTATTACGTAATTTATCAATTTACTGCAGTTTCTTTAATGATTTACTAGTTCATCTGCAAAAAAAATAAAAATAAATAAATAGCAGATTTTTTTTATATACGTATTCTCGTATAATTATTTGCATCGCGAGGCAACTGCTATTTGAAAGCCAGATAGCAGAACACGTTATTACGTCATTTGTCAATTTACCGCAATTTCTCGTCTGATGTCAGTAATGAACGTTCCCCGTAGAACTTGCTCGGACTGTCAGATGGCACCAGAAACCGGAATTACAGAATTTCAATGGGCCAATCAAAGACACTAATCTTTTTAATCGTATTGTCTTTGGGCCAATCGTCAAATGCCCAGCAGGGAATAGGAAGTTCTCAGAGACAAATGAAAGAAGGAGACTGGCAGTGACCTCCCCTCTAGTGGTGCCTTCGCACCGCCATATTGGGATTGGCAAGAAACAGCTGATCGCCCGAGGCAATGCATGTGAATCAATCGGTTTGGTTTGGTTTGTTTGGTATTAACGTCCTTTTCAACTTCTATGGTCATTTCAGGACAGGGTTATAGGGGCGGCAAATTTTGCCTCGCAAGGGTTCTTTAACGTACAGCCGGCAAACGACTACACGGGACCAACATCCTTACTTCCCTTCCGAAGAAGGGGCGTGATCTCAGGATTTTCTCCCAGAAAAAAATCCTCGTCGAACCCGCATCCTCGGGCATCAGAGGCAATCACGTTACCACTGAGCTACCGAGGCCGGTGTGAAACAATCGCAAACAACTGCTTATTACAATATGTGGATTAATAAATTGATTATTTTATCGAACTGAGAATTATTTCTTCCTTTTCTTTTAATTTAAAATTTTTAAATATTTGTCTTTTAAAAATTCGTTAGGCATTGAATCAGCTATTTGGAGTCATTACAAGTATAATATTACCATTAATTAATGCAATAAAGTTTTTAAAAAAAATCCGAAAACAGGTTATGCTTATTAATACTTCCAGAAATTATCTACAAAAACAGCTGAAATTACATTGAGAATATACACTATATGATCAAAAATATCCGGACACCCCTCACAGATCATCGATTGGCCCAATGTCACATGATAATGACTTGCACATCATTTAAATAGCTTCCCACACCTTCAGACACAACTCTGCTTGGACATTGGCAAGAATGGGTCGTTCGGCAGAGCTCAGTGAGTTCCAACGTGGAACCATCGTTGGATGTCACCTATGTGGCAAGTCCGTGCGTGACATTTCCAGCCTTCTTCAGATACCTAAGTCAACAGTAGGCGATGTCATTATGAAATGGAAGACCCGGGGATCAACAACTGTTCAACAACGAACCGGTAGACCCAAGAAACTAACGGACAGAGACCGTCGAGTGCTTCGTCGTGTCACCCGCAGCAACCGGAAGTCCTCGGCGGAAAAAATTGTCACAGAGTTTCGAAACGCCTCTGCAAATGATGCCAGTACCATGACAATTCGTCGGGAACTGCACACGATGGGATTCCATGGCCGTGCTGCTGCCCACAAGCCCCACATCAGCAGGGTCAACGCCAAGCGACGTCTGGAGTGGTGCAAAGCCCACAGAAACTGGACAATGGACCAATGGAAACGTGTAATGTGGACAGACGAATCTCGCTACACACTCTGGCAATCCGATGGACGAGTTTGGGTTTGGCGCATACCTGGAGAACGCTTCTTACCTGAGTGCACAGAGCCCACAGTCAAGTTCGGAGGAGGAGGAGTCATGGTGTGGGGCTTATTTTCATGGTACGGACTGGGCCAGCTCGTTCCTGTGCAAGGAATCATGAACTCCGACCGTTATCTGAATGTTTTGGACAACTGTGCACTTCCAACGTTGTGGCAATTTTTCGGAAACGGGCCATTTCTCTACCAACACGACAATGCTCCGTGCCACAAAGCGAGGCATGTACAGCAGTGGTTTGCGGACTCAGGGGTCGAAGAAATGGGTTGGCCGGCACAAAGTCCCGACCTCAATCCTGCAGAGAGTCTGTGGGATGAATTGGAAAGACGCTTGCGGGCCAGATCACATCGGCCAACTTCTGTACCTGAACTGATTCTCGCTCTTAGGGAGGAATGGAGGAACATTCCGGAAAGTACCTACCAACATTTGGTGGAAGGTCTTCCCCGAAGGGTGGAAGCTGTGATTCGGGCAAAGGGATGTGCAACGCCCTATTGATTTCCATGAAATCGTGGCTAGAGCGCAAATGTGCATGTGTCCGGATATTTGTAATCATATAGTGTATGCCACCTTAGGTTTTTGCCAATCGTAATATGGCGAATGCTGCACTTCCGCTGGCACCAGTAGTGCTCAGCAAAATGAACAGGGCACTGCCAATCTCTTTCTTTCATTTGTCTCTGGGAGTTCTCCCCAAGGTTATTAGAATAAGGTTGTGCGTTCTGAAGGTCAAATTCAAGCAGAGCTGATGACGTCAGCCAGAGGCAAGCAGCGCAGAAGAGACTGAAGTGAAATTAGACACAGTTACTGAGTTACTGAGCCTCCACAAAACGATTTCATAATTGTCACAATGCTTAAAAGATGATCATGAAAGTAGCCCTTTATTCATTCTTTACGAATCAATTGTTCTATGAACATGCCATTATTTTGGTATTCTTTACGGTCACTGTTTTAGCACGTGAATTCGAAAAAGGGGTCCACGTAAAAGCCTGAAAAGTTGATACAGCCGAACTAAGACTTTCATGGTCATATTTTTAAAAACATAATTTGAAACAGTTAATCCGTTTTCAAGTAATCGTGCAAACGGCGGATGGTCGGGCGACCGGATAAACGTACAGTCCAAGCGTGCATTTTTATAAGTAGCTTTCTGCTAAAGCTCCTAATAAATAGCGAATTCTGGAGTAGATTTATCACTACCAACCGAACTACCCTATTTTCGACGATCACGGAACATTATATCAACGGACAAATGGACCATGACTAACCTATTCTGAATAATAATACTATCCTGAACTTTAACAAACATTTTATATAGTAACTGATGTATTCCCAACAATTTTCTATATTATTTATTATTTCTCCTGTTTACTTTTCTAATTATACTTTATTCCATCTGGAATGCATATAAATAAATAAATAAATAAATAAATAAATAAACAATTTAAAAATCAGTTCGTCACACATCATCTGGTCTGAAACTTTTTCAATGCTTCAAATCGTCACATTCATTTCGCTCAGTATCATTTTGACACTCAAGTCAATTTGACTCCTTCCGTTCATTTAGTCAAGTCATTTATCCGTACGCCCCAGAATCGATTTGACTCAGTAGACTGGACAGATTCAGCAAATTACATTGAAATCGTGACATTCATTTCGTCCCAGAATCGTTTCGCCACTCTGTCGAATCGACACATCGTGTTCGTCACATTCACTTCGTGACTTCACGTATTCAGTCAGCTACAAAAAGTTTATGAATTATTAAAATGTAGCCGTGATACTCGTAGTCCCTTGTTCGAATCCAGGTCGCGGAATTTTTCCTTTTTTTTTCCATTAATATCTTTAGCTTGTGTTTGGAGAATTAAATTAAGTTTTAATTATTACTTACGTTCCAATTATGTTTAGTTATTTAATTAGGTGGAACCCCAAAAGTACAATCTACTGAATACCGGATAACGTTGCGCTCCTTATTTTTGTTATAACTAAATCTTACTGTGTGGGCGACATTGAAAGTACACTTCTTATGACGATAACAGAAACTGAAACACTCTTCCAGTAAAATCTTCTGTGTGAAAATTGGTTTCCAGTGGTTTTATTTGCGTTATCGTCGTATAGCATTCAAGTTTCTCACCTTATCTTAACATAGTACGCTTCGCCTTATCGGGGTTCGATCTGAAGTCCCCGTTTTTCAAAAGAAATTTTAATTTCAAACTTCAAAATCTATACCCTGTCTCAGCTTCAGTTGAGAGTGATGTCATGGAATGATGTCGTTTGCCAGGCATAGTGCACAACATCGTATCCTTCCGCCGTTAGACTTGTACTTAGGCCTACTTGTATTACATTAGACCATCCTATAATCGTGTGGCTTCTCGAAAGTAGAATAGTCGAATGGTATCTGCCTGATACTTACTTACTTACCTTTCAAACCTGCTTATCCATTAGGGTCGCGGGGGCACCAGCCCTATGGAGGATCTCCAGCGATCGCGATCTTCCGCCATCAGGCGCATGTCCTTCCTGGTAATATTCAAGTGACTCGAACCCAGATTCTCCATGTAATCTAGCCACCTGGTTCTAGGCTGACCCCTTGGTCTCTTACCTACCGGCTTGGAAAATAACAACTGCCTAGGAAGATTAGTTTGCGGCATCCGTATCACGTGGCCATACCAGCGCAACTGAGATCTCTCAATGCAGAGAAGTAGCGGCTCAACACCTAAAGACTCCGTTATTGTGCTGCTGTGCACTCTATCTAGTTGGGTAATACCTGCCACACCTCTCAGAAATCTCATTTCGGCTGCTTGTACCCGCGATCGCACTCTTTCGGTCATTACCCAAGCCTCATGACCATAGGTGAGAATAGGGACAAAGAAAGATTTGAAGACTGAGAGCTTGGCTTTGTTACCAGCTCGCGTTTCGTTACCACGGAACGCCACAGTTCACGTCTGACACAGCTTGCTGCACCGATCTGAGTATCCAATTCTTTCTCCTGCCGTCCATCACTCGTGAATGCAATCCTGAGATACTTGAATTTCTCCACCTGTCTCAATAAGGCTCCCCCTAACATGGAGAGCGCACTGAGCAGGCTGCCTTGAAAGGAGCAGAACATCGGTTTTTGCAACACTGATCTTCATCCCAGCTTCTTCACATTTGGCTGCAAACCGGTCTAGTGCATGCTTAAGGTTCGTGCGAGAAGACCCAAGGAGGACAAGGTCGTCAGCAAAGAGCAACCTCTCCACCCGGCAGTTGCCCACACAACCACGCTCATCACCTCGGCTGCCCCTGTCTATCCAGTCCATAGAGATAATGAACAAGGGGCAACAGTACACACCCTTGGCGGAGTCCAACACCCACGGTGAACGGTCTTGACTTAATGCCATTTATCCAGACACACATCTCAGAGCTTTTGTACAGAGACATGATAGAAACCAGTAATTGCCCATCTACTCCATACTCTTGCAACACTTGCCAGAGCTTCTCCCGAGGAACTCTGTCATATGCTTCTTCGAGGTCCACAAAGCAAGCGTAGACCTCTTTTGCATACTCCCAGGATTTCTCAAAGATTTGCCTTAGAGCAAAGATGTGATCCATCGTGCTTCGGCCAGGTCGGAAACCACACTGCTCCCCCAACAGTTTGAAGTCGACTATTTCCCGACTTCTCTTCTCCAGACACTCTGCGTACACTTTCCCAGGAATGCTGAGCAAAGAGATGCCTCGATAGTTGTTGCAATCTCTCTGATCTCCCTTTTTGAAGATAGGGATCACAATTCCTGTCTGCCATTGCTTAGGGACCTGTCCAGATATCCGAGCAACCTGACACACTCGAGTCAGCCACAGGATACCATCCTCATTTACGGCCTTTAACATCTCGGACCGGATTTCATCATCACCTGCAGCTTTGCCAGTCTTCAGGGACTTAATTGCCCATCTGACTTCTGTTTCAGTGATACTACCGTGACTATTCTCCGCTCCAAGGTGCACCTCATGTGCCTCAGTTGTTGCTGTCACCAGATTAAGAAGAGATGCAAAGTCCGCCAAGTGTTAAATTACTTGATATCTAAAAACGATATTTTTTATATCTCGAAGACGCCAAAATTCTGGAAGGTCAACACGTTTACATTATCTGAAATTTCTGTCTAGGCCTGGGAGAAGTTCGGGGAGAAATTGGAGGCAGACTATGGTTCGGCAAACAAGGTGTTCTGGCAGACCGTGCACCGCCTCCGCGGAAAGAAGTCTCTTTCGTCTGCCCGATATCATTTTCAAAAATTAATATTTTACTGAGCAAAATGAACCCATGGAAAATATTTTACTCCTTTTCGTGGAAACTCGATCATCTTTCATTTCTGAGACATCTGTTTCATAGTTTATTTTAATTAGTTTTTTTTTTTTTTTTAATTTCATCAAATGGCTTTTCTATCCGCCGATTTTTTATTTCACCGAGAAGAAAAATAGGAAATATGATTGCAGATAGAATTTTGAACTTCTTATATAAAAAATTATTCGAATTATTTCTTTTTGCGAACGAAATATAACCGCTTCACTCGTGGCATCACTCTCAAATAAAGCTGAGACAACGTATAGATAATGCTAAGTCCTACCGAGATAATTTTTATATTATTTCGGATTTCGGCAGAATTTCAAAGTAGAATCAGTTCAACTTTTGCTGCCGTTTTGGGCAGAAAATGACGTCATTGATAGGATTCTACCAAGAACAGATGAGAACCCCCCCCCTTCATTCTGGCTTTACATGCTCTTGTTGCTTTGAATCCTGCAGTTAAATTTGAAGATACCGAAACTTCACTCGGTTCCAAAGTTGTTTTTTTTTCAGCAAGTGTGCAAACATTACAGTCGACCCAGCAGACGTTTTGAAACAAGCACAAGTCGTACTTATTTACCCAGTTACTTTTCAATATTTCAAATAGCTGCTCGTATTTTACTTCATCAAACGGTTTCTCATAGTCTTACAAAGCACAAGTAAATCACGGCGTTGGCTTGCAATTTGCTTCCAAGTATTTGGTCCAGAAAGAAGTTAGCCTCACGAGTTCCCACCCCTTGCCTGATTTCAAACTGCTTCTTTCCTATGGTGTATCTAATTTCCTTTTGATTCTTTCCAGGATTATTTTTAGCATTATTTTAAGATTGTGGTTAGGTATTTTTAATGTTCTCTGCTGTTTGCTTTCCAGTGTTCACTTTTTTTTTGATATCAGCACAGATTCATTCACACACTTTATGGATTATATTACCACTGCATGTATGTATATTTTGAATGCATACATTGATTTCATTTTGCGTAGTATACCAATGAAATTGGGGCATTCATTTGACTTACCCTGTATAGTTAGTTGCTTTGCTTCATCTTCTCTTAAATGTATAAGATATCTCACAGATGGAATACATTAACACAAGTTTAATGGTTTCTGAGTTCTTCTACCATAATGGGTAAAAAGGCATCAATGTATCCATCGTTTCTTTCATCTTTTTCTATTCCCTTTCTAGGTCACTATTACGGTCTTATAAATAATCCTTCCATGCCTGTTTTTGTTCTTCCAGGTCCATAGTGACTACTATATCATCCTTTCTTCTGATGGATGCTGTCTGTGTTCAGTCTTTTTGGCCCACACATTCCTCTTCTCTTATATCTTGATGCAATTTCTCATCTTTTTTCGTTTTGTAATTTCTCCATTTCTATGCATATTTATCATAGAAGTACACAAAATCTAAATGCTGCTTGCATCAAGCACATTTCATTAAACATATAACTCCTCATTGGCATGTTCGTCAGTGTTAGATAAAACTAATACATTTTTAAAGATTGCTCTCTTTCAAAATAAATATGTATCATTTACATCACATTTAACAGATAAGTAACACAAAAAATTGGTTTTGAATAAGTAACTGTATTTTTACAGCATCTTAATGCAAACCAATCCCTAATAAGAGCTACAATTCTATACATATAAGTTTTATAAAGTTTTTAACTTGTTTATAAAAATATATATCATATGTTTGACATAAAGGTGTACATTTTAGGAACATTATTTTAACTGTAGAAGGTCCACACATTTATTCTTAAAACCTCCATTGTGCATATTCATATCAGTTTAACTTCCCGATGAGTCAACTAACAGCAGGGATGCTTTTGGACGTAGGGGAACCTAACAGTGTGGAAAATGTTTGTCTATAACTTCGTCGTTAATTTATCCGATTTCGAACAGGTCACTGTAGCAGTTTTATATTCATCAACTAATGAATCGACATGATTGATTTTTTTTTTTTCAAATGTAAAAAGGCACTTTGTAGTTTTCCTAAAGAGTTAAAGAATATTGTGCTGAATGGGAATGGTTTATTTTGTTTATAGAATGTCTTTTCTTTTAACATGAATTGTTTTGGTTCCTCTTTTTTATGTTAATGTTTTGTAGTGGACTGGTACTGACATCTTGTTTGATCCATGTTCATAATATAATCAGGATTAATAGTAGTATTAATGTTTCGTTGGTATTCGAATTTGTTCTTAAAATATTTATGCTGCTGCCAATGTTTCTGCCATTGCACATTTCTTGTTTACTGACTTAGATGGTGATCTTTCTTTCTTGTAGTTTGTGTTGTGCTTTAAAAGCAGAAACTAAGCATTGCTAGCAGTAAACTTGAATGCATGTGATTGAAATTGCAGAGAAGATGCCATAGCCCAGTTTTGTAATGTCCTTGTAGTTACCTGTTCCAACTTTTCTCTTTTGCTGGTGAAAAAAATGATGAAATTTTATTTTTTGGATTTTTTTTTGCATTTTCTTAGTTTTATATACATGTATATATGTACTTAATGGAACGAATGGTTTTTTAAATGATTTTAATTGTTAAATTGAATTTCTAAAAGGTTGAAAGAAAGTGTTAAACTTGTGCTTCTCGGTTTCATTTTTCACCGTCTACACAAAAGTTGGCTTGGAATTGAACATTTTTGAAAATTAATTGAAATTTAGGTCTAACGTTAATTCTTCAGTCTCAATACGTGTCATTTCCGAAATCATGTCCACAGCAAGCATAAATGACTCTCGGCTAATTAATTCAATAGCTGGTCAAATAATGTATAATGAAGCAATTACAGGGCAGTGTATAATTTGCACCGATGAACAATTTTTCATACACTTTCATAGCACTTGCAAGCTCTAATTTTGACGTTTCATTTTGGATTTTATAAAGTACTTGCTTCACATTCAATAACCGTTTTGGAATACTTTTTATCCGTTACAAGAAATAACAGCGAGCACCGGTGACAAGTTAAAATTTCCTACTTCCTAGGAGCTGAAATTCACTATTGTCTCTTTTTACCTACATGTGGTATGGAACGTTTTTTGTGGTCTATAAATAAATATACTTGAAATGGAAATCTATTTGTAAGCTCTTACATTGCTGATAATCAATGTAATATCAATAAACCATTAAGGAATGACAAGTACCGAAAGGTTAAACTAAACCATTCGCGGAACCATATTTTAAACCGCCCTATGTTAATATTGCAAATTTCTAATGCACCATAATGATCCATTAACCACGTACCTTTGAACCAATTTGGATTATCATTAATTTTATGTTATATTCATTCATGACACATCATTACAAGTCGTCATGTCATTCCAAGTCGTTTGATATATTACATGCCATATTTTATCATTGAAAACATTTTAAGGTATCAAAAGGGTGCCATTAGAGCACGTGCCATTGTTTCAATTTCAACCATTTTTAAAATGGTTCACTCCAGGAACCATATTTATTAATTGGCGAAAATAGTAATTTATATCTGTTTCAATCTCGTCATTACGATTTGTTTGATATATTACTTAATATATCTCTCCATTGAAAATTGCTTGATGGGGTCGTGAAGGTACCATTTCTGCACGTGCTATTGAACGGATTTAGATAATTTTTGTGATTGGTTCGTGCCATGTACCATATTTATCGATTGACGAAAATAGTAACGAATAACCCCTTCTATCTCGTCATTACGACTTGTTTGATATATTACTTAATATTCTTCCCATTGAAAATTGCTTGGCGGGAAAATTGAGGTACCATTTGTGCACGTGCCAATGAACCGATTTAGATATTTGTGATTGGTTCGTGCCATAAACCATATTCATCGACTGACGAAAACAGATTTTTAAAATCTTTCATAGCCTCAGAGGAGTTTGAGTTACAGACAGACAGTTAGACAGACAGACACGTTTCCCCACACTGATACCATAAAGCACCTTTCGGTACTTAATAAATACTTAAGAATATGTGAATAATATGAAAAAACGAAGTGTATAACTCTAAAGCCGTCTTCAGGAGCTAGTTTAGAAGATTGATAATATTTTTGAAATTTTAATAAGAACAATTTTAATATATCTAAAACGGCCCCTGAAGATGACTTAAACTATAATAATTAACAAACTTTATGTATAAATTTGATGGAGGCTTTTTAGTATATACAAGGAAAGAAAGCTCAGAAAATTCCGACTGGTTTCTCATTTTATTCATTGCTTAGTCAAGGATACAGAGCCAGAAATAATACTGGTCTGAATTGAGGATTTTCTTTGCCGCCATATACTGCTAGGCCTCGAACTTCTTCAAGAAGGACAGTATAGAGAATTCTCAATTTCATAATGTCATCTTTTTCTTAAACGACATAAAAGCAATAAATTTGAAAATTGCGATTGTATTTATCAAATGTACTGAACAATGTATCCATGTATCCTTTCATGTATAGGTCGGACCTATACACCCATCTAGGACCGTCCTAATAATTGTCATATGAAATCTAAAGTAAGAGTACATAATGAGGAGGGGAAACATTCAGCTACAGGCTTACTGCTGTGCCACTACAACATAAAACTAAATTGTATTGGATGTTTGTTTGGGTATTTACACTGGCGGAAAAAAAAATCCCAACACCACGAAGGACTAGTGTTGGATGAATGAAATTTGGACAGTACATTCAGCTATAGTATTTATTCAAGTTTCAAGATTACAACTTATAGGGGGCGCTACCAGCGCCACCCTGTACATGCAAATGAGACATTCCAATGACAGATCAGACGCGCGTCTGTGTCATTTCAGACACTTGTGGACGTGTGTGATAGAGTACATAAAACATGCCTCGAAGGCGGCTGCGACGTGAATATGGGTAGCTAACCCAATTCGAACGAGGATGTGTAGTGGGCCTTCGAGAGGGTGGACTTTTCGTTCTGTGCTATTGCAGAACGCATGGGTCGAGACGTTGCCACTGTGTGCAACTGTTGGCAGCAATGGTCCAGGGAAGGCAGGATTACCAGGAGATCAGGATCTAGACGACCCCTGACCACTGGAGACAGGGTTGATCGGCGCATCTGTAGGATGACTGTGGCAAATCGGACAGCATCTGCAGCGGACATTCGGGCTGCTGTGGCACCCAACGTCACTCCACGCACAATTCGGAACCGTCTCCTGGCCAGGAACCTCCACTCCAGGCATCCTGTGGCATGTTTGCCTTTTACCCCTCAACACCGTGCGGCACGTCTTCAGTGGTGTCAAGCCAGAGCGACTTGGAGGGCAGAATGGAGGGAGGTCTGTGGTCTTCACGGATGAAAGTCGTTTCTGTCTGGGTCAGAGTGATGGTCGCACAAGGGTCAGGAGAAGGAGTGGGGAAGTCCTTTACCGAGCTGTATCCGTCGTCAGCATACTGGCCCCACCCCTGGCGTTATGGGAAAAGTTTTCATGGATCAATGGAAGTACGCATCTGTCATTTCGGACCATGTCCACCCCTACATGCACATTGTGTTTCTTCAGCACGATGGCATCTTCCAGCAGGACAATGCGATGTGCCATACAGTGTTTATATTAAATCTGATTATTCTCAATGTACGTTATATTTTGCAGTTTCTTTTTTAAAACTATTTAATTTTGAGCCATTCTTTGCCATTTTATGAGAGGATTGTATTTGAAAATTGTAAAAATCCTGTAAAACTTTATAGTTAGTATCTGTAATAGATTATAATGTTAACAGAGCTCTTGTTTTTTTGTTATTTAATATCTTAGTCTACAAAGTCTCTGTTTTTAATATTTCAGTCTACAGTCTCTTTTTTTTGATCCCCTACCATGCGCTGATCCCTGAGAAGAGCAAAACTTAATTTTGTTGTAGTGCGATGACTAGCCAACTTGATAAACTAAAATTGTTTTGGGTAGACAAAAAAAAACAAACTTAAACACGTGACCATAGAAAATTAAAAAATACATAAAAATGTAATTTCAATTCACATGCACACACACACACACAGACACACACACACACACACACAGACACACACACACACACACACACACACACACACACACACACACACCAGTTGATGAATACAGGTACAAACATTTAAATAGTTAATAAACATCAGGCACTCACACAATTGTATGAGGTCAGTACTTCTGAATCAAGTATAAATGTTACTTGATGTTGACGCAAAGTTTCCAGTGCTTTGGTTTAAAAAAGTGTGGAAAATGTATATGCAACAATGCAGAAAACTGATATTGCACATCTTCTTCATCATTAGCTAGATGAGTTTTCACCACGAAATCTGCTGGTGTGACAAAAAGTCGTCCGATTTTAACACAAACGTTAGGTAATGGTCGAATTAGATGATAGGCTTTGCAAAATATATGAGAAGAGTCAGGTAAATCAACATTCAATAAGGATTGTTGAATTTCAAAGGCAAAAGCATCGAGATCTTCCATTTCACTCAAACCAGATAACGTGTGACTTGTAATACCGCCCCGCCCCTATTTAACCACGGTTGTTTGATACTGGAATACAGAAACATTAGGACATCCTTTATAGTAAGTGTAGCTTGGTAATACGTACTCCAACGTATTTTCACATAAAGCTTTACTTGAACATAGGCATAGACGCTTTCACAAGCTTTTAATTCTGATAGTATACAGTCAAGTTTTGTCTGGGCTGCATCCCTACAATTTTCTAGTACTTGGTAATCAGGACTCCATTTAAAGATGTTACTCAAAAGGTTTTAAAACCTTGTTTATAAAATCCAAAGCGTTTAATACACCTTTTCAATACATTAACACGTATTGTATAGGCAAAACGACGGTATTCAGCTTTGTAATTGTTGCACTAGAGAGAAAGAGAGGACGTACACCATTCAGAGACTGAATACATGAAAGAAGAGTTGAAATGTAAGGAAAAATATTTACCAATTTTGACTGGTTTCTGCCTACTGTGTTGTCTGTGCGTGCATTGTAAGTAGGGTCTGCGAATTCAGAGTCTTCACCCTCAACGTCCCCTGATTCGTTTGTGCACAGCGGTGCGAATAGGTCATCCAACGTTGGTTTTATCTCCGACGTTACCTAAACGCTCTATATCAGGTTGTGTGTCTTCTGTTGTTGGTTCCAGTATTCGCGGTGATGGACTGCGGTTGCGTTTGATTGGTGTGGTGCACCGAGGTATGGGCTGACCACCAACTGAGGTATAATGGAACGGTTTGCGGCGCTAACACAATAAACACATATCATTAGCACGTGTCAACATTAGTAAAAAAAAACCAAAACGATTACCATAATTAAATAATTATAAAAAAATGTTAATAACCTATCAAAACAGTAAATAACCGTTACCATTTAATTTTAAAAAATGTTAATAACCTATCAAACAGTTAATAACTACTACCATTTAATTTTAAAAAAAACTAGTCAGGATAGTCCAACTTCACTAACAATGCCTTAAATCAACAGATGAGTGATTATAATCATTCAAAACTGGTATATCTTTTTTTTAATAACAAAAATACGTGCCCCCATAGGTAATATCATCTATCAACACATACATAACTCAAAAATATAAAAAAATCTAGTCAGGATAGTCCAACTTCACTAACAATACCTTAAATCAACAGGTGAGTGCAAAACTGGTATATTTTTTTAAAAAAAACAACAAAAATGCATGTCCCACCAAATTTTTTTTTTTTTTTTTACTAAAACACAAAATATATATAATTATATTAACCTGTGACACGCGGATTTACTCGCCGGCTTATACGGTTGTCTTGGTCTTTGTAAAGGAGCCACTTGATGCCTCCGCTCCATGTACTACACTATCGTTGTTTACCTGAAATACGAAAATGTTAATACGTGGGAAGTAAGTAAATATAAAATCAAAATAATAATAATAATAAATAATTACGAAGTCCGGCGATGAATTAGATCGATAGAATCCTGGATTCGGCGCATACACAGGTGAAATAGAAGTGTTCTGAAAATCATGTGTATTCTGCGATGCCACTATGCATAGGAAGATAAGCCGACAAACTATTTTAACTTTAGACATAAAGAAAACATCGGATAGACGTGAAAACGTGAAGGAATCAAATAAAACAGCAGGTTGGTTTGAACTATCTGAACACGGCTTTGCTTTTATCGCATTTGTTCAATTCAATTGTTGCTCCTGCGTTTTTTCCTCCTTTCAAATTCAATTGTTGGGTGATTTTACTGTTGCTGCTGGCTGTGGTGTTTCTTATGTTTTGCGCGAAGTGATATCACATATTTGGTGTTTCTGGTAGCGGACTTTTATTGTCTTTGGTTGTGAAGTGGCTTGTTTCTGGATTTAGGCGTTGGAAGGCGTGTTTTTGCCGTTTTTTCCCGTCGTGCTGTAGCTGTTGCCATCGCAACCACACATAATTAGCATATCGCGGTGGTTTTGAGCTCTTTGTGGATTTCTGGTTTTCTTTTTTTTTTGTTGCATTCTGGATAATAGCCATTGTCGAAAGGAACCATGCTTTAAAGGTAAGCCAGCATTTTTTGAGCGTTCTGGTGTTGGGTTAGGTTAACTGAGGTTGGGTTAACTTAGGTTTAACCATAAAATGAGTTCCCGTAACTTTCTGGCAGCCATTTCTGTGACCACTAAAAAATACGGATCATTAGCCTCTTGTAACCGGCCGAGGGGAAACCAACTGCATCCTGTAACCAAATAGGTTGGGGTATATATCAATTATTTACCCCCGGAGGGGGGCGTCGTAGACAGAACGCCGAAGGCGTTTGAGTAACGGAAAACAGTGACCAATGAGCCTCATTGAATGAGGCCCGCAGGGCCGACGTGAGGCGCGAAGCGCTGAGAGTGGTAAAAATTTGTTAAATTTAAAGGTAGTTTTTTCCATAGATTAAGGAGAAAACATTAAAAATTTGTTTTTCTCCTTAATCTGTGGTTTTTTCCTTAGATAACCTCTCTCAATATATGATGGGTCGTTCATCATTGGAACTACTTTTAGACTTGGTCACGTAATGTGAAAAAAAACGCAGCTTCCTGAACAATCGAAGGTAAAGAAAACGCGCGCCAACAATTGAAATGAACAAACGCGAAAAAAGCAAAAAGCCATGGTCAGATAGTTCAATTTAACCAAACAGCAAATTTAACTCACTTATTATTATTATTATTATTATTATTATTATTATTACTATTACACATTACTATAGTTGCAAACGGTAGTATTAGATGTACGAACAAAAATACTAATCCACAGTACAGGTTGAAACAATGTAGATATCTGCGAGATAAGAAAAGTTAATTAGTATTGTAACAGGACAACTTAAGTGCTGTGGATTGTTTTAAAACAATTAAAAAACTTACAAAGAACCTGTATTGATCAAAAGAGTATCAGTACCTCAACCAAATTAAAATAGGTAATGAATGCTGTACAAAACAAAGAAGCAGTATATGAAAATTAAACCCACGCAAATAAAGAATTTAAGAAAGTGTATAAATTCATTTGTAAGAAAATAAAATAAAAAATATATACTTACAGGAAAACATTGAAGCTGAATGGCTTTGAAAACTTTGATTCAAAATGAAATCGTAAGAAAACAAAAAAAGACACACTTAATGGCGGACTTTTTACAGTGAGAAACTAGCAAGGAATGATGAAGCTGTGACACCCCTCCCCCTCTTATTATGCTTCAACAACTAGTGTCGGGTGAGACGGGCGTCAAGGGTTCGGGGCTGATACCACCGGGGTGTGAATCTTAAAATTAAAGTGACACCTCTTCAGCAACTGATCAATTAAAATTACAAAATGACTCTCTTTATTTCTCATCAAGGACTTCAATATTCATCCTGGAGCAATCTACATATGCATAATCAGATGTATGTTATTCTATACAGTGCATGGACTCTAATCTTTATCTAATATAGTAACACCAGTAGAGGGCCCTCTCCGAACTTAAGAAACTATATTACTAACAAGATAAGAGGAAAAAGGTTTTATCAAACCAAGCTTTTATAATGTTTTATTTAGTGGCAACAATACAGCTTAATTTTGCAACAATAATCAATAGATACATTTACCTCTCGCCATAACGAAATGTCCAATAGTTACAACAATCAGTTCGTAGTAATGAGTTAGTACCATTAGAACACGAACCAATGAACCGATTTGAAAATTTTTTTCTTTATCATAAATTGTCATCGATTCTGCATAAGTGTGTCAAATTGCAGCTCCCTAGCTTGTCGGAAAGTTGGTTTAATATTGATTACAAGATTTGACCTAAACAAACTAACACAGCAAAGTTAATAAAAGCTTATAATTAACTCTTATTATCCATAATATTAGCGCAATAAACAACAACATGTGCCAGATTCTGTAACTAATATCTATGTGCATCAGTTCAAACACACTTGAGTTATACAGGCCGGTCCTAATACAGGGATAACGCTACTATGCTATTTTTTCACTAACACACCGGAAGTGCTTATTCTACCCATACAATGGACGCATATCCGCGTCGCACGGACCTTTAGTACATTATGATAATCGAATTCATTTGCAATCGCCCACTGAG
>JAHWFO010102063.1:0-10918 GCA_023313115.1 Rhysida immarginata | reverse complement strand
TCTCAGTGCTCGACCTGAATAATGGGTACTATCAAATACCGTTGGCCAAGTCACTGAGGGAGTGCTATGCCTTCCAATCGCCATGGGGCAAGTATCAGTTAACGCGCCTGCCCCAGGGAGGAAGGAATTCCTCCCATCTGTTTCAACAGTATGTGGTGGCAGCTCTGAAGGGAAGGGTTGGAGAGAATATCCATATGTTCTTGGATGATATCTTGATTAGTACAGTGTCATTCCGGGAGCATGTGGAGGTTCTTCGTTGGGTGCTGGGAAGGTTCAGGGAGCGCAGGTTGGTGGTTAAACCAGCCAAATGCCAGTTTTGCACCCCGCGCGTGCATTACTTGGGTCATGTTATTACAGCGGAGGGTGCCTATCCTGACCCGGGAAACGTCGAGGCAATACTGAAGCTGGTAGAACCCAAGAATGTACGCGAGGTTCGCAGCTTTGTGGGGTCTGTCAATTTCTATCGACCTTTCATTCCGGAATTGTCCGGGATTCTAACGCCAATCACGGAGCTGACGAAGAGAGCGGTGCCGTTCCAATGGAGCGCCGCTTGTAAGACAGCTTTCGATTACATCAAAACGGTCTTGAGCAGTGAGCCCCTTTTAGTTCCCCCCGACTACAATCAAGAGTTCCTTCTCTCCACGGACGCTTCGGCTAGCGCTATTGGAGCGGTCTTACAACAGAAGAGAGGGGAGGTCCTGCAACCAATTGCATATTTTAGCAAAAAGCTGCAGGGGGGAGAGAACAACTACTCCGTAATTGAGAAAGAGGCTCTCGCTATCGTCCGGGCGGCCGGCCACTTTCGTCATATCATTCTTGGACACCCGACCACTGTACTTACGGACCACCAACCTCTGGCATTCGTCCGGCGCATGCGTAACACCAATCAGCGTGTGCTGAGATGGGCGCTAGAGTTGGAAGAATATGGGTTCGAGTACAAATACGTGGCGGGCAAAAAGAATGTTGTGGCCGACCTGCTGTCGCGGCAATGC
This sequence comes from Rhysida immarginata, assembly GCA_023313115.1. Classification (NCBI taxonomy): domain Eukaryota; kingdom Metazoa; phylum Arthropoda; class Chilopoda; order Scolopendromorpha; family Scolopendridae; genus Rhysida; species Rhysida immarginata. The sequence goes on along the minus strand of JAHWFO010102063.1, from coordinate 9,926 downwards.
TGCTCATTGATAACTGAGCTGTCCGCCCCATTTTTCGCGTGAGGAGATACTGGAGGCCCAACGGAAGGATGGGTGGCTTCAGAAAATCTCCCAAGCTCTTGGGACACGTACCCTCGGGAACTGCATGAGAGGGCAGTTCACCGTAAGGAATGGACTGGTTGTACGTGTTGGGGAAAAGAATGGTCAAGAGGACGTAAGATTGTGCCTGCCTCAGGATTTGCAGACCAGAGCGATCCAGTGGCATCACAATGGGCTGTTGGAAGGTCACCGAGGGGTAAAAGCAACGTTGTGTAAATTGCGTAAACGGTATTTTTGGCCCGGTATGAGGGAGGAAGTGAGACTATGGATACATTACTGCGAAGCATGCCAGCGTGTTAAAAGTAACGTGACACGGGCACCTTACCAAGAAGGGGTAGCCGCCGATCACCCCTTTCAAAAGGTGGCTGTTGATGTGGTGGGGCCGGTACAACGTACTAGCAGGGGAAACAGATTCATCCTTGTGATGACGGACATTTTCACGCGATTCGCTGATAACTTGCTGAGGCACTCCATAGCGGCACACGATATTTCGTGCGAAAGACCGAGCTACGGTCTCCGCTGTCTGGTTGGGGAGTGCCTCCGCTTCAGATTGGAACCACGGTCGCTGATAACTTGCTGAGTACCGGTCCGTGCTCGTGAAAAAACTTACCCGGGTGCGAAACTCGGTTAGGAAGAGAGATGTGATGAGTAGTCGTGCTCGCTTGAATCGCGTGAATAAAGAGCGGACAGCACGCTCATTTGGAATAGGTAGCCGAGTGTGGCTATTGCGAAAAGGGGGCGTCAAACAGAAGTTTGGCCCGAAATTCCTGGGTCCGTACCGTGTAGTGCGGCAAATATCCCCCGTGAATTACGAAATTGAAGACATTAGTAACCATAGTAAGTCAGTGGTTCACATTGACAGGCTAAAGTCAAGTTGGCTGAACCCGGAAGGGAAACGAAAAAGAAAACGGAAAAGAAGAGAACGCGAACCTGATCGGGTCTCAGAGGTAGACGACGGAGATGAGGATGATATGGATGAATGGGAACCCACCTCGAGAGGTAGGTTCGGGAGGTGTCAAGGCAGGGGCGGATTATTGGGAGATGGACGCCCTCAGACAGCGGCAGAGAAGACAAACGAGGGACCAGAGGAGGAAGGGATGGGGATGTTGCCCGAGTCGCCGTTGTTGGAGCCGAGTGCAGCAGGGAATACCTCGAGTGAACAGCAGCCAAGTGCTGAAGAGGCATTCATGGAACCGGGTTATGCGTTGCGGAGGCAAGCTCGTCCTGATTACTGGACTCTCCATAGGGGAATCAAACGAAGATAAATTCGTAAGCCCCGCGGACAGTTTTTAAGCCGGGAGGGGAACCGAAATTGGTAATGGCTAATGCTGGAGAGGTTGACGGGTGCCTCGAGGAGTGGGAATGGCAAGTAACAGATATAGGACGTAGCCGAGATAAATGGGATGGACAATCCAGTAGTGATGGTTATGGGAACCCTACTGAATTTTTAGGCAGAGGCGAAACAGGACTCTGTGAATTAGAATGGTAGTTTGTGTAAGTCGATTTGTCAGTGGTGTATATGTGTTAATTTATACTAAGTGTATATTTGGATGGTATGTGCTGATAGTGAATGAGGGGAAGTGGTTCGTTATAGTTGTTTAGTAAGTAAGGTATTTGAGGGTGTATGTTGTATGATGTGGTATGCAGACGAAACGGTGGGGTGGGATATTGTACGAAATGCATATGTGGTATTTATGATAAAAGCAGCAAGGATGTAGTTGTGTATGATAAGTTGTTTTGCTTGAAATCAAATATGTAAGGTTGTCTGATTACTGATTTGTTGTCCGGGTTTGTCTTGGTAGTGTAGTGGAAGTTAGTATCGAGTACTTAGTTGTTGAGTGTTGTTATTTGGGATTTTAAATGGTTTGAGTCGAATCTTTGTTGTAGTACCCGAACATATCTCTTAGTAGGGCATGTTCGAGGCTTCTCGTTGGGCGTATGTGACGTTCCGGGTAAATGGAAGTCACGTTTGTCCTATGAAGGGGTGTGGAAGTGGTTTTGTGTTAGTGATTTTGAAAGAGAAATTCGTTGGGGTTCTGAAATGTTCGTTTGTTTTTTTTGTATGGATGTTTTGTGCTAGTTTTTGCCGTTTGTCGTGTTTTATGTGTTGAAGTGTAAATGCATATGAAACAATGTTGTGATTCTTAATTGTTGTGTGGTTCTTTGTTGGCGATCGTAATCAATGCTCGGTTGGAGGGGCAATTGTTAGATGCGTTTCTGAGAAGATCTCTCATCCTCCGGCTGAGTATTGTTGCGGTCGTTTTCTGGGAAATTGTATACGTCATGGGCTTGTTGTTTTTGTTTGTTTAAGAGATTCCTTTTTTTTTGTTGTGTGTGAAAATTCTCGGAGCGAGAGAGATGTACGAAAAACGCTGAGTTGAATCTTGAATCTCCTGTTCGAAAACAAGGCTAAGTAGAAAATTACGTCTAAATGTTCTATGAATTAATTACACTTTTAATGGTGTAATTTCTTTTTTTTTTTTTTTGATCTTGTGCAACCATGAATCGGCTTCGATATTGGCGAATATCGTCGGAAGAGATTTTTGATGCACTAGGTATTGAATCGTAGGGAAGCCATGGAAAGACAGCTACAACCATAATAAATCGGAAGTGTAAATTCGTAAATGAAAAACGGCGATAAGTGAGCATACAAATACGGTTATCCATAAAGTGAAGAAAACTGGTGAGTGATGAATTTTGTTTAACTTTCCGGCGCTGGGAACGGCTCATCGAACTAGATAAAAATAAATAGGGCTGAGTCTAATGGTGTCAGTTGTCCTCCCGCTTTTGACATCTATTAAAATTGAACTCTTCTCAGCAATGCTCCGATGCCAGGTACCGTGGCATCACTCCTATGAACATTTCGCAACAATGTATTGAATATTTATGTACATTAGTTACCGTCATAGACTAAGATTAGAATGATTGTATGTCTAGCTAAGCACCTTGCCGTGATCTAAAGTTTAGTAGCGAGATATGGGAATTTATTGAAAAGAGATGCTTGGATAGTTGGTAGTACTGACTTGGCGTTCTCGTGTAAGTGTTAGAAATCACCCACGAATTTCGTCAGAGCAACAGGCTTGCCAGTGGCTAACATGACTTTAACCTCCATGCTCGCCACGAGGGGTCTCTGCACTTCCCCCCTGTAGTAAATGAAAGGAGGCGCACGACGCTTGCGAGCGTAAAATCTATAGAGAATATTTGATTCGGGAGCACGAGAGAGTTCATAGTCATTTTGGTCAAGCTAAAGCTCTCCCTCTCTACCTCGTTTTCAAAAGGCAAATTCTTCTCTGCTACTTTGAAAATGGAACACGGACAGGAGTGCCGGTAATCAGTGTGCATAAGCACCGTCTTGTATTTTGTAAATATATGTTAGTAGAGTATATTACAGGATAATTATAGGGGCCCCTAGAGTAATAGTTGATTTGGATTTAGTTATAAGGTATGTTATAAGAGTTCTTGCAGAATATTGAACACAAATAAATTAAATGTATTTTAAACCAAATATCTCAATGTCAGGTGGAACTTCATTTTAATTTTGGGTCCCGAACCCTAGCTTCCTCTCACCTCAAAACATATCGCTAGACGCGGGGTGTCCTTGAGCATTTATTGCGGGGGTGGGGGGAGCGTTCCAGTTTAATCTCAATTACAATACTGCTTTGTTACATTTCTTTCCTTGTTGTTATCTTCTCGTGTTTCCCCCTCATGTAATGTTTCTTTTTGCTCAATATATATTTATGTTTTTTCAACTGTTTATTCATGGATTTATTGATTCCTCTTCATCACGCAAACTCCAGCAACTGATAGCTGAGGAGCGTGGTTTTTTAAAAATTAATGCAAATTTAAAATCAAGGCCTCTATAAGCAAGCGCTTTACTATTAATATCCGTAACCATGACTCTATTCTAATGGTGGACGCCCGACTTGACGCTTTGGAGCAATCGATGAGGCAATTAAATCAGCAAATTATAGCTCTACTGGGCTTACAGCATCCACAACCCCGTGATGCACAACCTCCACTTCAGAATCCGGTACTAGCAGCAGACCCACCAATTCAACGCCAGGTTGAATAAAACATCAAAGATGGTTTCTTCGGTGAAAAGGAGACCACAGCCACCAATTTTAACTAGGGAAACCTATATTGTTTGGCTTATTCGCCTGGAGTATGCATTGAATAGTCGCTGTTTTTCTTATATATTTGAAGAGGTGCCACCACCTCGTCTGGAACCAGAAACTGCTAATTCTGGCTACATGTCTCCAGGTGTTCTAATTCATATCCACTTTCTGCTAACGTCACGTGAGATGTTAAAACATATCCGCTCAATGTTAGGGGAACCATTTCCTACAAAGTCATCAACGCTGTTCATACTAATGAAAGAAATAAAACACTCTTTAACCACAACGAGTAAAAAGAAAAAATGCGACCTGTGCTGTTCATGCTCTCTGGAACATACACGAACGTTCTCTGAAAATGGTTTGTCCTTGCTAGTTCGTGTTTAAGAAGTTCTGGCAAATCTTCGATGATACAAGGCCCTACCAGAAGAGCATACGATAGTACACGCGATAGCAATAGTCCTGCAGCTGTCGCTGGAACACCTTCGGGACATATGGATTTCCCAAACGGGTCCATTAATAGAATTCTCTATGTAAGTTATTCTCGTTACGCGAATATCCACATAAGGACAAGGGTCGCCTTCTCTCTGCAGCCAATCTGACACAACACAAATGTCACGACAATAGCCAAATCAAAACAATGTTCGAAGTGTTATAAAAGACGAGGACATAGTATCGAAAATTGTAGACAGAAGGCCAAACGTCTTGGCAACTACACTACTGTTCATAAAAATCGCAACACCCTGATGGAATGGTCTAATCCATATGCAATTTGCAATGTTTGCATAGAATGGGTCAGAGCATAAATGATTAGATTGTCAGAGTGATTGCTTGAAAGAACAACATGCCTCGACGACGACGAAGGGTACCATATCAACAGCTGACAGACTTTGAAAGAGGACGCATAATTGGTCTGTGTAAAGGCGGGATAGTCGTATCGTGACATTGCTGCTCGTGTAGGACGTAATGCAACGACAATTATGCGTGCATGAAGACAGTGGAGCGAAGAGAACAGGGCACACCGAAGACCAGGCTCAGGAAGACCCAGCACGACGACAACGCGAGATGACAGACACCTCTATCGCATGTGTGTAGCAGATCGTACAGCCACTTCCACAGTTTTAGCACAACAGTGGGGTGCTACAGTAGGCAGGACAATATCTGATAGAACTGTACGACGCCGTTTGATATCCAGAGGATTGATGGCACGAGTACCATTGTTGCGGATTCCTTTGACTCAAAACCACCAGCGCCTCAGGTTGCAATGGGCCCATCAACACCAACAGTGGCAAGCTGAATAGCAACAAGTTGTGTTTTCGGATGAGTTAAGGTTTTACTTGCAGCAACATGATGGCAGGATACAAGTCAGAAGACGTCGTGGCGAGCCCGACTTTCCAGAATGCATCCTGAAGCGTCATTCAGGACAAACACCAGGGGTTATGGTGTGGGGTGAAATCAGTTACCATGGCCGTTCCCGTCTGATCAGAATCCACGGCAATCTAAATAAAGACCGGTACATCAGGGAAGTTATGCAAGCCGAGTTCATCCTCTTCCTGCAAAACCTTCCAGGCGCTATATTCCAACAGGACAATGCCCGACCGCATGTGGCCAGAAATGTCCTCGCTTACCAAGCACATCAGACGCCCTTGTTCCCCTGGCCTGCTCGGTCACTAGACATGTCCCCAATCGAACATGTGTGGGACAGGGTTGCTCATCGATTGGCTCGTCAGACTCCTGCAGCAGCAACTGTGGATAAACTGTATACCCGTGTAAACAGGGCATGGCAGGACATTCCCCAGGCCCTTATTCAGTGCTTGTTTGACTCATTGCCACGACGTTTAGAGGCTGTAATTGCATCCTACGGTGGTTTCACCCTATACTAATGAGACAATAAAACGCAATGTATTGACCTGAAAATCTAATGGTTTCTTTTCTGACCCATGATATGCAAATGCTCCAAACTTAATGCAGATTTGGCTATTCCATCAGGGTGTTGCGAATTTTATAAACAGTAGTGTATGTTGAAAAGACAAAGACTCCTCCACAAAAGGATCAAACAGACGGAGCATAGGTCACTTCAATGATGTCCACGGCTGACAAATTAGTCAATCCAGTGTTCTGTCCAGATTTAGAAGACAATGAACAAGACCATCGCTCAACAACACTTGCCATATCTGAGCGAAGTTCACGAAACAAATCTCTTCCAGTGACTAATCGAATTGCCTGTGCCAAAGGATTGGCCGCCACCAGATGGCTAGTTGACTGGGGCCACATCACAATTTCAATATCAGGCAAATAGTATTCGCGCTGATCGAGATAGGGAATTTCTATTTTATGATTTCAAAGACTACCTAGCTGGCCACGGATTTCGGCACGAATTAACAACACTCAAAGCCCACAATCAAACGGTGTGGCCAAGAGGATGAACTGCAAAATTCTAGACAAAACTAGGTGTCTACTGAAGCAAGCAAGGCTCTAGAACCGTTTCTGGGCAGAAGCCCTTCATGAAGCATTCTACGTTCTGAATTTTATACATACAAAGTCCATATATGGCAAAATTTCCCTAAATGAATGGTTACAACGTGAAGCAGAGGTACGTCACATTGGCATTTGGGGTGATAGAGTTTTCTGCCAGATACCTGGAAGACATAGCAAGCTGTAACAACGCTCGGAGGAAGGCATTTTTGTCGGATATGGATGGTCAAAAACCCATTATAGGATTTACTCAGCTACTACAGGAAAAGTGGACATCCGCAGATCAGTCTTTTTTGATGAGAGCACATATGGTGGCTCTTTAATAGATGACAATAGCAACTCACCATCATCAGGAACTGTTTCCATTTCATGGTCCAACAATGGAACTACACCTGATCAACCAACAGGATTTAACAATGCACCATCCCCCCAGAGACGGACCAGATGATGACCATGGACAGGAAGAGCATCAGTCAATGGGATTAGATGTTGTACCTTCGCCAAGAGATAGACCGGATGATAACCATGAACAGGAAGATCAGTCGCAAGCCGATGAGGAAGATTCACATCATAGTGCACATCCTTCATAGTCTCCCAGAGAAGCAAGTCCACAACCGGAAAAGTGGGGCTATTATCTTCGAAAATTATCTAAGCTATGCTACGCAGCCACCATAAAGGATGCAGTGGATATATCTACACCAATAAGTCCAAGAGGCCTTATCCATCCCCACAGACAGAACGGTGGCAGGCTGACATGGAGTCAGAACTCGAATCAGTGAAGAAGCAGCAAGTTTGGACGTTAAAACCAATACCACAAGGCATACGCTCATGACCCAACAAATGCATATTTCGCGTAAAGTGATATGCAGATGGTTGTATTGCTAAGTTCAAAGCACGCCTCGTAGTAAAGGGTTTTTCTCAACGACACGGTCACGACTACTTTGACATCTTTTCTCTGGTGATCAGTATAGAATCGCTTCGACTGCTGCTGGCCTACTATGCAGCTTCAAACGGTCTAGTTATTCTCCAGTATGACGTAATAACAGAATACATGTACGTCCATGGGGACGTAGACTGCTAAGTGTTCGTGCATCAACTTGAAGCTTCAAGGACCGTCAGAAACCAAAGCACGGTTGCCTTCTTCAACTAAGCCTCTACGGACTTAAACTACTGGAACGAACGCTTTCACGCCGGTTTACGCAAACATGGCTTCATCTCACTACAATTTGACCCATGGCGCTATACAAAAGGATCAGCAGCTCACAATTGCATCTTGGAATCTACGTAGACGATATGATTATAATTATTGAATCCGAGTCACAGAATGAATCGACGATGAAAGAACTTGAACAAATCTTTGTTCTAGAGAAATTGGGTGAGGCACGCTACATTCTCGGAATTGAAGTGGCTCCAGCTGGACCGAATACATTATATCTATCAAACCAGTTATGCCCGCACAGTCCTAGAACGCTTCAAAATAGTAGATTAATTTTACAGTCACAACCCTATTAGCTGGTGATCAGCGCCAGGATGACATTGGGCGAGACTCTCAGACTGAGAAGAAGCAGCTTATGTCACTCATCGGTTCCCTTATGTACCTGGCCGTAAGAAATACCACCTGACATAACATTCGCAGTGGCAACCCTTGGAGGCTTTTCAAAGGAACCACCAGAACCAACTTGAATGCAGCTCGTCGAGTGTTGCTGTATGTAAAAATAACAATATCATATGGTTTACATTACATACCGACATCAGCTCGCCTGGAATATCAGACCATTGCATGATGGTCGTCGAGGATTGTCGGGGATGCAGTGGCCACCTAGTGTACAACGGACCGAATTTAATCTAGTGGAAAGAGAAACTACAAACACAAATTGCCCAGTCTTCAATGGAGGCAAAAGTAGTAGCCCTTGTTACAGTCGAAATATCATAACTGACTGGGGAATAGATTCCTTATTACTCAGATCACTCCGACCGATAACAGACAGTTAATCTGCAATCGACAGCTTGCAGAATATGACCATCACAGACAGAAACAAGCCTTTTGCTAGCACTGGATTTTATGGAAGAGAGGCCATACGATTGTATAATCTTCATATATTCTACCGTCAAAGCAGTCAATTAGATGATGATGCGCTGACAAAACTTATTACGAAGCAAAAGCTACAGAGAACTTTCGACTTACATGAGCCACTATGGCTAGGATGGGGAGGGGGGATTTGTCGTAATTTCCTACCTAGAGGCAGATGTAATTTTATCTTGATTATTATTTACAACTAGCAAAGGTATCCAGCTTTGCTCCGGATAAATTAAATTATATTTTGCAATATCTTATAAATAAACACATAATAATGTTAGAAGTAATACAGTAAAAATTCTTAATGAAAATTCGCCAAAAAAATTTAAAAGGCTCACAATGGCTGGACCTCTCCAAGGATGCCACTGCTAGAATAAATAATTTCTTACTCACGTAATCTTATCTTAGATGTAGGCTTGCTGTTGTTGCAACTTTCAGTCTTCTCTCGATGTTTGAAGCAAAACTTGGCCATTCATCACTTTGTGCAGTCTAGCTGTCGCTGATTCTTTTATTTATTGCCTCCCATTTGCTCAATACAGCACGAGCTAAAAGACTGCTTTCTCTGTTCCTTTTCCACTCTTTCTCACCAGTCTGCCTTACCATTATCTCCAGTTTTAAAGATTTTCAAGAAATTGTTAAGTACGAAAAACGCTCTTTTCTAAGAAAAGCCTGAATAAGAGGAATTCTATGCATTGTTACAAATTGAAACTTATCCAAATTGCATCATCATTCTATGTTCATTTTATAAATTCTAGAAAAAATTGCTTTAACATTGCATCACGATTCTGTGCTCATTGTTATTGGTGAATTGCGCGATGATAACATTGTTGATGCGAACATGATGGACTTATTGTTGCATAAACTTTGCCTTGAATTCTTAGTCTTGATATATTTCTCATTAATATGCCTAGCCATATCATGAATATAGATTTTTTTATCGATATTTATTTTTTTTCGGAAATCTGAGGTAGACAGCGACCTTCCTTATGCTTTGCAGGTCAAGTATGCAAAATTTCATCAAAATCGCAATAAAACTGTAGATTTGTATAAAACTGGATGATCTGGATAAAAGTTTGAGGGGTAGCTTTAGGGCACAGTCAATTAGGAATCTTAATGAATCTTCTTTTTGTGTGGCGGGGGGGGGGGGGTGAGGAGAAATATTGTATTGAGTTGGAGGATGTGGT
>JAHWFO010102061.1:728-19434 GCA_023313115.1 Rhysida immarginata | reverse complement strand
TCCGGGCACTGGATCATCCGCCCACGAACGGGCAGCAACTATCTTCGGCTCTGCAGACTATCTGGTGTCAACTGCCTCCAGAAGTGTACCAGGGACTTGCAGACTCGCTACCACGCCGTATTGCTGCACTCCACAGGGCCAGAGGTGGTCCGACCAGATATTAAGTAACTATCCCATGAGTTTTGCTAACTCAGTGTATTTCTTGGAGCACTTTGATACGACTTCTCTTCACGTGGACGGTAAAAAATGTCGCTTCATCGTAGACGTAGGCTTCATCCAAAGTGAAACGTACTTCTATCATTCTGCTGCGAGGTAACCCTAATAGAGCCTCCGACAGTTCCTCTTCCTTTCTATGCAGCTGTTTATGAACAGGACTCTAGTGACGCTTTTCCAGTTGCAAATCTTTGTTTATTATTTTATTTACGGTAGCTGTGAAGTTCCTACAATGTTTGCGATCCCTCTTTGGTTTGCTGGATTTTAACACGTGAGAAGCTCCTTGACCTGTGGTGTTCGGCTTGTGCGAACTCTAGGCTTTTGTTGTTGCTGGCCAGTTGGATTTAACCCTTCCTGGGACTTTTCTTGCGACACCTTACAACTTTTATTCTCGAAAGGCAATTTGTAACATACGGTATCCAGAAAGTCTGGGATTGGCTTAATCTGTGCCAAATCCCGAGAATACGGGGGATGCGTCAACATACTAATCCGATTTGCATAGAAAAACTCAGTTGTCTTAACGGTGGCATGTGCTGGGTACTTATGATGCCATAACAAACCCCTTGTTCCGGTCTTCGGACGCTTCTCCTTCCATTTTTCTAGAACTTTTGGCTCGCAGAATGTCACTCTGCTGTAACCGCCTTTTTGTTTTCAAGCGCAACAGTGGAACAGAAAGAAAAGTTGCCACCATCACCTTTCTATGGTCGCCCCTGCCCTTTGGGGAGCCACTATTTGGATTGTTCCTTAATTTCGAGTTCGTAATGATAGAGCCATGTTTCGTCACCTGTGCAGATGTCGTTGACCCTTATTGGTGCCCCGCTGTTAAACCTTTCGATCATTATTTGGCACCACTACACTCGGGCTGCTTTCTGCTTTTGAATCAACAAACGAGGTGATATGAAACCTTCCTCGAGTTGTTGGTATTCATGCAAGATTGATTTAGTCGCTGATGATCCGATGCCACGGCTTGCCTTAATTCGGGAATAGGTTACCCGATTGTGTTCCCGATTATATCCGACACAGCACGGATGTTTTCCGGCATAACTGCATCGGCTGACCGACACTATAACCTCTTAAATTCGCGGTATAAAGACGAAACTGTGGAGCCCGTTTCGGAGCTCTGCCAAGAAATTTCTGTTGTAAAGTTTGTAACAATAAAATCACAGCATGTCATACGAGTTGTTTCAGCTCCATTGTGTTTACTTCTATCTGCTGGTGTGCGCGCTTTAGAATTGTGCCACGCGAAAACAATGCAACACGCTCAAATCTTGCAGGCGACTATATGATCGAGTGAAGTACTTGGAGAAAACAAAACAAATTTGCTTGGATGCGTGTAGCGTTCCTGACTAAGAATTTTATAAATTTTAAAATATGACTAAATGAAAATCAGGCTTACATGTATTTGAGGAATGGCAAAACTTACCTCCGGCCACTCGTTTTTTCTTTCCTGTTCTCGGATGATTCCACTGAGTCGTTTTATTCACGTGGCTAGAAAAAAATTAACTGTGAAAAATCTCCTCCTTTAAAACAGATTATACAGAACAATTTTTACACATAAAATTGATTTTTAGATTTATGTAGCTTTAAACTCCTCTCAAATATCAATAATATTTGAAAAAAAGGTGTTTAGATAATGTAATTTCTTTCCCCAGATTCAAAGATTTCTAGGATTTAATTCAAGGTCTTCGTTAATGTTAGCGTTATTAAGTACCGAAAGATGCTTTATGCTATCAGTGTGGGGAAACGTGTTTGTCTGTCTGTCTGTCCGTCCGTAACTCTAACTCCTCCGAGGCTATGAAGGATTTTCAAAATCTGTTTTCGTCAATCGATGAATATGGTTTATAGCATGAACTAATCACAAATATTATCTAAATCGGTTCATTAGCTCGTGCACAAATGGTACCTTCACGACTCCACCTAGCAATTTTCAATAGAGATATATTAAGTAATACAGGGCGATTATAATTAAAGTTTAAATTTCAAAACGTATAAAAAAATAACCACTTACATCGTTAGTAGAATGGCGTCCAATTTGAACGGACTGTTATTGAAGAAGGGGGAAAGCTTATGACAAAAAAAAGTAGATCCAAATTTTAGCAACAGATGGCGCTGTAAGCGTCAGAATTTCGGCTACAAATGACAAATAAATCGTAAAACAAAAGCTAAGGTGTAAGTTACACGTTAAACCAACTGTACTGTTCAGTGTGCAAAGCATCCATCAAATCGGTTTTATAAATTGCGGGAGACTGGCGCAAAACATGTTCAATATGCTGTCCAGCGTTCTGTGCAACAAGTTGAAATCAAGAAACAGCATGTTCCACAACTGATCGAAATGTCTCCGGCGTCACGTTCAGAATGTGTTGCGCAATGCGTGCCTTCAATTCCGCTAAGTTTGCAATCGGAACACTGACAGGTATTTTCATTTACATATTCTGACGCTTACAGCGCCATCTGTTGCTAAAATTTGGACCTACTTTTTTTTCTTATGCCATAAGCTTTCCCCCTTCTTCAATAACATTCCGTTCCAATTGGACGTCATTGTACTAAGTGGTTCTTTTTTTATAGCGTTTTGAAACTTAAACTTTTATTATAATCACCCTGTATATCAAAAAAATCGTAATGACGAGATAGAAGCAGATATAAATCACTATTTTCGCCAATTAATAAATATGGTTCCGGGAATGAACCATTTAGAAAATGGTTGAAATCGAAACAATGGCACGTGCTCTAATGGTACCCTTATGACACCCTCAAATGTTTCAATGATAAGATATGGCATGTAATATATCAAACGACTTGGGATGATGTGTCATGAATGAATATAACGTAAAATTAATGATAGTCGAGATTGGTTTCCAGGAACCTGGTGTAGTGGAACCATTATGGTTCATTGGAACTTTCAATGCTAAAATATGGCATGTAATATATCAAACATCTTGGAATGATGTATCATAAATGAATACAAGGTAAAATTAATCCAAATTGGTTCAATGGTACGTGGTTTAATGGTATCATTATGGTCCATTAGAAACTTAGAATGTTAACATAGGGCAGTTAAAAATATGGTTCCGCGAATGGTTTAGTTTAACCTTTCGGTACTTGGTTATGTCATTCCTTAATGGTTTATTCTAATTAATTTCCTTTATTTTCCAACATAATTAGCTTTTCTTTATTAGGAGCTTTAGCAAAAAGCTAGTTATGAGAATGCACCCTTGGTCTGTAACGTCTACCGGCCGTCCGCCGTTAACACGATAACCTGAAAAAGGATTACCTTTTTCAAATTCAGTTTTCAAAAATATGACCATCAAGGTCTTAGCTCGGCTGTATCAACTTTTCAGGATCTTTCGTGGACCCCTTCAAGTCGAATTCACGTGCCAAAACAGTGAACGTAAAGAAGACCAAGATAATTGTTTGTCGTATAACAATCGATTCGTCACGAATGAATACGATGTTACTTTCTGTTTATCTTTTAAGTATCGTTGACGTGAGCACGCGCACGCGACGATCGCTTTATCGACGCACGATTGCTCATAATTCATTAATAAATGCATTTCTGCAGGTAAAGCTCCTCCTTGGAATGTTTATAAGATTTTAATCTTAATGACATTATTCTGTTTCAATTCTTTGTCTTTATGGTTTTGAGAGCGCTTAATCTGAAATTGAAGCCAAAAAAATTATATCGGCTACAATTTTTTCAGAAAAATAAGGTTTTATTCAAAAATCAACAGTAACACTGAAAAAATTAATTTATATAACCTATCAAACACTGATTAAAATGTTCGTTAAGAATACAGATGCTCGTTTAGTAGAAAAAATTTCGTGGTAGTCCTCAAGGATCTGAGCGACTTCGAGCACGAGATGTTAGTTGGTGCCTGACGAGGTGGACTAAACATTTCCGAAACCACACGTCTTTTAGGCTTTTCCCGAACCACCATTTCAAGGGTTTACCAGGACTGGCCAATAAACAACCGGTGGTCACAAACGACTAGTCGATCCAAGGGGTGAGCGTAGGATGGGAATGCTTGTTCGTGCGAACAGAAACGTCACGACTCGTCAATTCACCGTGAAGTGCAACACCAAACAGCAGAATAACGTCTCTGAACGCACTACACGCCGTACTTTAGCAAGGATGGGCTACAACAGCCGACGGTCAGTCCGGGTACCTTTGATCTCCGCCCAAAAACGCAAAAACCGTCTCCAATTTGCCCGTGATCACCAACACTGGATCGTGGAAGCTGGTCGGATGAATCCCGTTTTCTATTGCACCATGCAGCTGGCCGACGCAGAATTTGGAGGCAACAGCACGAAGCGATGGACCCCTTCGGTCTGGTTTCCACTGTTCAGGCTGGTGGAGGCTCCGAATGGTCTGGGGAATGTTTTCCTGGCATACTCTTGGTCCGCTGATACCGGTAGAACAATGGTCAGGGCTACCTGAACATTGTTGCCGACCACGTTCATCCCTTCATGGCTACTGTGTTTCCCCCGTCGGAAGGACACTTCCAGCAGGACAATGCTCCGTGTCACAAGGCTCGTATCGTCATGGAATGGTTCCAGGAGCACGATAATGAATTCAACTTACTCCTCTGGCCACCACAGTCCCCGGATTTGAAGCCAATCGAACGAATCGTCTTTGGGATAAGCTGGAATGGGTTATTCGAGTTCCCAATGAGTTCATTGATAGACGAATATTGACGTCCATTGGCATAAACTTCCCGAGATAAAATGCCCCACAGTTCTCAATGGGATTCAGGTCAGGACTCATCGGTGACCAGTCAAGAAGAGATACATTTTTTCTGTTTAGTCTTTTGTAGCATTGGATGTATGGATGGATGCATTATCGTGCTGAAAAATCCAAAGCTTTCCTCCCAAAATTTCACGGAACGGAATCAAATGATTTTGTAGTGTTTCTATATATTTTTCTGAGTTTTGTCGTCCATCTAAAAATGCTAAGGATGCTTGACCATTATATGAAAAGGCCACCCATATCATCACCGATCCACCACCTTGTTGTCTGCTAAAAATGTTCGGGGCTCTTTTCTTAAATCATCCCAGTAGCTTGCATATCCATCAGGACCATCCAGATTCCATTTCTTTTCATCACTGAACAGCACACTCAGCCATTTATCACCATATGGCATGTGCTGACGAGCCCACTGCGACCTCTTCTTTTGGTGAAGCTTTGTGAGTGGCGGTTTACGTCTCATTTTCTTGTGAATAAGGTTTACGTCACAGCTTCTTTAATACGTCTGTGAACTGTATACTTTGATATATGCAAATGTGAACTAACAGTGATGTTACGTATGGACATTTTCTGGGAGGAAGCCATTCTCAGTATCCGTCTATCATCACGAGAGCCTCTCACACGTGGTCTTCCTGAACGATGTTGTGGTTAGTGTGGCTCTCTACGAGCTAGAACTCAGTAACACTTTTAGAACGGTTTAACGCATTGGAAATTCATGAACAGATTCACCCTGCGATTTTAAGCTGAATATTCTGGCAACCTCATCAGCTGTTAGCTGGTAAGCTCTACGCATTTCGTTGATGAGTAAAATGTCGCTCTTGAGCCATTTCACAGCATATCTATACACCCCAAACCTTGCATCATAACTAAATATTTACATATTGCATAAAATTATGTTGTTCTATAAACTTTTGGGACACAGCATTTTCAATGGTTTATCAGAAACATTTTCAATGCTTTTGTGAAAAGTAAAATTTTTGTCATGTTTGCGTATTATCAACTTGCACATGCTTTCATTCAAAACCCAAAAACTTTCCATGACATCATTGACGTCATAGTGACGTAATCAGCAAAACATTGATGTCTATTAAACTTTTGGGACGGACTGTACTAGCATTATAGCTGCTAGGGGTGGCGCAACAAAGTCTTATGGGAGTGTTCCTAATAAACTGGCCTGGTGAAGACGTTTTGGGTTAATCAGACCTCTTGCCTACTTCAGTGTATTTCATTTGGAATTTATTCTGGAAGGGTGAGCCTCGTGAAAGCTCTGCTTCCGTCCCACCTGAACAAATATACACTTCACAGTTCGATTGTCGATTGTCACGCAAATGATATGGCGGTTGTTGATTTCATGCTGAATGTGGCCACGTCATTAGCGGGAGTTCCTACAACAGTTTTTCATATTGAACTGCGGTTGAACTGGGAATATATACGCGGGGAATGCCAACTCAAATTTCCTATCGCTAATGTTTATCCACTCTGTGTATGTAATTCTCTTAAAAATATGTATTAATAAAATTTATCGATTAATCGATTAAATTAGCATCGATCACTAATATTATAGCCACTTTATAAGCAATCGTTATATTATTTTCATTCCCTCAGTATTATCCTGAAAAGACGTTTTTTAATGTTTTGTGTAGTTTAATATTAATATTATAAATTAGATTTTTATAATAATTCCTTATACGTATTTTATACAAAAATTTCTTATTAAGCTCTTGATACTTTTTAATATTGTTGCTCCAAAAATTCATTGTATCTTAAATGCCAATCTTTCAAATGATTTCATGTATAATATGATTTTCTATAATAAACAAAGAAGCTGATGAGTCATTGGAAACTGTTTCGTGTCACATCGATTAGAGTAGCGGGTGTTGACAAGGGATCAGATAGCTTATTATGCACGAACGGGAATGGAAATTTCGACACCATCAAGCTTATGAAATACATTTGCTTAAACGTCACTTAAAGCTACATAAAGACTCCATAGCTTAAAAATAAAATTTATAAAAACTAAAATATTCAGACTTTGCATAATACACTCGGCCATCAACGGTGGCTCTTTCCTCCCATCCTCCAGGTAACTCATCTTCGCTATCGGATTCGGGGTCGATTCCATTCTGCATTTTGGTGTCCTTAATGAAGAGAATAGAGTGATATCATTTAAATAATTTAGAACAATATACTAATAATTTGACTATGTTTGTGTCCAATTAAAACAAATATAAATACAATTCTCGATACCAGCTGAATTTAGAACGCTCCTGTACAAGGTACAGCCGAACCGGTGCCACTTTTTACAGCAGCGTGCGATTGGCTAAAATTCAAATGACGTCACAAGATGCTCTCTGACAATAAATATTCATTTATTGATTTCAGTTTTCATCCATTCATTCTTCTATTTTTTATTTTAAGATTTTCCACAGAGTATAATTAAATACGTAATGATCTATGTATAAGATACAACTGGACGGGTGCATAATTAAAATTTTCTGGATATTTTATTGGTTTCGGAAATACAAGAAAGCAAGAAAGTGAAGCAAAAAATTCCGTATTCCTTTGAATAACAGCCGCCCTCAAATAGACGCCGCGCCATGAAAGTTAAAGTGAAATAAACGCCGCAGCTTGTAGTATTGGCAATTACCAATTTATTATTATTTTTTAAAGATATTTTTATTATTAAGATAAATGTAAAGTGATTCTTATTAAGAAAACAAATTGAAATTTAAAATAATTACCCATAAATTAAAAAAAAAACTAAAAAAAAAAAGAAAAAAAAAAAGGGAGCAGTCCTTTAGCTCCGTGCTGTATTGAGCAAATGGTAAGGATGTCAATAGAAGAATCAGTGAACGCTAGACTACACAAAGTGATGAATGGCCAAGTTTTGCTTCAAGACATCGACGGCAAAGTGAGAATTGCAACAATATCAAGTGTACTTCTAAAGTAAAGTAACGTGATTATGAATTTATTTAGGCTAGCTGTGGCATACTTGGAGAGGTCCATCCATTGTGAGCATTTAAAAATTTTTTTTTCGAATATTCGTTATGAGTTTTTACTGTATTAATTCTAAGCGTTTTCATGTGTTTATTTTTAAGATATTACAAAATTTATTCCAAAATAAAGAGTCCGAGTTGTCACCTGGCTTATTTGGTAGAACAGCAGATCCAAACGATTCATAAAATACATTTTGACTAAATTTTGTGTGAATGTGAATATTTTGGAAACTGAGATGCTGATAATGCGATAATTGAACGTTCGTTTCCAAGAATTATTAACAGTGAGCATAAAATTATGATGCAGTGACAGGACATAAATAAGGCAGCGTCTATTGAGGAGGCAAAGCAGTCACACGTGTCTTCTTGAGCTCCCTATCAAACGTCCAGACGATTGGCAAACATTTATGTGTCTGGAAAGGAAAGAGAAAGAACGAGTAGTGGTCAGAGAAACTCTGTAGCGAAAACAGAAAAAGCTATACGGGCATTGGAAACAGCTGAATAACGGGAATTTCGAATAGAGTAAGAGGGTATAAAACCTTCTACGTCGAGGGCAAGAAAACTTAGGTCTAAAGTATCCAGTGATGTTCCCCCGGGGTGAAGATGGATATCATTTTAATCTGAGGCAAGTCAACAAGAGGTTAAATAAAGCCCTGGTATATCATCTAGAATTCCTGTTTTTCGGATTTTTCTTAGAACGGATAGTCTCTTCACTCGGTGTTGTATTGATTGAGTTATTATTTAACCAATTTGGAGTTATAATTTAACTTCTTGAGTTTGTTCTGTTTACCTACAAGTGTGATTTTTCTCGGGCAACACCGGGTCCTCTGCTAGTTGTTATGTATACAGGGTAGTTATAAAATAAGTTCGCCTACTCAGAGCCCAGTCTAGTGAACCGATTGTGATGCAAATTGAAATGTAGGCTATTCAGACCATGGGGCAGAGAATTCCGGAAAGAAAAAAATTAGTGCAAATTTTCCCCATTGTTATAACAATGCATTTCCGCGACCTCGGCTTATCATATATCCTTATATTATTTTGCTTGTGCGTGCGTTGCTAAGGGTAAAACAATTGCCAAGCAATAAAACAACGTCGCGACGGGTAAAAAAAATAAAATAACTTATGGCCACAAATGTTATTTTATCCTGGTCAGTAGGAAACTCTGAAAAGGATAATGATGAACTTTTATTGTCAACTGAAATGTTGCAGGAAACATCCAAGGAATTCGAAGCAGTTTCTAAATCGTCTTTTGACTGACAAATTAAGTCGGATCCAATAACTCTAGACATTGAAAATCCAAATTTATTTGAAACAAATTCGGCTGCATACGTTGCAGGCTTTTTAGCCAAAAAAAATTCTTGACAAAAATGAATTCATTGACTGTAAGAACATTTTTAGTTCGTGATAAAAGTTTATCGGATTCTAATTTTGCAATGGTTAAAACTTTTATAACCATACTAGAAGAGGTACCCGGCGTTGCCCGGGATAATTACACTTGCACAAACTTTTCCTTTCATTGTTAGTCATGAGATATTGATTGTTGGTCCATGCAGAGCGTTTGTGAATTGCGTGTTGATACCATTGTTGATACCTATTGTTGTACAAACTTTGCCTTGCATTGTTGGTCATGAGATATTTCTCATTAATATCCCTTGCCATAACCATGAATATCGATTTTTTATCGATATTTATTATTTTTCCGAAATCTGAGGTAGACAGTGACCTTCCTCATGCTTTGAAGGTCATGTATGCGAAATTTCATCAAGATCGGAATAAAACTGTAGATTTGTATAAAAAACAGACCCACAGACAGACCCACAGAGCCACAGACGCACAGACCCACAAACATCCTTCTTTATATATATAGAAGACTAGCAAAGGTACCCGGCGTTGCCCGGGATAATTACACTTGGATGAAAACAGAACAATCTCAAAAATTAACTTAAATTTTGCAATATCTTAAAAATAAACACATGAAAATGCTTAGAATTAATACAGGAAAAATTCTTAATGAAATTCGAAAAAAATCTTTTTAAAGGCTCACAATGGATGGATCGCTCCAATAATTTCTTACTCAGATAATCTTACTTCAGATGTACACTTGATGTTGTTGCAATTTCCACTCTTCTCTCGCTGTGTTGAAGCAAAATTTGGCTTTTCATCACTTTGGGTAGTCTAGCGGTCGCCAATTCTTCTATTTACTTGCTTCCCATTTGCTCAATACAGCACGGAGCTAAAGGTTTGCTTTCTCTGTCGTCTTTCCACTCTTTCTCAATAGTCTGCTAACTCTTCATTATCTCCAGCTACTGATCATTTTTAAAGATTTTCAAGAAATTGTTAAGTACTAAGAACTCTCTTTTCTAAGAAAAACCTGAATAACAGGAATTCTATGCATTGTTACAAATTGAAACTTATCTATATTGCATCATCATTTTATGTTCATTGTTATAATTCTTGGAAAGGATTGCTTTATCATTGCATCATCATTTTGAGCTCATTGTTATTGGTGAATTGCGTGTTGAAACCATTGTTGATACCTATTGTTGCACAAACTTTTATTTGCATTGTTGGTCATGAGATATATATTGTTGGTCCGTGCAGAGTGTTTGTGAATTGCGTGTTGATACCATTGTTGCAAAAACTTTGTCTTGCATTGTTGGTCATGCGATATTTCTCATTAATATGCCCTGCCATAACCATGAATATCGATTTTTTATCAATAATTATTATTTTTTCGAAATCTGAAGTAGACAGTGACCTTCCTCATGCTTTGAAGGTCATGTATGCGAAATTTCATCAAGATCGGACTAAAACTGTAGATTTGTATAAAAAACAGACCCACAGACAGACAGACCCACAGACAGACCCACAAACATCCTTCTTTATATATATAGAAGATTTAATGCAATTTATTTATTTATTTATTTTTATAAAAAAGTTATGTACAACATCTTTTCCACTGTCTAATGTTTTGTGGTATCTGCTTTTAAATCCCTTTTAAAAAGTAAGTGAATAAAAGGACTTCGTTGTGTCACTTCCTCAAAGAAAAAGGAGCCTGGAATAAAATCAGCGGTGAATCCACACCATACAGTCACGTATTCAGAATGCAATGGCTTTTCATGGACGACATGGGGGAGCGCGGCACCCCATATGTGGCAGTTCTGCGTGTTCACCGCTCCTTCTAGGGTGAAATGTGCTTCGTCTGACCATAGAATGTTCCACGGCCACAGGTCATCAACAATCATACTCGCTAGAAAGCGATAAGCAAAGTCAGCGCATTGAGAGGAATCTTGGGGTTTTAGCTGTTGTGTCAGATGAACCTTGTAAGGGTACCAGTGCAGAATGAACTGCACGACCTTTGCACCGTGGACCATGGGATGGACAATTCGCGTGCTATTGCTCGAGCACTTGTTGCAGAATGTTGAGAAGAGGAAGCTCTGTCTACTACTGCAACAGCCATTTCCTCAACAACTTCGTCTGCTATCTTGCGCCGTCCTCTTCCTGGTGCGACAGCCAAATCGCCTGTCGATTCAAATTTCTTTATCATTTTTCGCAACCCAGTATCTGACATGAGCCCTTTTCGCAGTCCTTTTAGATGACGATATGCTCACAATGCAGCTGGACTGCTGGTATCATTCTGGTAAAAACTTTACCAACCATGATACCAACTTTACCGCGTTCTTTCTTGCTTAAAACCATGATCTTTCGTGAAAGCTTTTCACTAAAGATAATGTAATGAATGAATCAATCTATTCCATTCTGGGTATGTTGATTTTCTAATTTGAATAAACTTTCTGCTAATAAGGCCTATATTGAGAACGAACATATGCTGTAATGAAACAAAAACCTTGTCTGCGTGTTTAAAACAATAAAATTAGTTTTAACATCTCCATTTGTCCATTCCACAGCGCCACATTTTCACCTAGTGTTTTCACTAGGTGTGCTATTTTTTTTCTTCCGGGAATTCTCTCCCCCATGGTCTGAATAGTCTCCATCACAATCGGTTCATTAGATTGGGCGCTAGAGGGCTCTGAGTAGGCGAGCTTATTTTATAACCACCCTGCATAACAATGAAGTCATCATCATCAGAGGGCGAGATTTAGGGCTTATTATTGGTAAAAATCGGTGATGTGAGCCAGAGCCCCTTAGGCAGTGATCGAGCATACCTTATACTCTACTTATCTTGGTTAGATATCCCTAATTGTTGGTAGAATTCCAATAATAAGCCCTAAATCTCGCCCACTGATGGTGATGTAACAATGCATGATTAGTACATCAATGTAGGTGGCGTTGATTTAACGGCGCGCCCCAAAAAAGTTAAAGTGAAGTAAACGCCGCGCTGTTTATTCAAAGAAACACTGTATTTGTTTTGCTTCAAGGGCCAGGCATATTCGAACATTTTTATAAACAGGTTCAAAGGTCTTAGGATGATAATACAGGCCAACAAAAAATGACATTTTAGAGTAATCTTTAACTTTAAGAGCTAATTCTTATGCTTTATTTTGTGCTGAATCCATATCTGAGCTCAGTTTTTTTTTTCCTATCAACCACAGATTTCTTGTTTTTCAATGAAACACTTTTAAATTATTCAGAGTTTGGGGCCTGATAAATTTCCTTGTGGCCCAAAATTGGAAACGTGACATGATTGAAAAAATCTAAAAGGAGATTCGGATTCAGCACACCAAAAACCACAAAAATTAGGCAAATTCATTCAAGATGATTTTTCATCGTTGACCTGTGTAATTTGTTCAGAAACTTCTGGCAATATGTTTGATGGATCTCAAATAAATTACCCAAGTCTTAGACACATTTTAACCACTAACTTCACATTGAGGAAAACAATACTCTTTAAATTATTTTATATTTGTCATTGATCTTAGATTAGCGCAGTAGCACTCGAAAAACTTCATGTTGTGCCTTCTTAGAAGGGCTTAATTGTTAATTTTCATTTAATTGTGCTTATGAATTTTCCAATTTATGATTATTTAAATCGAATAAGAAGTTAAATTTAGAAAAAAAAAAGTTTAAAAAAATTCATTTTTTATTCCAGCTCCAAACTATTCTTTGCACACTTGGTTTACATAAATGCCCATTATTTACCACCATTGCCATTTAAAAAAGTCCCTCATAGAAAGAGAGGGAGGCTATGTGGATTTTGGAGCTACATGTAATTCCTCGTTGCACAAGCTGATTGTTTTTTTAATTTATTTGTGTAAAAGATGTTAAAATAATTCAGGAAAATAAGGACATTTACATTTTGCTTATTCAGTTTATTCAAACCTGAACATAAGGAACGTAGTAAGGAACAAACGAGTTGTATAAAAATCAAGTTACAGTATAAAACCTGGTTGATTCAACCACGAACACAAGAAAACAGTGAATATTTTCAGGAGGAGCTAACTCCTTATAGCACCAATCGCTTCAGCTATTTTTTGGAGAGGAAGAACGGGTAAATACCCAAAAAATAGAAGCTAACTCCGTACTGCAGGAAGGCGTTCAATTGCGAAACACTTTGGCCACTCTTAGTTGGAAGTTTGGAACTTAAGTCACTTGTCAAATTATTTCATGTGCTATACACTAATATATGGATGGTTACCCACGTCTTCAAGTAATGGAGATTTTTAGGATTTCATCATTGAAAGATATTGTGCAACTGGTTTCTGCCAAATTGGAAGATAAGTGAACTCATTAATTCTTGGGTGTGGAATGTGGTTATCCGGCTTTCAATGGTAGAACAGTGGTGGTGCTGCCATAAAATTATAATCCTATAGAATTAAAATCATAAATTATAATCTTGTAAGATTAAATCTTATAATATTTTTATTGATTTTACCATAATATTGGTCCCGTGGTAAGATTAAATTGGTTCTGCAAAATGCATTGTTAATTGTCAATTGTCTGACGGAAAAATATTTTTATATTGAATTGTTAAGAAGCTAGACCTTCAGTTTGCCGAGGTCTGAAGGCTTGTATGCACCACTGACTCATGGAGCTACACGGTAAAAGCCTCGTAGTGGACAGGTCCATGAAGAGGTGCAGACCAAAGAATCTCCTAATGGCTGGCAGAAGGGTCACTTGCATCAATTGATGTTAGGCGAGAAAAGGGTCACTATTGAATTCTGAACTGCGGGGGCAAGAAAGCAATGGGAAACTACTTGCACCTATCTTTTTCCATATTAGACCTAAAACCTTTGCTTTGACGAATGGCATTCTCCAGGGTAAAATTTTCCGGGTGGAGACTACTCTGGAGGGTCTATTGGCCGACAGACTTAAAATAGATACATGAAAGAAGAAGGATTTATGATTTTAATTCTACAGAATTATAATTTTATGGCAGTACCACCACTCTTCTTGAAAGCTTGAAAATAACAATCCGCACACAAGAATTAATAAGTTCACTTATCTTCCAATTTGGAAGAAATCAGGTGCACAACATCTTTCGATGATGAAATCCTAAAAACTTCCATTGGTTGAAGACTTGTGTAACCAACCATACATTAGTGTATAGCAATTGAAATAATTTGACAAGTGTAAGTTCCAAACGTCCAACCAAGAGTGACCAAACCTCATCTACAAGAAGTATTTCGAAACCTGAGGCCCCGCCTTGTACATACTTCAGCAATTGAAGGCACTGATTTTTGTGCACTGAGAGTCATACCAAATTTTTATACAATGAAATAACTTAGCCACATTTTAAGATTTACATTACGTATAATTTTTTTTGTTGTAAGTAATGGTTTTTCATTGTTGTTGTCGTATTTTTTACAGTAAATTGTAAGTAAGAATTGTAATTGTATATGCTTATTCTCGCCAATTATCATCATGCTTATAATTACGGTGCATAATAATAATAAAAAAAACATTTTATAAATTCATAAAAATTCTACTTATTTACAGTAACTACATTATTAACAGCATTTGTTTATTTTTTTTAATATTTTACAATAAATTGTGATTTTTTAAAAAGCAGTAAAAATTAAATAAATTTTACCCCAAAAAAGTTTTTAAATATTCTAAAAATTATAATAATTCCAATGAAACTTGCGTTAATTTCAATGAAAACTGCGTTAACTATTTTTAAAACTGGGTTAATTATTTTGAAAACTGCGTTAAAGCAAATGCAAAAAGCTGTAAGACACAATCTGAATAAACGAAACGTACGCAAATAAATGCGTGACGTCACAAAGTATGTCAAGCGAGGCAACACCTCCTAAAGAGAAAGCCTCTGCACGGAAACGTCATACATTGTTACATCATCATAGTAGTGCATTGTTATTCGTATTTCTACCAATAATAAACCCTGAATTTGCACTACTATGGTGATGTAACAATGTATGACAGTTTCCGTGCACAGGCTTTCTCTTTAGGAGGTGTTGAACGAGGCCAGCGAGAAACGTTGGCCTCGGCATGTCAAGGAAATGACGTCTTCCTTTCTCCGACTTAGTCACGTGATATAATAACAATTTCACGTTCTCGGTTTAAATTTCTATTTTCTATATATATAATAGTATTTTTAAATTTCATAGTATTTTTTAATTATTTAAACAATACTTTCTTATAATACGCAATAAATTTAAACAATCAGGCGCGAAGGTATCACGTGATATGATAGTTTCTTGCGATTAGATACGAGTACTGAATTCTTATATAATGTATATTTAATTTACAGATGGTAAATTCTAAGCTTTAAATAATACTGGTTCTGAACTTTTCATCCGTCGAAATCGATTTTTTTTTTGTTGTTCATTAATGAGAATTAAGATGATTCACGTTTTCTTTTTTCCGATATGAGTAAGCAATGATGCAATTGCCCTCCTTTCGAGGCTACTCCTTTTGAAAATGGCTACGGAGAATAGTGTTGAGAAAAAACGACTCTTAAATGAAATAGCATATCTTTCTAGTGAGTATAGATTTTAAGTTCGTTCGATTATTCTCTTTTAACTCGATTTATTCAGGATAATTTACGTCCAAGCAGAGTTTTTATTTTATTATTTGAATTGTGTATTACATCCTTCATGGGTGTAACGTTAGTGGTATTTTTTTTTTTTTTTTTAAATAAATCTCGGAATGATCTGATTTTTATATGTTGTCGGTCTTAATTTCGTTACAGAGCTAATAAATGAACACAAGAAAACAAGCCGAAAACCCGTTTTCAATGCGAAAAGCACTAGGCTTCGATCTGTCGTTAAAACAAAACGGGTGTCGCCGTATTACAAACCGAATACAGGTACGAAAAGGAACATGGGAGTGTACATTTCGCCCGCACAGCGCGACGTTTCCGTTATAGCGCTACAGACTACTCAGCGCGATAAGACTGCTGCTCTCCATACTCGTGTAAAAAATTCCACCGAAACCAATGCTCTGCGTACTGTGGCGTTTCGATCACCTGTGCGGATCGTTGCATCTTCCTCGAAACTATCGACAGTTCTGAAATCCACGGCCTCGTTCCCAGCGAAAAGGACCGTAAAAGCCGTAACGCACACCTTACTGAACACCGCGAAAGACAACTCTGTTTCTAGTAGTGTGACATCAACGTGTCGAAACCCCTATCACTTTGTTAAAGAAGTAAAACACGATGCTGTCCTCCGCAGTAATTCTACTTTGACGAATGCTGAGGCCTTGGAAGAACTGCGTTTGGTGTCCGTGAGTAGGGGCGATAATCTAACTGTGAAAATCCATAACGAGTTGAACAGTCCTAAGATGCAGTCCAACATACTCGAGTCTTCCTCAGTGCCAATTGCCAAGTCTCTGTCTACTTCAAGGACTAGAGTGGTGTGTTCTCCTACAGTTAAGCAGCAACCTCAGAGAGTGGTGCTTAAATCCTCCCAGTACAAATGGAATGCCACAAATCAACCGGTGGCAGCCAGTAAGGTAAAAGCAAGGAGTGTGGTGCAAAGTATCAACGCCTTGAGCCATAAGAAGCAGTCGGCGAAAGCAGAGGTTAAAAATCCACCCAGTTCTGTGTACAGACTCGTGCGAAACACAGCTTCAAGAACTCCGCCGATAAACAGGTCGAAGAAAGTTGTGAAAACTAAATACAAATTGATCAGGAAGGAGGATTATCCTGAAGGAACGCCAGCCATAAGAACTAAGTACAAACTTGTGAAGAAAGGTGTAAAAATATCTCCGTTTCGTTTTATGAGGAAGGTTGGAAAGTATTCCATCAAATATGTGGAAGTGAATAAAAATAAATCTTCCCGTTTTCCATATGGAAGTAAAACGAGAAAAAGTAAATCTCCATTCCTTTTGAGAAAGAGATCAGTGCATCAATATG
This sequence comes from Rhysida immarginata, assembly GCA_023313115.1. NCBI lineage: Eukaryota > Metazoa > Arthropoda > Chilopoda > Scolopendromorpha > Scolopendridae > Rhysida > Rhysida immarginata. The sequence continues at coordinate 2,210 of JAHWFO010102061.1, read as the reverse complement.
TGAGGCACAGACTAATCAGAAGGTAAGAAAATTTTCACTTTGGAGTCTGTTTTCTTTCTTTTTGTGTGTGTATGTGTGTGTGCGTATAGAAGGGTATGAGATAACATTCTGTTCATCTTATTTAAAATGCAAACATCTGATTGTGATATCATTACTAGTTTAGTTTGAAGACCTGGGTACTGCTTGCTTCCATTTTGGAAACCCACGCCATTGCAAGTGCTGCACTTTTTGATCTGTACGCTGTTTCTCCAATCCAATGCAACTGGTGTACCCAGACTACGTACATGTACTTGAAATAACCGATAGTTATTTTTAATAAATCTAATAAGTCATCATTTGGAGAGGAGGGGTGGAAAACTAGATATGGAGGCAGGTAAAAAAAAAAAAAGTTAGAGTGCCTCTACCTATAATTTTACCAGATATCATTTAGCCTGGGCATGTGTATGCTTTGAATTTCTGGTATATACAGGGTGTTTTTGAATTGATTACAGATTTTTTGGGAGATGATAGAAGAGGTCCTTAGAAATATTTTTTGTCATATGAACATGGGGTCCCCGCATCTCCGTTTACTTACAATACTACATTGAACAATCAAATCACACCGGGACGCAGTGTGCGTTGGTAGGCCTAGACGGCTCGTGTTGTCGCAGCAACAGGTGACATCAGCGACCGTGCAAATCAACTGTTTCCACGTGTACATCAATCCATCATAAGGCGTTGCGAATTGTGCTGTGAAGCAAATGGCGGTCATTTCGAACAATTACTGTAAAAGTCATACAGTAGATTGCTTGTGTTAATTGTTAAAAATAAAATAAACATTGTATTGCAAAGTCTCTACCAATTTCATTACTTCATAAAGTAGCCAAACTTATTTAGAAAAAAGGCTAACTACCTACTATGCAAGGAAGGAATGCCACTTATAGCTAAATTTGCTGGCATGCACTTGTCATACGAAATTATACTGAAAGTATATGCTGCTAGTGCGTTAACATTTCATTAAGTTTTATATTTATTTTTTGTAAGAATTAATGAATCCTGAATTAGTGTGAGCCTTCATATACTGAAATACATAAAGGGTGTTTTTGAATAACAGAGTTTCAGACTAGTTTCGCCATTTTTCCCAAGGATATACACTAGAGGCTTCACGTTCTTATGCAGGGTGTAAATTATCTCCTTCAAAAAAACTACACTAACAAGGGGACATTACGACCTCGGAATTTTAGTTTAATACGAGACTTCGTGTAGTTGTAGTGTACCTTTAGGATGTTAATATACTTAAATATTAAGGCGCACTATTCAGCCAATTTTGAAAAAAGACGGTTTAAAGTTTCGAGCACCATACATAAGGGAAAGTTTTTCTCCTTGATTGTCAGTGATCCGATGAAGCTCAGACGGCAGCGTGGTTGCTACTCCCAAGTCAAAGTGTGAGGTGGCGGGTTCGGATTCCAGTTGTAACAATTTTTTTTTTTTTTTTTTTTTTTT
>JAHWFO010102060.1:513-28359 GCA_023313115.1 Rhysida immarginata | reverse complement strand
CAGAAAAGAAAACAAAAAGGGTCCACCAAAATAGCTAAGCTTTAACAACGGTGGCCCTTAAAAAAATAATAAAAAAAATTAAAATAAAATGAAAAATTAAAAACAAACATATGCCAAAAAATAAAATTACACTTAATAGTTTATAACAATCCATTTTCTAATTTTCATTTTGAGTACATTATACGAAGTTAGGCCTCTCTTGAATCTAATTCAAAAACAAGTCAAAACCGAAATGCCCAGGACCGATAGGATTTTAACGCATTCGAGAATAAACAGGAAAGTATTTGATTTCTAAAGCACTCTTTGGTTGTTAAGATCAGATGAGGTTGCTAAGCAAGGCCTACTTCTAAGGGAAATGCATAGTTCAAACTGATTAAAACTATCTGAAAAGTTTAATGCAGAAAGTAGCAATTCTCTTTAGATTAGAACATATAAGAATCCTTTAACTTGTAAGCATTCCAGTTTAATGAAATAAGCGTTAATTGTTGTGGCGTTCTGTGTAAGGTTAAATTCTTTCTTCATAAACAATTGTTAACGCTTTTCTACGTAACCATGTACTATTGAAGCGAACGATTAGCTACTAGCTATTGTTAAAATTTGCAGAACACAAATTAACTCTTGATAATTAAAGGCGTAAGTAATTACATGCCATATCTTAGCATTGAAAGTTTCCAATGGTTCACTAATGGTATCTTTAAAAAACATAATGGAACCAATTTCGACTATCATTAATCTTACGTTACATTCATTAATGGTACGTCATTCCAAGCCGTTTGATATATTACATGCCATATTTTAGAATTGAAAGTTCCAATGTACCCTAATGGGTCCTCTAAAGCAGATGCCTTGGAACCAATTTCGACTATCATTAATTTTACGTTATATTCATGCATGACCCATCATTCCAAGTTGTTTGATATACAGGGTGTAACGTAATTCAGGTACAATAAGTACCTAGCTTGATTCTACAGATCAAAATAAGTAAAAAGTTCCTTTTCGAAAATGTCGAAATCTGAAGTCTAAAATCAATAACAATTACGCCATTGCATAGGCAGGACACGTTATTACGACGTATTCCACTGTACGACTACATTATCGGAAAGGGGTGAGGAAGATACTTTTCGTTCTGTAGTCGATGCACCGCTACTGGAATGCGCTTAGTCTCGATTCGTTTGATGTAGTACAATTAATGCATTTGTTATTTTAATTAAATTATGTAAATTAAGTTAAGTTATTTTCTGTGAGCAAAGGTACTAAGAGACAAAGTTTAGAAATTCAGATGAATACTCTTCAGCTTCATGCTGATTGACAACAGTGTCAATAGATCGGAAAGAACTTGCTGTTTCAGGTAATATTTCTAGCAGATCTATTATTGATTTTTTCTAGCAGATCCAGTCTGATTTTTTCGACTTCATCATTGTGGAGCCAAAATCGCACGCTCACACAAACAAGTGGAGTCTTAGTAGTTGTAGTTCATGCTAGAAAAGACTTTTGCCTTGAGCCCATCTATTATGCCAAACATCTGTTCACATGGCAGTTGATGCATGTTGAGCTGTTGGTAAAAAAAAAAATGCAATCCTCTGCTGCCCGTGGCTAGCATTTGCTGTGAAAAGAGCTCAGCTGTTAAATCTTCAAACAGACGGGCTCTCGTGGTGGTCTTCAGTTTCAGTTTCTGAACAAGTTGCCAGAGAATGCAGCTCTTCAAAGAAGCATTCAGCTCATCAGCCTTTATGCCTTTTGGGATGACGATTCCCGTCTGTTGAACGTCTCCTGCAAGTACCACAGTCACTCCTCCCATTAGACTATCACTGCCTCTGAAGTCATTCAAAGTCTTGTCAACAACTTCCAGCGCCTTGCGATATGACATGGTGCACTCATTCCAAACAATGAGCCGTGTTTATTGGAAAACCATGGCCTTGCCTGAATTCCTTGAAATGTTACATATTGAAGAATCTGTTTTGGCCAAGTTCAAAGAAATCTTAAAAGCTGAATGTGCAGTCCTGCTTCCAGTATGAAATGCTGCTGCAATGCCAGAAGATGCTACAGCAAGATATGCAGTGCTGCCTGGTCTTTGCGAGAAAAAGTTGATCAGGAAGGTTTTTCCTGTGCTTCCAGCCACATCAAGAAAAAAAAGTTTTCCAGTCTGTCTTCTGACAGCATCAATTATCTTGTTGTAAGCAGTTCTTTGGTCATCGAGTAGCTTTCTGTCATTTTCTGCAACAAAAACCTCCAGTTCATCTATCTTTTTCTATCTTCTTTCTCCTTCTATCTATGTATCTTCAATCTATCTTCTTCTTGTATTCCCCCTTTACGTGGTCAGAGAAATAAGAATTCCCTTAAAAAAGAGAGACAGAATGTGGGGGGGGGGGGCAAAAAGCGTTATAACGTCACCATGACCTTGACCTTTGTTCGGGAAAACTCAGATTTTTTTGTAAAAAATAGATATAATTCAAGTTTCTATTTTTTCTATTCTTTAAGTTTTTTTTACTGTTTTGCAGAAAGTGATTGTTGAGTATATATTGTTTTAATAAATGTTAATTAAAATCTCCACGTGAGTATCAGTGTCTGCAGCTAGTTGTCCCTCGCGAATAATTTTCGTGAGCACGAGGATGTGTGTCCCACTATTGTTGATGTTCCTTCCGTGGTTACTGATTTTTTTAAATTTCAGACAGACCACTTCCAGCAACTGGCTTGACCAGTCGTCCCTCCTTCTGGTCCTCCACGTCATTCCTTGCCTGTAGCATGGCGTTCATATTCCATTTATCATTTTTATTCCAATGCTCTGTGAATTACTTCTACTCTGCCTTTAGATGTTTAGTATCTTATTGAATTTCTTACTTTCTCGCGGCAGCCATGATTCTTTATCGAGCAGCATTGTTCTGTGGGTTACCCCATAAGGTAATAATGAAATTTCTTTTAATGCTATTTCAACCCTAACGCGCATAAGGGACGCCATGCTGCACAATTTCATTTTTTTTATTCCCCATTAATAATTGTTTATCATTCCTCAGTCTTCCTTTAGACATTTTAATGGGAATTTCAATTCTTTTTTTTATATTTAAAGTTAATTACTCAAATGCAGCGATTCAACATTTCTCGTTACAGTGTTTTGCTGTATCTAACGTACATGCAAGTATTTCTTTATTGTATTCCGAGAAATATTTATATTTTCTCTTTTGTAATTGAGATCGCAATGCCTATTCCTCAATTTAAACCATATTGTATAGAACATTCTTTTGTATAGAATATTTTGATACTTTATAAATAAAATATTGCATTTTTTAAACCAAAATAAGTCTTTAACGAGCCACGTTCATTCTTAAGTTTCGGGGTTTCCTTTAAAGTATCACCCCTTAAATATTATATTATTTTGCTTCCCCCTTTGAACAACCTTGGATCAATGTGACCTGCCTAAAACCTTCCCAGGGTCAACCTAAATTACCCTGCAAAATTTCATCAAGATTAGACCAGCCATTTTGGAATGCATAGCGAACAGACAGACAGAGAAATTATATATATATATTCGCTTCCAGTAACAGTATTGTAGCGTGACTTCGCAAAGGATTATGGGTTAAACCATCGTTGATTACAAACCAGTATTGCTAATTTAGCATTTTATTTCATGCGCTTATCCCTTATGGGACATTATTAATAAAATTAAACAACGCACAAAACAATGAAAATGCGTTTTAAAATGTCAACCTTGCTGGCCGAGAGCGTTAAGGCTCAGGTCTTTTGGCTTTCGTGATGATCAGGTTAGGTTAGGGTCTTTTCTGGCGCGGATGTTTTCTCACTCTTATGATGAGCTTGCTATTTTCATTTGCCAGAGTATAGGGTTATTGACCAATTCACTTCAAATAAATATGCTTTTTCAGTGATTCATAAATTTGGAGGAGACCTCATCTTGCAGTGGATAAATAATGGTTGTAAATGATGGTGATGATACACTGCCTAGCAAAGTAAAGTCGCCGTCGAATATTCAATATGCAAATACTAAGGAGTCACTCACAGGCATACTACTGTGTGCGAAATATTTCCTTTATATCGCTTTATTTGTTTTGAAGAAAGATGTATGTGGACGCAGCACATGGTCGCGGAAAAGATGTCACAGAGTTTCAGAAGGAGCAAATTATCGGCTTATTCCAAGCAGAGAAAACAAGCAAAGAGGTTGCGGCAATTACTGGGATTGAGTAAAAAGTGTTCAACAATTAGTAAAGCCTTGGAAGGAAAGATCTGAATCATCAACCCCGAGTAGTAACTGTGATCGGAAAAAAATTCTGACTAATCGTGACTGGAGATCATTAAGACATAATGAAGGAAAAACCGAAGAAATTGTACATTAGACCTGACAGGAAAGTTTAACAAGAAAATCAAAAGCTTATCCATTTGCACAATGCGACGAAACTTTAAGGACTGTAACTAAGCAACTGCTCTGCCACAAGATATCCGATTTTTAGTAAAAACAATAGGAAAAGATGAATACTGTTCGCCCGGGAGGACAAAAATTGAAGAATGGAGCAGATGAAAAAAGTCATCAGGTTTGATGAATGCAGGTTTACCCTATCCTAAAAGGGTTGGTCGAAAAGCTGACTTTTTTAATTTGGTAACCGATTTTCAAAATTCTTTTTATATCTGATACTTACATTTGTCCTCAATATAATGCACTATTTTTCCATTAGACAGAGTCCTGATCCCTTTCCACGCATTGCGCCAACGCGTGAATAATGGGTTGAACCCTTCAGAGAGGAATTCCGGGGTTATTGTCGACACGAGGATTGAATGGCATCTTTCACCTCGTCATGTGAACGCAACTCATGTCCCTTAAGGTGCTCTTTCTTCTTTGGGAAGTGGTGAAAGTCGCAAGGTGGAAAGTCTTTCATCTTTGAACTGTAAACGCTGCAACGTTTCGGGGTGTGTGGGGACCGTATGCGTGCGAGCGTTATCGAGCTATAGAAGAGGGTCCAAAGCGGACATTCAATCCTGGTGTCGACAAAAACCCGGGAATTTCTCTCGACGGGTTCACCCGACTAGTTACGCGTTGGCGCAATGCGTGGAAAGGAATGGGGACGATGTCGAAATGTGAATAGTGCATTACACAGAGGACAAATATAAGTATCAGATACAAAAAGAAATTTGAAAATAGGTAAAAAGTAAAAAAATTACCGCTGTGGAGGCATTACTTTTCGACCCACCCTCATAGATGATGATCGCATCAGGGTAAGAAAAGAACCGCACTATCCAAGCCTGTGGAGACTCTGCGATGATCTGGGTTTGTTTCTGTTGGTCTGGTCTGTATTTGCAATGTTATGCAGCCGAGTGTCTGAATCTGCTGGATGACCAGGTCATTCCATTCTTGGACGAGTTTCTTTTTTCTGAACGAACTGGAGTGTTCCAGGAAGACAATGCCAGGATACACCAAACTTGAATTCCAATTGATAGTGGTTTTTCCCTCTGAAATTGACCTAAAAACTCATGATTCGAGAAAATACATTGAAATTTAAAAAAAAATCCTTCTTTACGTAAATAATTTTGTGCAGCTAACTACTCTGAAACGGCAAAATGTAGAACCGGAGGAAACTAATACACTGTTAGAGGGAGCCTTAAACTGTTCCTTTACATGGTTTTTATGAAAATGGGTTAAGTCTTGTATGATATAATTTTGTTAAAAAAAATAAAGAAATGTTGTAGCATTTATTTCAGCGGATAAAAGCTAATAGAGTCACTATAGGCAGAGACTCCTTTCATTGAGGACGAATAATTTTAGGAAATAAATTGTTTCACTCTGATGAGCTATTTTTGAGTTATGGTCTTTATTCCTCCACCCCTATGTGAAATTTTTTTATGATTCGCGAAAATACCTTGATCTTTCGCGAAAAAAATTCCCTCTGTACGTTTTATCTATGCATATTCCTATTCACTAAATTTTGTGCAGGTGAAGGTTCCCTGTGGATGTTCCCGGAATACTTTATTTGGCTTATAAAGTTTCATGTAAAATAAAATTTTTAACCATTTAATATTGTTATTTCAAGCTATTATCCCTAATTTTTATAGATCAATTTAATAAAAGAAGAAATTGCGGCTTTGTTGCAATAATATTAAATTAAATTAAATTAAAACTTTCTTTGCCAAAATGGAGGCTGGGTCACGAAATGGGAGATCCAAGAAAAGGACGTCAATAGAATAATACAATGAAGAACATTTCAATTATTTCCATATTCATCAAACAGTCGGTATTTACGCAAATTATGACGTCAATTTAAATTAAGTAACCAAAGTAAACCCAGAGACTGTCAATAAGGAGACATGTCATTTACTTAATTTTCATGTAATACGGACTCTTAACTGGCGGTTAGCGACACGGCAGAACATGACGTCATGGCGAAAAATGGAAGGGAGAGCGCAGTTTTTCTATCAGTTTTTCTGCAGAAAAGACTTTCGCACAGGCCTTTTACTATCTGGCAGGCCGTGTTTAAATTTAACAAACTTTTACCACTCTCGGCGCTTCGCGCCTCACGTCGGCCCTGCGGGCCTCATTCAATGAGGCTCATTGGTCACTGTTTTCCGTTACTCGAACGCCTTCGGCGTTCTGTCTACGATGTCCCCCTCCGGGGGTAAATAATTGATATATACCCCAACCTATTTGGTTACAGGGGGCAGTTGGTTTCCCCTCGGCTGGTTACAGGAACTTGCCATGAAGTCATGTTCTACCATGTCGCTAGCCGCTTCTGACTCTTAGGTGTTTCATTGGATATGTTCAGATGGCTGCAACGACGATGACGACGTCATAGTTTCGATTATAAGTTTCGCTAGATGTTCAAAGTTTAGCAACGATCAAATTGAGGAGCGAAACCCATCATAGAATTTGTCAGATTGTTTTACTAAGGCATGTCTGGTGAGCGGTGTGCTGCAAAATTTTGTGCCCATCGTCGTAGTGTAAAGCACCTTTCGTTCTTTAGAGTTCAAACGGAGCCTGAGAGGTACGTTTATATCCAGTAAATACCTTATTTATAAATTGTTAACTTCCATAGTGCCTAACAACAATCCAACCTTCATTTTTTCCAACAAACGAAAAAACACTGATTGTTAAAATCCGATATATTGTTAAAAGCCAAAAATATATTGTCATCATAATTTTTTACTATAGTAGCTATATCGATATTTTAAAAAACGCGCCAAAAATTTTAAAAAATCAAATTAAATTTTGCCGATTATAAGTTATGAAATTCATTACATTATGTTTATGATTCTTATTTTTTTAATTTTAATAAAGATAGTAAAAATCCAAATACAAATCTTTTGAAATTGATTAACGAAATTTTTCAAAAAAAAATCAATTCGTGTTTTTTCATTTTATGATATTTATTACATATGCATAATTATACTTTCTTAGTTTATTGCTGTCGTTAACTTAAAGTTTTTATTTTTTTCACATTGTTTGGTGCAAAATATGGTTAACAGCCTATGGAAGAAGCGACCTGGTTACTGAAACTTTTGAAATATTCAGTAAAAATTACGTCCTATGTGCAGCATATTTCACAAATGAACAATTTTATAACGCTAGCAAGAGAAGCCGTCTATTAAATCAGCAGTTCCCACTATTTTTACAAGGCCATGGAAAACATCAACTCATGGTGCACGATCCACTTCACAGCACCATGAACCTTCACCATCCACTTTACAATACCAAGAACAGATCATCAATGCCCCTTCTGCTCTCTGTACATCAGAAGTGCACTATGAATCATCCCAAGATGATCCCAAAGAGTCACTTCAGGAAGAAAAGACTGCAAATGTCAAAAGAAAATTACCATTTCTCAACACACCACCACCAAAAAAGCAGAAAAAAACAAACAGCAAGAGAACTGGTTGCCACCTTGAAAAAAAGCGACTACGAATGAAGCTAAATAAATACAGAGTAAGTTTGCAAAGAGCCAGAAAACAATAACCTGAAATGTAAGCAAAGTTTATATAACAGTGTTATAATTCTCTATAGTTGATATTCGAGATTTTTGTAGTGATTACATTTTCACTGTTCGTACTTCTTCCTGATCGAATGTTTGTCTTTTATAAATTTGTACATGTGAGATTCATTAGCATCTGTATATTTCATTTTTCCCATAGTTCAATTTTATCATCTTTAGATTCTGATAATGGGAATTATAAAATACACATTAGGAATTATGTGGATATTTTTGCATGATAAATGCACATAAAGCAATATTTATTAAATCTATTTAGCAATTTAAGTTTTAACAGGAATAGATGAGTTTGTACTTTTGTGAAAATTATTTTCAACACAAAATAAAATTGCTTGAAATTTAAAATGTTTTTTGCCGTTTCTGTTTAAATATAAGATGTCCAGAAAATAATTTTAAAATTAAAAACATAAGTAAAAAAAATGTGAAACTGAAAAAAACTTGTACAACGAAACTTTAACTGGACACGCCCAGGTTTTACTGTGACGTCAAAAATGCCTTGCCTCAAGGTTACTACTTGCGTCATTCATGGATGGCCTCAGTGTTTCATTGCAAATGTTCAGAGGGAGCCTATTAACAGCATATTACATTTTTGTATGGGAAAATAATGAAATGGCATGTCCCTCTATTGAAAATCTCTGAGTAAACCAGTGTAATACAGTTCTAAATGACAATGCTGTCATACTTGATTTAGTTCTGTCTTCTACCAAGTCTTCAGTGGCCATCTCTCATGATCCTATCATCCCACCTGATTTTCATCATCCACCGCTTCTGGGTTCCATCCCCTTCTATAGTGATCCATGCCAGGTGAAACCTATTATAAATATAGTGAAGCTGACAAAGCCTCTATCCACCATCATCTTCAAATCAACGGGTGTATGCTCAATTCTATGGACATAAATTCTGCTGTTGAATTTCTTTACTCTTTTCTATATTTTTTAATTGAGACTTTTGTACCTAAGCGAAGAGCCAAATCTTTTAAATTTCCTCCATGGCTCACTCCAGATCTTATATCCTTAATCGGCAGGAAAAATTCTGCCCACTTCCACTATAAATCTACACATCGTCATGAAGATTTTGTGTTATTTTCCCAACTTAGATATCAGAGCAAGTCTCTCTCTAGATCGTGTTATCAAAACTATGTTAACCACATAGAATCTAAAATTAAAAGCAATGTTAAATCATTTTGGCGTTTTATTAATAATACAAAGGCTCCTAATACAGTGCCAATATCCATGTGTTATAAAGATGCTGTTTTAAATTGCCCTCAAGATATTGCTAATACGTTTGCTAGTTACTTTTCCTCTACCTACAATAACAGTGCTGCCAATAACTATGATATCACTAGTGACTATTGCTTACACACTGATCTTTCTAGGCTCACCATTTCCCTCAAGGATATAGAAAATAAACTCAATCATATTAACATGACCAAGAAACCTGGTCCAGATGATATCCACCCTACATTTCTGCGATCATGTACTACATATATAAGCTTTCCCCTCTTGATTATCTTTAATAAATCGTTGTCAACAGGTCTTCTTCCTGAAGTTTGGAAAAAAGGATTTATTATTCCTATTCATAAATCTGGTGCCAAGCAAAATATAGAAAACTACCGCCCTATTACAATTCAGTCAGCCATCCCCAAGCTTTTTGAATCAATAGTTCTCGATAAAATTCAACCCGTCTTCCATTCCATTATTACACCTCATCAGCATGGCTTCATTAAAGGAAGGTCTGCTGTCACAAATTTAATGATTTATGAAAAGTTCATTATCGATAACTTCAATCTACACGGTCAGGTTGACGCCATATACACGGACATGTCGAAAGCATTTGATAGAATTAACCATTCCATTCTTTGTAATTAAGTAGCAGCCTTTGGTGTCCGTGATCTCCTATTAGCATGGATCTCCAACTTTATCACTGGTAGACAATTATCCGTTAAACTTGGTGATACGGTTTCAGCCTTTTTTACAGTCACCAGTGGAGTGCCTCAAGGATCCCATCTTGGCTCTCTTTTTATATCTCCTTGCCTCAAGGATACTTTTCTTACTATTTATAAACGATATTGGTATCGCCCTTGAGGATTGTCAATATTTGTTATTTGCTGACGATTTAAAAATTTATTTATCCATCAACTCTATTACAGACTGTCAACGTCTTCAGTGCTGCCTTAACGGTCTTATCAACTGGTGCACTCTAAACAAGATGCAACTGAATATTTAAAAATGCAAAGTGATCACCTTTAACAGAAATCATCATACTCATACTGTCCATGAACAAAACCATTCTCACTAGAGTTAGCAAAATCATCGACCTTGGAGTAAATTTTGATTCGGCCATATCTTTCAACTGCCATATATATAATATTTCTAAAAAGTCCTATAGCACATTGGGTGCCATTATCAGACACTCTCATCCTTTTAAAAACGTGTTGTCAATCAAGATATTGTATTTTACACTGGTCCTTCCAATAATGGAATACACCCATATGGTCCCCGTATTACAAAAAATATATTAATATGTTGGAGAGTGTCCAAAATAAATTCCTAAGGTATGTTTCACGTAATCGATCCAATTTAGCTACAACCTCGATCCAAATATTAACCCTACTAATTTGTGCATATGAACTCTTGATGCACTTTCTTTACATAGAGCCCGGATTGACATGATGTTTCTATGTGTCTTTTTGCATATTTGCTTTTTTTTTAATTTTCTACATCTAATTTAATAAGAGTTTTCGCCTACTGTTTTAAAATTTAATACCACCTGTTTGTTTGCATTTTTTGTGAATTCTTTTCTTTTTATTAAGAATTTTCTTTGTGGAGGATCCGAACCAGCTTGGAAAACGGTTATTTATATTACAACTAATTTACAGATTACATTCTTCAATAATTCGTTGGATAGTCCCCTCAAAAGTTTCCGCATCGTCATCAATGTTAGATTCCTTTGTGATAAATGTCCTTCAACATTTGTCATAGATTTACAAGGCAGGGTAATCATTCTATTTAAAATTATACCGGGTGAGTTAAAAGTCTGTTACCCCCTTCCTATCTTGGATACCAATGTAGTTAAGCAAATTCCAATACAAGGAATGATTAGGAACTGCAAGGTGCTCTATCTGATGGAGCACCTTTCATCATCTCAAATATGCAAATTAAGGCACATCTAAACTCTAAGTAGATAAGGACTTGATCGGGCCCGAATGGAATGTGGAGTGGGTGATTTCTCAAAAGATCAAAGGATGCCGACACTTTTTCTTTTGTTCTCAGCCTGCTCTGGAATGAGCTAGGATCCCCAGGGACCCTGTTCCTTGCTTCATGCCCCCGGGCTATTCGACAGGGTGTGTTTCTGCTATTCTAAGGAATTACCTTTTTTGGTCATACTCTGGCCCTCTGGTGTGGATTTTTGAGGGTTTGTCCTTTTGGGTGTGGTTCTTGTTTTGGGTGTTGTCACTCTGTTTTGGGTGTTGTCCCCTCTGTTTTGGGCGCTGGCCCTCTGTTTTGGGTGTGGTCTTTTTTGGGTGTTGGTCCTTTTTTGGGCGTTGGTTCTTGTTTTGGGCGTGGTCATTTATGGTCTTTTGGGTGTGGTTTTATTTACCTTTGATTTTGATTACTTTTTGATCAGGTTTGCAATTGTGGGTGTGGTCACACAGCTGGCTGATGATCTTTTCTTGATTAATCACGTGATGGCAGCCATGTTCAGGAGACCTAAGGCTGAAATAAAATTAATATCATAATTCTCTGATGTATCCCTGGTTCTGGTGCTGGTGCTCAGCACAAGCGTGACAGATAAAAGGGTCCTGATGCTCTCAGCAAAATCCACTTAGGTGATTCTGTCTCACAATTGAACACCTGTTGACGCCCTTAAATACCCACCTAAATGGGTAGGGGTTGGTATACTGGCACCTAAAATTGATTACCTAATTACTAATTAACTATTGTTTCTCGGGTAAACAAATTTTTTTCCAAGCTCTTTTACAGTTTCTTCTAAATAAAACTACTGCTGTTTCAAGGTGTATTGTTTTGTTTTTAATTTTCAACCAATTGCTACATTGTTTCAATTGACAAGTGTGCATCTGAGTAGGGACTAATGCTGTCTTAAAGGGTGGGTCTGAACTCTCATATACCTGTGTATAAATAAATAAATAGAGATGTGTTCTTTACATAACTTAATTTAAATTTTGGTCATGGATGATGCATTTTCTAACCTCGCTAATGCTGCCGGTTTTGGTGGTGTGGAAGGTTTAACTAAACAAACAAATCATTCTGAAAAAGAGACACGTGAATGCTTTTACACTGCATAAACTGGTGCGTCATCATTACCCACGAAATCGCATGCGTGTATATGCGCCATTTGAGCAATTTCACGTGGACTTGGTTCATCTAATCAGTCTGTCAAAACAGAACAATGGTTATAAATATCTACTTACCTGCATCGATGTTTTCTCGCGCTATGCATGGGTCATTCCTCTAAAAATGAAGAAGGGGCTTGAACTTCAGAAAGCCTTTCAAAAAATTTTCAAACTCAGTAGTGTTCCTGTAAAAGTGAACAGCAATAAAGAGAAGGAGTTTTTAAACAAGCATGTTCAAGATTATTTTAAAGAACTCGACATCGATTTCTTCACCACAGAATCAGATTTGAAAGCTGTTACGATCAAAAGATTCAACCGTATGTTAAAAACGAAAATGTTTAAGTTTTTTACCAACAAACACAGATACATCGATGTCTTACCTGATCTCGTGATAAGCTACAACCACCGCAATCACAGAGCCCTGGGTATGGTGCCAGCTGATGTCAATGAACGAAATGCCCCAGCTCTATGTTTGAAACAACAGAGTTATTATACAGCAGCACCACAAACAAATCCAAGGTTGCAAATTGGAGATTACGTACGTATTTCGAAAGTGAAAAACATATTTGATAAAGGCTATCTTCCAAACTGGACCGCGGAGGTGTTTGAGGTTTCAAAAATCATTTATAGAAAACCTGTTGTGTATAAAATTAAAGATTACGTTGGCAGCGAGATCTCAGGTGTATTCTACAATCAGGATTTACAAAAGGTGAAAAGCCTGACGTTTTTAACATTGAACAGATTATTTGCTGGCGCAGGAGGCGCGGTGTTCGCGAAGCTTTTGTGAAACGGCAAGGTACGCTGACAGCATGAACAGCTGGGTACGAGAGATAGATCTTTTAAATGCTTGACAAGTGGCGATTGACAGCAGTTGGGTCCGATTAAAGCCATCATGTATGAAGACACTGATTTTTATGTTTCGTTACCATCAAACTCGCCTACTGGTGAACAAATTCATTCCAATACAACAGCTCATTTTATTACAAGACTGCCGAGGACGCTACGTTTCCAGGGGCGATGGGAGTTGGTTTATCGGAAACACATTTCCCAGCCCTCTTCTAGAATATTACGGCTGTAAACACTTTCGAAATAGGTTTCAAGGATATCATAGATGAACAAATCGATTTCAATATTGTTTGACCAGTAAGAATTCTGACACTCCAGTCTTCATAATCGAAGTTAAATTGTCATTACAAGCCTATTTGAAAGATGTTCTCTTTTACCATAACACTTCTTTAGACCAAAACGTCACCATGAGTTTGCCTCTGAATGTCGGGATTCGCTTTAACACTCCCGAATTCTGTAAGGTGTTCAATGTTTCGCCAAATATATTCTACGGGGAACGTTTCTCTCTAACTCTGGATTACAACCTGTCGTTTAGGTGGGTGTCCGATTTTTCTGTTACGTTAAGGTATCCCAAGTCGGCACCTCTGTACCAAAAAATTGTTGTATTTAAGAGTACCAAATTGCAAAGTAGGGTAGCCGCTATTGATTTTCTAAAAGATAGTTTTAGAACAGCTGATATCAAGACAAAGATGGTTAATGATTTTGTATTGTTTACGGGATCCTCAAAACGGTTCATTGAATTCCCAACAGCTGTCAACATTGGATTTATTCCTGATGGGTTTCTGAACAAGAAATTGAAAGCGCCTATTATTATGCCCTTAAACGACACAGATGGCGGGTTTATCAGTTGTGTTATATTTGATCTACCTGACATTCCAGAACAGTGCATTTTAAAAATTCCCGAAGGGTATTATGAAAGTCGTAGGGACGTTGTTGAGGCGCTCGTTAAGTTGATTCCATTGAAAGAACAGGCTTTTTACAAAAATCAATCTCACACCTAACAAATGTTTTCATTTCAAATGCACAGATGGCCGTTATATTAATTTTAGCGAGGGTTTATGTTACACATTGGGTTTACAAGCTGAACTTTCCGACTTGGAACTCGTTATTGGTGAAGGTTCAACCCCATGAGATCTTACACGTGGCATACATGGTTATTATCTGTATACAGACATGATACAGCCAAAGGTTGTGGGTAACACATTCACTCCGCTCCGACGAATTATCCCCGTTTCACATGCCAGACGTGAAGTGATATATCAGGCTTTTCATTCACCCGAGTACTTTCCCTTAAGTAAAAATGTCATAGACACGATTGAAATCACGGTTCATTCAGAGCATGGGGATTTGCTCTCGTTTTTAACAGGCAAAACCGTAGTAAAATTACATTTCCTTAAGAAGCAACTGTAGTGCGAGGTTGATTTCTTTTTTTCTCTCCTCCTCAATTACTTCAAGATGCATATCCCCTATCATCCGAGCCAAGAAGTAATTTCGCGTTAATATTTAAACAAGAGAGGGAATGGCTTACCTGTGTTTAGAGAGTCAGTTTTCCAGAGAGGCAATGGGATTGGTTCAGTATTTTCAAACCTGTTTCGCTTTGCAACACTTTTACTCAAATCCATGGGTAAGATTCTCGGTCGACATGCCCGTGTTTCCGTTTTTAATGATGTGATACATGGTAAAAATCTCAAACAGTCGCTGTCATCACGAATGAAAGAGGCTGGAGGTAATGCCGTGCAGGAAATGGGTGCTAGAGTTCAGAGTTTTAGAGGCCGTGTTAAAAGACGAAATACAGCATTTCTTACTCATTCAAATTTAAAAAAGTCCAGAGGCAACAG
The DNA here is from genome assembly GCA_023313115.1 of Rhysida immarginata. Taxonomy (NCBI): domain Eukaryota; kingdom Metazoa; phylum Arthropoda; class Chilopoda; order Scolopendromorpha; family Scolopendridae; genus Rhysida; species Rhysida immarginata. Next base: position 13,342 of record JAHWFO010102060.1, on the reverse strand, counting down.
CATGGAGACCTTTTAAAGAGTTGAAGTTCAGTTTTCCGAGCCTTTAGCTAATTCGGTGAATCTGATTGCTTATTGTCAATATCAGAATCTCCTGGAAATCAATAAAGACAGTACCGTGAGCTTCGTTTTCACGAATTAAGGTCGATGGATACGCAAGACCTATGGAGGGCTCTCGCCAGAGATCTATTCACATTTACTATGGCAAGAGGTGTTTTGCCAGCGTATTTGGTACTTCGATTCAAACCTGTTCACCCATCTTTACTGATTTCTTATACGGATGATTCCAGTAAGTCAAGCTCGCATTTTTTTTTTAGCATCCAGCAAACAAGCATACATCTTTGATTCTTTCGGAATGTTTCCTCAACCACAATTCCAACCGTTCATGCTTATGCACACGGTAAAATGGATCTACAACACGAAAATAGTGCAACATCAGATGTCCGGCACATGCGGTCATCACTGTCTACATTACCTGAAATTAGCAGCCAGGGGTTATTCAATGGCAGACATCTTGAACAACACTTATACGAATGAACTGCTTTTAAACGACTTACTCGTGAAATATGAAATCATCCAAGAAGAATATACTAGTGGTTCAGAATTTAATACCTGTCAAAAGGCCAAATGGAACCAATGTTGCAAACCTTTAAATTACTCTGCTTAATTATTCTAATTATTATTATTATTATCTGTTTTATTCAATTTCTATATATTCATTTGTTCAAATAAACTTTTCGTATTCAGAGTGAATTTGTGTTTGTTTGTGGTTACTTTTAATCTTTAATAAATAAATAAATAACTAAATAAATTAATAAAAAATTAAATAAATAAATTACGTAATCAATGGTTTCATACATTGAATTACATTTTTATTCAATTTTTTTTTACAGATGTTAAAATAAATTTTATCATTTTCAATACAACCTAATATTTTACGTTAAATTGTTATTTATCATAATGTAACAAGGGAGCTTTGATGTCAGGTGCATGCGCAGGGCAGTACACAGGATTCGCGATTAATTCTTCACGAGATATTGGCATGCTGTATCACGTTGGTAAACAGGGCTCTCCCAGGTAGAGGTTTCTTCAGGTCGGGAATGGGTGATAATACGTCTTGTATTAAACTAATAGGGTTTTTTCTTTTAAGTCTGCAGACATGCGAAAATCAGGTTAATAGACGAGTTGTTGTGGATACAGATAAGTAGGTGTTTCTTGAAGGGATTGCGGTGAAGGCGTTTGAGGCATTACAGACGGGTTTGAAGGTGTTTGAGGTTCGGTTTGGGGTGAAAGACTTTTTCGTTTTGAATGAGCTTCACGATGCCTTGCTCTTAGATATTTTTGAAGTGTATTTAAATAAAGATCCATTTTCTGATGCACATTCAAATTTGATGCTTTTAAAATTTCATTGATTTGAGAATCCAGTTGTTTATTACGTTTTTTAACATCATTAACCACACTAGGTTCAAATTTGGGTTGACCATGTTTAACGGGACGCGATGACACAGGGACGTTCTGGACCATAGCGTGAAGGAACCTTTGATATCCGTGAGCAGGTAGTAAAACGTACTTTTGCATGTTCTTAACTAATTAATTTTTTCAAAATAAGTGCAGCTACGCTTCCTAACAAAAGTGGTAGCAGTAATCCGTTCCCACGTTGGTTCAGATAAGTTTTCTTGGCCCTTAATGAAATTTGTTTATGGGCTAAACCTTTTATTTTCCGCAAATGTTGTTTAATGGGTGGTGTCCAGTCGACTCTACGATGTAGAATGTTATGACAGATCTCACACAGCGCTTTAACTTGATTAAGAGTGGCATGTTGCATTAATGCTTTCTTATGCTGAGGAATCGAGTGTTTCAAAGCTCCTAGAAAATGACGATGTTTCACAACCAGAGGAATCATTGATGTATCACCACCCTATTCAGCCACGATAGGTTTTTTGAGCGGAAAAATCTTACTACACAATCTCAGAACATCAGGACAACTCTGAGTTAAATCAAGTAGTAAATAACTATGAGGTTCCCGATTGGCATCTTTAAAGGCTTCGATGAGTAATCGTCCGTAGCCTGTTTGCAATGCCAAGTTGCGAATCTGTCTTAGGTCTCTAGGTGACTTTAGCAGAAAGATGAACTGGGTATTTAAACTTATTGTATGGATGGTTTTTGAATGAGCAAAGAGGTTCTGAGTTATTAACAACACAGAGAAGTTGAGATGCTGACTGTATCGCGTGTAGATTTTCTCAACAATGTCGTTATTTTTCACTTCATTTAATAAATCGTCTAAAATCAATCCAAACATTCGGGGAATCCTAGTCCTTGGGTCCCGCCTTACGACGCGTTCCCATACCCGTCGGATGGACCCCTGGATAGCTCGTGCATCTGTTTGATGTGGAACCGATCCCCCTGGAGAGATCTTCAATTTCAAATCCTTGTTGTTTCAGTTTAGATCCTACATTCACACTATGAACACGTAAATATATAAAGCTGATGACCGATATCTACATAAATATCTGTGGTCTTTTTTGCTTTTTGAAATTTCTTTAATGAAGCCAATGATAAAACTGTACATCGGATAATTTTGAGGAGTATGAATTACGTAAGTTGTGGCTTTTGAAATAAAGTGCGTTTAAAAAGATTTGCGTCATTCAAAATTCAACGTAGCCTTTGTAAACTCTTGCGGAAATTTTCTCTATCTCCCCTTTTTTCATCATGGAAATAAATGCAACTGTTAAATTTACGCAATACTTTTCGGCTCTTGTTGCTGGTTGTTCGGGCACCGGCAAGTCTACATTAGTAGCTCAAATGTTAAAGTATAGAGATGAAGTGATGGACCCGACACCTACGGAAATAATTTACTGCTATGGAGCTTTAATCCCGTCGGTTGTTAAAAATGTGAACCTACCTAACATTACGTTTCATGCCAGGGTGCCAGATGAAAAATTGATACACGAACGTATACCTGGACAGGCTTTACTGATTTTAGACGATTTATTAAAAGAAGTGAAAAATAACGACATTGTTGAGAAAATCTACACGCGATACAGTCATCATCTAAACTTCTCTGTGTTGTTAATAACTCAACGTGTAGAGACATAGGACAGATTCGCACCTTGGCATCGCAAACAGGCTACGGACGCTTACTCATCGAAGCCTTTAAAGATGCCACTCGGAAACCCCATAGTTATTTACTACTTGATTTAACTCAGAGTTGTCCTGATGTTCTGAGTTGCGTAGTAAGACTTTTCCGCCCGAAAAACCTATCGTGGTATATGCAGATAAAGCACGGGTTTAAAACTGTCGAACATCATTTTTAAATCGGCTGAATAGGGTGGTGATACAACAATGATTCCTCTGGTTGTGAAACATCGTCATTTTCTAGGAGCTTTGAAACACTCGACTCCTCAGCATAGGAAAGCATTAATGCAACATGCCACTCTTAATCAAGTTAAAGCGCTGCGTGAGATCTGTCATAACATTCTACATCGTAGGGTCGACTGGACACAACCCATTAAACAACATTTGCGTAAAATAAAAGGTTTAGCCCATAAAAAAATTTCATTAAGGGCCAAGAAAACTCATCTGAACCAACGTGGGAACGGATTCCTGCTACCACTTTTGTTAGGAAGAGTAGCTGCACCTATTTTGAATAAACTAATTAGTTAAGAACATGCAAAAGTACGTTATACTGCCTGCTCACAAATATCAAAGGTTCCTTCACACTGCGGTCCAGAGCGTCCCTGTGTCATCGCATCCCTGTGTCATCGCGTCCCGTGGAACATGGTCAACCTAAGTTTGAACCTAGTGTGGTTAATGATGTTGAAAAAAAACGTAAGAAACAACTGGATTCTCAAATCAATGAAATTTAAAAAGCATCAAATTTGAATGTGCATCAGAAAATGGACCTTTATTTAAATACACTTCAAAAATATCTAAGAGCAAGGCGTCGTGAAGCTCATTCAAAACGAACAAGTCTTTTAACCCAAACCGAACCTCAAACACCTTCAAACCCGTCTTTAATGCCTCAAACGCCTTCACTGCAATCCCTTTAAGAAATACTTACTTATCTGTATCACAACGACTCGTCTATTCACCCGATTTTCGCACGTCTGCAGACTTAAAAGAAAAAACCCTCGCTGACAGTGAAGAGGCCTACAACGAGGACGGACGACCGGGAAACATAGTGAGTTTGCCTGTTGAGCAGCCCTCCCCACGTACACGTTTCATAGAGACACTACGAAAGAGATCTGATGTTATCTTATGGAATAAAAAAGGAACTGTGTCAATCGGAGGGAAATCAATACGAGGCTCAAACATTAATAGTTTAATACAAGACGTATTATCACCCGACCTGAGGAAACCTCTACCTGGGAGAGCCCTGTTTACCAACATGATACATCATGTCCATATCCCTGAAGAATTAATCGCGAATCCTGTGTACTGTCCTGTGCATGCACCTGACATGTCAAAGCTCCCTTGGTTACATTATGATAAATAACAATTTAACGTAAAATATTAGGTTGTATTGCAAATGATAAAATTTATTTTAACGTCTGTAAAAAAAAAATTTGAATGGAAATGTAATTCAATGTATGAAAACCATTCTAGTATCTAGTACAGAGGGAGTTTTGCGCCATCCTCCTACGAGGGAGTTTTGCACCTACTCCTACGAGGGAGTTTTGCGCCATCCTGAAAACCATTGATTGTGTAATTTATTTTTATATTTATTTATTAATTTATTTAGTTATTTATTTATTTATTAGAGACTAAAAGAAACCACAAACAAACACAAATTTAATCTGAATACGAAAAGTTTATTTGAACAAATGAATATATAGAAATTGTATAAAACAGATAATAATAATAATTAGAATAATTAAACAGAGTAATTTAAAGGTTTGCGACATTGGTTCCATTTGGCCTTTTGACAGGTATTAAATTCTGAGTCACTAGTATATTCGTGTTGGATGATTTCACATTTCACGAGTAAGTCGATTAAAAGCAGTTCATTTGTATAAGTGTTGTTCAAGATGTCTGTCGTAGAATAACCTCTGGCTGCTAATTTCAGGTAATGTAGACAGTGATGACCGCATTTGTCAGATATCTGAAGTTGCACTATTCTCGTGTTGTAGATCCATTTTTCCGCGTGCATGAGCATGAACGGTTGGAATTGTTGTTGAGGAAACATTCTGAAAGAATCAAAGATGTATGCTTGTTTGCTGGACGGTAAAAAAAAGCCACCCAGTGCGATCCTGACTTATTGGAATCATCCGTATTAGCAATGAGTAAAGATGGGTGAACAGGTTTGATGTGAAGTACCAAATCCGTCGGGAAAAAACCTCTTGCCATAGTATATGTGAATGGATCTCTCTCGAGAGCCCTCCATGGCTCTTGCGTATCCATCGACCTTAATTCGTGAAATTGAAGCTAACGGTTCTGTCTTTATTGATTTCCAGGAGATTCTGATATTGACAATAAACAATCTGATTCACCGAATTAGCTAAAGGCTCGGAAAACTGAACTTCAACGTTTAACGTTCCGTTACATATAAGGTTATATCCAACTGTATAATAATTCCTGTCCCCCAAAAGATCAAAGGCCAGAAATGTGTAACCAGAACCGTAATCGAACTGACTGATGTCAACGTCTCTGTCTTCTTTCCAAATCCCAAGTGCCTTCATGGAATGAACAAACTCTCTCAAGTATGACCCAGAGGAAAAATTCGGTGTCAGAGGGTTTAGAGGAATTGCATGAGTTTCCAATGAGAGGGAGAAGAAAGATACATTGAAATGTTGAAAGTTGAATGGATTCGAAGTAAAATAACCATTCTGGGCTTCACTCGATGTAAACGTAAAAATCAACCAGGAGGGAATCTGACCAGTAATTAAGTTCTGTATGACGTGTTTGTAGTTCCAGTAGCAATAATCACTGACCTCATTTCAACATGTCCGATAGGGTAAAACGCGTTAGTTGTTTGCAGAGTCTTCACATGTGCTAATAGTGTGGCTGTGTTAACTTTAACTCTCTCAACATTCAGTGTTGCTTTTCGGATTATAATCTGATAATTTGGATTAGCTACATCAGACATCACAGCAAAGGAGGGTTTACTTCTGCAAAGCCTCAGACGAAAATCCGTAGAGTTTAGTAGCCATCGACACTGCCAAAAGATGTCTAAATGGAGCGGGCCTTCCATGTAGTAAACGCCGTTTCGTGCGAATTTTTTACGTAACTTAATCCCATTGTTTGTATCGTCAGCACTGTCCATTTTACCGCCCGTGTATTTACAATACCCAGCTGTTGTGAGTTGACTTTGTTTAGAACTCTGACCATAGTTCAAAAGAGTTTCACAATAAGTTCTGTATGGATATAAGTTATTACTATGAGTAACTAATGTATAACCTAGATAGCAATCGACTTGTGAGAATAGCGAATGTAAGAAAATGTTCACAGGTCCTGTTGGTAACTGTCCATCTCCTTTGTTGATAACGACTTCTAAGCTTAATATACTTTGATCGAGATCCATGTAAATATCTGCCAAACTAGGTACGTAGAATTCAATAGGCCCGTCTTGGCTGATGATGGCTGTTGGTTTGTACCCCGTGACGTGTCGTTTTTCCTGTTGGCCGCTCGTGTGGGGTATAGAAAAAATGTCGAGATCGCTGTTGAGACATTCAGTGTTCAGCTGGTGTATCATTGATGCCATGATTACGTATGTATTAGGCGAAAAGTGATGATAAAGATCGTATGTTTAAAATTGGCTTAGAACGTAATTTTGCTGGTCTTTTTGTTGACTTCTTCTGTTTCTTCCTCTTCTTCTTCTGTTTCTTCTGCTTCTTTTTCAGCTTTTTTGAACGCTGCACTTGACCTCTTTGTCTGTATTCACTCTTTAGAAATGTCTCCACGCTGTTGCCTCTGGGCTTTTTTACATGTGAATGAGTAGGAAATGCTGAATTTCGTGTTTTAACACGGCCTCTACCACTCTGAACTCTAGCACCCATTTCCTGCATGGCATTACCTCCAGTCTCTTTCATTCGTGATGACAGCGACTCTTTGAGATTTTGACGATATATCACATCCTTAAAAACAGAAACACCGCCCTTTAGGGCATGTCGACTGAGAATCTTACGAATGGATTTGAAAATACTGAACTATCGGCCTCGGTGGCTCAGCGGTTGCGTGATCGCCTCTGATGCCCGAGTTCGCGGGTTCGATCCCGGCCGAGGACGACGAGGATTTTTCAGGGGGAAATCCTGAGATCACGCACTTCCTTCGGAAGGGAAGTAAAGTTGTTGGTCCCGTGTAGTCGTTTGCCGGCTGCACGTTAAAGAACCCTTGCGAGGCAAAATTTGCGGCCCCTATAACGCCGTCCTGAAATGACCATGGCAGTTGAAAAGGACGTTAATACCAAACAAACCAACCAAACCAAAACCAAAATACTGAACCAATCCCATTGCCTCTCTGGAAAGCCGACTCTCTAAACACAGGTAAGCCATTCCCTCTTTGGTTTAAATAGTAACGCGAAATTACTTCTTGGCTCGGATGATAGGGGATATGCATCTTGAAGTCATTGAGGAGGACAGAAAAAAGAAATCAACCTCGCACTACAGTTGTTTCTTACGAAAATGTAATTTCACTACGGTTTTGCCTGTTAAAAACGAGAGCAAATCCCCATGGTCTGAATGAACCGCGATTTCAATCGTGTCTATGACATTTTTACTTAAGGGAAAGTAGTCAGGTGAATGAAAAGCCTGATAAATCACTTCTCGTCTGGCATGTAAAATGGGGATAATTCGTAGGAGCGGAGCGAATGTGTTACCCACAACCTGTGGCTGTATGATGTCTGTATACAGATAATAACCATGTATGCCACGTGTAAGTTCTATTGGGGTTGAACCCTCACCAATAACGAGTTCCAAGTCGGAAAGTTCAGCTTGTAAACCCAATGTGTAACATAAACCCTCGCTAAAGCTACTATAGCGGCCTTCTGTGCATTTGAAATGAAAACATTTGTTAGGTGTGAGATTGATTTTGTAAAAAGCCTGTTCTTTCAATGGAATCAACTTAACGAGCCCATCAACAACGTCCCTACGACTATCATAATATCCTTCGGGAATATTTAAGATGCACTGTTCTGGAGTGTCAGGTGGATCAAAAATAACACAACTGATAAACCCGTCATCTGTGTCGTTTAAGGGCATAGTAATAGGCGTTTTCAATTTCTTGTTCAGAAACCAATCAGGTCGAGTTTATTTAAAATAATCTTTAACATGCTTGTTTAAAAACTCCTTCCCTTTATCGCTGTTCACATTTACAGGAACACTACTGAGTGTGAAAATTTTTTTAAAGGCTTTCTGAAGTTCAAGCCCCTTCTTCGTTTTTAGAGGAATGACCCATGGATAGCGCGAGAAAACATCGATGCAGGTAAGTAGAAATTTATAACCATCGTTCTGTTTTGACAGACTGGTTAGATGAACCAAGTCCACTTGAAATTGCTCAAATGGCGCACATACACGCATGCGATTAAGTGGGTAATGATGACCCACCAGTTTGGGCAGTGTAAGCTCTCACACTCCTTAACCATTCACCCAACCCCTACCCATTTAGGTGGGTATTTAAGGGCGTCAACAGGTGATCACTTGTGAGACAGAATCACCTAAGTGGATTTTGCTGAGAGCATCAGGACACACTGGTGCTGGTGAATTATGAAATTAATTTTATTTCAGCCTTAGGCCTCCTGAACATGGCTGCAATCACGTGATTAATCAAGAAAAGATTATCAGCCAGCTGTGTGACCACACCCACAATTGGAAACCTGATCAAAAAGTAATCAAAATCAAAGGTAAATAAAACCACACTCAAAAGACCATAAATGACCACACCCAAAACATGACTACACCCAAAACAAGAACCAACGCCCAAAAAAGGACCAATGCTCAAAAAAGACCACACCCAAAACAGAGGACCAGCGCCTAAAACAGATGGGCCAACACCCAAACAGAGTGACAATACCCAAAACAGAGTGACAACACCCAAAACAAGAACCACACCGAAAAGGACAAACTCTCAAAAATCCACACCAGAGGTCCAGAGTATGACCAAAAAACGTAATGCCTTAGAAAAGCAAAAACACACCCTGTCGAATAGTCCGGGGACATGAAGCAAGGGACAGGGTCCCTGGGGACCCTAGCGCATTCCAGAGCAGGCTGAGAACAAAAGAAAAAGTGTCGGCATCCTTTGATCTTTTAAGAAATCACCCCCTCCACATTCCATTCGGACCCGGTCAAGTTCTTATCTACTACTCTATCTTGAAAATCGTAAGAGATACACAAAAAATTGTAATTGCACATTTGTTCAACTGCAAATTCCAAACAAAACAAAGGAAAGTTCACCAAAATCCGATGAGTTGATCACTCACAATCCCCATTGCAAGCTCATTGGACGACTTCAATGTAGCATATGGAACATGTCGAGTTGACTGCGAGACAAAATGATTCTAGAACAAAGTGAATGATGTGACGGGAAGTGATTGTGGGACAAAGTGAATGATGTGACGAAATGATCAGATAACGTTTCAGTTTCGAGTATGTTTGTTTTATAAAACGCTAAAAATTTCCTCCTCAGTTTTCCCATCGAATAGGGTAGATCCAGAGACGTGATGTTATTGTAACTGAAGAAACAAAACAAAATGCGAACTTCTACCACGGAAATTGCCGAGAAATTTCGACAGTTTTTGGCCGATAAGTCACTTGCCGATAAGGATTTCTCCTTAAGGGTTTTATGGATTTCTTCGGTTGAATGCGAGCTGAGGAGCGTAACAAGCTTTTTCCCCTCGGAAAGAATAGGAATAGTCTGAACATAGACGAAACAAAGCCAGCGAAATTATAAACAACACGATTCGTTCGTTATAATCTTCAGTCGCATGCAGGCAGAGAAGCGGGAAACTTACAATTTTTGATTTGCGTGGTCAAATTCCAAACTCGATTCTCTAATTTTGTCAAAAATCACTTTGTCATTCAGTCAGCTGAACGGATCCAATTCGTCACATTTATTTCTTTGCAATAACTCAGGCTCACAATGAAAAATCATCTTGAATGAATTTGCCTTATTCATGTGGGTTTTTTTTTCTTTTTTTTTGTGCGTTGAATCATCTGCTTTTAGATTTTTTTCTTTCACGTCACTTTTCCAAGTTACGCACATAGGGACTGACATGTAAAAAGTAATTGGCGTGAAGAGAAGCGGCTGCAATGTTAAAGTATCCATATTTTTGGGCCACAAGGAAATTTATCAAGCTCCAAACTCTGAATAATGTAAAAGTGTTTCATTGATGAACAAATCTGTGGGTGAGAGAAAAAAAAATCCGGGATTCGGATTCAGCACAAAAGAAAGTGTACGAGAATCAGGTCTTAACATTACAAATTACTGTTAAAAGTTTTATTTTGTTGGCCTGTGTAATTCAAACCATTCTTTTTGTCACAGATTTACTACTTCATTACTCGACAAGAACATTTTATTGTTATCAAAAATGAATTCGTTATGTTATTTACTTCTTTATTTACTTACTTCTTTATCTGATCTACTATGATTCTCTATCGTTTTCTTTTCTTTATTTTATGTTTCTTCTGCATTTTGTAAATTTTCTTACCCTTTTATTTTATTTTGTTGTTTTTATGTAAACCCTCTTGTCTTCGGACAACCGGATATGTTCTCTTTTTGGTCCACGTTAAACGCGCGCCATCTCTGTACAATTTCTTTTTTTTATTTTTCAAAAAAAAAATTTTTGTATTTATTTTATATTATTCTAATGGCCATTACATCCTTTTTGAACTCATTGGCCCCCTTGCTTTATATCCTATTGGTTCTTATATTAATTTACGCTCATTGCTTAACTTGAACCACTGTTCTGTATATATAAAAGCTTGCATGCCTCTTGCTGTATATCCTTGACAAAGCCGGGAATAAATGGCGAAACTAGTTGGAACTCCTGACGTCCTTCTGTTATACTGTAAGGCCACCACTTGTTTAGTTTATATTTTTATTTATTTATTTATTTTTTTGGAAAACTACAATTTTTAATTCTACAGGGGAACCCAAACTTATCCAGCATAATTGTTTAGGAACATTGTATGGTTCAAATGGAACAAAAATGTCCTATAAACATTACATCTGGTTTCGATCATGTGTGAGACATCGACATCTGAACGATCCTCCCTGAGAACTTGGTGTACCCTCAAAAACACCTCTCGATGTGGATGGCGCCTATGAGGAAATGCATCCGCGTACAACCTGCTGGCTTCTGTAGCGTTACCAGCAGTAAGCCCATAGTAAAAATGAATATACGCATATTCTTCTTTTGTGAAAATAAACGCCATAATGAACTTCGACGCTGTGTTGCAGAATATTAGTAATTGCTCAAATCAACGGCCAAGTCAATGAAATACCTTTCACAACTGTTACGACGATTCCTCTTCCTGTTTGGCAGCAAAACCGGAGAGTATATTTAAGAATAAATAGGTAAACCCAAGGATATTAAAATAACAAGGATTGCTTATGCGGGTAAATTGAAGTGATTGACTGGTGCAGATGACGTCACTCCTAGACCTTGCTTCAAAGGAAAAGCATATGAACACAGGAACAATTAAGATATTCTTTTTATTTATTTGAAATTTTTGATAAAATTTATTATATATTATTGCAAATATTACATATAATTATGTATATGTTTGATCTGATATATTAATAAGTTATTTATATTTTTTTCATACCCTTTTTATTAATTCAAAATTAGCTTAATTTATAAACTGAAATGCCGTTTTTATTGTAATGCAAAAATTTAAAGGATCTGTGCACTTTATTTTTATAAGTAGGCTTCGGATTTGCATATAATGCAAATTTTATCCCGAACTAGTAATTCACTCAAATGATGTTTTTAATTGAATACTTGAAAATGTCAATACAGGAAAGAAAAAAAGAAGCGGGGCCTACATGAATATGCTTAAAATTTGAAAAAATACTGACACGAACCTTAATAAAGTGTTGATACATTTTATCCAGTGATTCTTTTAAATTTAATACACTGCTGGAAAATAAATGGCCAATCTATTCGGAAAAATCAACTGAACAACAGATAAACTAGTAGCAGGTTATTCCATTTTATTTTAATTAGGGTTCGGATTTAAATGCACTAAAAAGTGCAAAAATATGCGCAAATATGGTATATGCGCTAAAAAAAAAAAACCCCGCCAAAATATGCAGTAAAAGCAGCAAGAAAAACTTACCTGTTCAGCAGCAAATACTTGGATAAAAACGAACTGTAGTTGTAATCATCATCCCTTCAAAAATATGCGCTAAAGTCAGAAATATGCATTTTTATGTAAAATAAAACTTAAGCTAGAAGGCCCAGAAGGGGCTAAAAGTGCTTAAAAACATCTTTTGAGCGAATTACTAGTTCGGGAAAAAAATATGCATTATATGCAAATCCGAAGCCTACTTATAAAAATAAAGTGTACAGATCTTTTAAGTTTTCGCATTAAATCAATTACTTAATGCAGACGAATGTTCTCATCTTCCTAAACATCAAGAAAGGTTGGGTGCTCGCTCAAAAATACGTTTACTTGACTTATGGTGGGGAGAGGGGGGTATTTTGCGCGTTTGGCTACGTCGATGCTAGTGTCTGATATTAAAAATTTAAGTACCGTTATTATTTAATTTTAAAGCACTCTTCTTTAAAATTTTTCGAGGTGGTAGTCACCCGCTGGTAGACCTAACAAGTCGTATTGAAGATCTCGCTGGAAGTACGTCTGCTCCACTGTATTCAGTGTAATCATGGCATGATTTC
>JAHWFO010102059.1:25116-53509 GCA_023313115.1 Rhysida immarginata | reverse complement strand
AATGCAACGACAATTATGCGTGCACGGAGGCAGTGGAGCGAAGAGAACAGGGCACACCGAAGACCAGGCTCAGGAAGACCCAGCACGACGACAGACACCTCTATCGCATGTGTGTAGCAGATCGTACAGCCACTTCCACAGTGTTAGCACAACAGTGGGGTGCTACAGTAGGCAGGACAATGTCTGCTAGCACTGTACGACGCCGTTTGATTTCCAGAGGATTGATGGCACGAGTACCATTGTTGCGGATTCCCTTCACTCAAAACCACCGGCGCCTCAGGTTGCAATGGGCCCATCGACACCAACAGTGACAAGCTGAATGGCAACAAGTTGTGTTTTCGGATGAGTCAAGGTTTAACTTGCAGCACCGTGACGGCAGGAAACGAGTCAGAAGACATCGTGGCGAGCGCGACCTTCCAGAATACATCCAGCAGCGTCATTCAGGACAAACGCCAGGGGTGATGGTGTGGGGTGCAATCGGTTACCATGGCCGTTCCCGTCTGATCAGAATCCATGGCAATCTGAACAGTGACCGGTACATCAGGGAAGTTGTGCAACCCGAGGTCATCCCCTTCCTGCAGAACCTTTCAGGCGCTGTATTCCAACAGGACAATGCCCGACCGCACGTGGCCAGAAATGTCCTCGCCTTTTTCCAAGCGCATCAGACGCCCTTGTTCCCCTAGCCTGCTCGTTCACCAGACATGTCCCCAATCGAACATGTGCGGGACAGGGTTGCTCATCGATTGGCTCGTCAGACTCCTGCAGCAGCAACTGTGGATGAAGTGTATACCCGTGTAGACAGAGCATGGCAGGACATTCCCCAGGCCCTTATTCAGAGCTTGTTTGACTCAATGCCACGGCGTTTAGAGGCTGGAATTGCATCCCACGGTGGTTTCACCCGATACCAATGTGACAATAAAACGCATTGTATTGACCTCAAAATCTAATGGTTTCTTTTCTCACCCATGATATGCAAATGCTCCAAATTTAATGCAGATTGGGCTATTCCATCAGGGTGTTGCGATTTTTATAAACACTAGTGTATTTTATTTGTAAAGCTTCTCTCCCCACCCAAAATGAAGTTAATTATTTATTAGAGGATGAAATGTAATGTTTGATGAAAACGGCATAGCTGTACTACAGCCTATAAAGATCGAAAACGGCAATGGACTCTTGCAGTGAAGCACCCCGCCCTCCCATCACACGCGGTCGCAGGGGTAAAGATCCAATTCTAAGACGACCCCCCATTTTTTGCCCTCTAAATTTGGAAAAAAAAACCTCGTCTCAGATTCAGGTAAATACGACGGTAATTGATTTTATGATGGCAGGTTAAATTGGAGGTAGCTGGATGAGACGATTATTTAACGGTATTGGGTTGGGTGTCATTTGAGTCAATCTCGAATCTAAGCTGAGGGTTGGTTTGCGACCTCATTTTTAGGATAAAACGGTCGGCTTAGATTCGAGCCAATACGGTCTATGAAATTGTGATTTAATACATGTTGGCCAGTTGGCCCATGGCTATTACCAAACTTGGTACTCTTGTATCAATTTGATACTATTTGATAATTAATAAATAAATAAATAAATAATAACTATAAATGTACAATTTATTACATTTAAATATACAGTAGCGCTCAAAAAATAGTACACTTTCATGTTTATTGCTAAAATACTTTCAAAAATTAAGAACATATAACTATAATGAAAAAACGACAGACTTTTATAGCAAAATGGTAATGTTTTAATGAACCTACGCGTTTCGCATTAACTGCATCATCAGGGTAGGAAAACAACTGCAATTATTCACAAAAGAAGGCCTGTATTTACGGCCATACCCCTCCAATAGAAAACATTTTCCATTGGGGGGGGGTTTACAAAAAATACCAATTGCCCAACCCAAATAATTGGTCATCATAATAATTCATCAAAGCTAGCCAATCATATAAGCAGACAGGATGACAAGAAGGTAAGGCACTCTATTAGTCGAACTGACCTTACATCCGAACTGCTCTTATAGCCGAACTGCTCTTATAACCGAACTGCTCTTACAAGTCCTCTTGGCGTTGGAAGTTCCTAATTACCTCGCTAACTGTATCCAAAATCGGATTTTTATCAAAGCTTGTCTGGTTATTTAAAAGGAGTTTCTCACCTGTTTTTATGTATCTTCTAATTTCTAATGATTAGAAGGTGATAATACGTTTATGGTCGCGTTCCTTCTTGACGACTGTCATTATATCTTCAATGGCGCCGAATTGGTGTCTGCTATTAATAAGGTGAGAAGCAAACGCCGACTTCCCATCACCATTAAGCCAAGATCTACAGTGTTCAGCGTATCTTTTCATAAAAGACTTCTTCGTGGATCCAATATAAAAGGATCCACGATTCGGACAAGATAGCTTATATACACCGCAGGACTTGTAGATATTCTCGTCATCATCTGTTCTATTCTTCGGATTGAGCACATATCGACAACTATTGCTCGTCTTATGGGCAATCTTGATGCCCCTATTGCGAAATATATTGCTAATCCAGGTGATTTCCGGTCCTGTATATGTGAATATTGAATACTTATGGTTATTATCTTCTTCTAAATCTCTTTGTCTCGGATTCCTGGTCCTGTTTAATATGGACGATGTAACCATGTCGGGAAAGGAGTTCCTTCTCGGCCATCAGGTATTATTTCAACAGAGCACTCAGTTACCCCATTACAACAGCAGATAGAAAAGAAGAAGTACGCCTAACATTTGATGTAGCCAGAAGGAACTCCTTTCCCGACATGGTTACATCGTCCATATTAAACAGGACCAGGAATCCGAGACAAAGAGATTTAGAAGAAGATAATAACCATAAGTATTCAATATTCACATATACAGGACCGGAAATCACCAGGATTAGCAATATATTTCGCAATACGGGCATCAAGATTGCCCATAAGACGAGCAATAGTTGTCGATATGTGCTCAATCCGAAGAATAGAACAGATGATGACGAGAATATCTACAAGTCCTGCGGTGTATATAAGCTATCTTGTCCGAATCGTGGATCCTTTTATATTGGGAGGTCTTTTATGAAAAGATACGCTGAACACCGTAGATCTTGGCTTAATGGTGATGGGAAGTCGGCATTTGCTTCTCACCTTATAATGCAGACACCAATTCGGCGCCATTGAAGATATAATGACAGTCGTCAAGAAGGAACGCGACCATAAACGTATTATCACCTTCTAATCATTAGAAATTAGAAGATACATAAAAACAGGTGAGAAACTCCTTTTAAATAACCAGACAAGCTTTGATAAAAATCCGATTTTGGATACAGTTAGCGAGGTAATTAGGAACTTCCAACGCCAAGAGGACTTGTAAGAGCAGTTCGGTTATAAGAGCAGTTCGGCTATAAGAGTAGTTCGGATGTAAGGTCAGTTCGACTAATAGAGTGCCTTACCTTCTTGTCATCCTGTCTGCTTATATGATTGGCTAGCTTTGATGAATTATTATGATGACCAATTATTTGGGTTGGGCAATTGGTATTTTTTGTAAACCCCCCCAATGGAAAATGTTTTCTATTGGAGGGGTATGGCCGTAAATACAGGCCTTCGTTTGTGAATAATTGCAGTTGTTTTCCTACCCTGATGATGCAGTTAATGCGAAACGCGTAGGTTCATTAAAACATTACCATTTTGCTATAAAAGTCTGTCGTTTTTTCATTATAGTATCCAGCAAAATAGACCATTATGCATCATATAACTAAACTTTGTATACATATTATCTACATAAATATACAAAGGAAAAACTAGAAATAAGGTCACTGTTATTTGTATTTGCGAGGACACCATTAAACTGCCAAAATACAAAAATCATAAAATAGTACACATGCAAAAAAAAATCCCAAAAATGAAGTAAATACAATGAAAAAAAAGAGTTAGCAGATCAATATTTCGTTGCAAAACCTTTTGCATCAATAACAGCTTTGTAGCGAGCTGGCATTGAATCAATTAGTTTAGTGATTTTGGCCATTGGAATTTTTTCCCATTCTTTTCATAAAATTTCAAATTTTTCCAGTGAATTTCGTGCTTTCTGTGACTTGCAGCTGCGGTCTAATTCTTCCCACATATGCTCAATAGGATTCGTACCTTCTTTGACTTGAACCAGTCTTTGACCACACAAGCGGTATGTTTGGAATCATTGTCTTGCTGATAAATCCATCCACGAGGCATATTTGCTTTGGCAAAAGGAAGCATTTGTTGCTCTAAGATAATCTTATATACTATTTTGTCCATTATTCCATCGATCTTTATCAGCGGGCCTACCCCTTTATGACTGAAACAACCCCATACCATAGTGGATCTTCCACCATGTTTAACGGTTGGCAATTGGTATTTTGGATCAAATCTATGGTTTGCTGGACGGCGTAGGTACTGGATACCCTCAGATCCGAATAGTAAAAACTTCGATTCATCACTAAAAAGCACTTTATTCCATTTTTTGGATGTCCACTTCAAATGATCTTTGGCAAATTTGAGGTGGGCTATCCGGTTCTTCTTGGAGATCAAAGGTTTTCTCACGGGACATCTGCCAAACAAATCTGCATCCCCCAGACATCTTTTCGTGGTACTCACACTAACGTTAACATTATGGAAGGTTGCCATTCCGTTATTAAGGTCAACTGCAGTTTTTTTCGGGTCAGCCTTAGACAGCCGTATCGAGACTTTATCTTCTCGTGGAGTTGTTGATTTTGGTCGGCCGACCCTGGCTTACGCGTTACATATCCTTGCGTGCGAAAACGCTGAAAAATTCTTGCCACCGTGGACTTTGGAACTTGAAATTGCTCCGAAACTGAGGTGTACGAGTTGCCATTGTTGATTGCATCTATAATGTGCTTTTTTATTGAAGGTGGCAGATGAACTCGAAGCGACATGTTAAATATTGTCAGCAACAGCAAAATGTCAACATCAATATAGAGAATATGAGAAAAATCTACATAAACTGAGTGTGTACTATTTTCTGAACTCACCTCTATCAATAATGGACGAGTCTTCAAATACTAAAGAGTTTGAATTTCTTTCAATATTCAAATGTTTATGCAGTCTATATATTATTACAAATTCTTTAATTAAAATTCAAAACTTTAGAAGTTATAATGAT
Source organism: Rhysida immarginata (assembly GCA_023313115.1). NCBI lineage: Eukaryota > Metazoa > Arthropoda > Chilopoda > Scolopendromorpha > Scolopendridae > Rhysida > Rhysida immarginata. The sequence goes on along the minus strand of JAHWFO010102059.1, from coordinate 48,368 downwards.
AAAACAAAGTGTACTATTTTTTGAGCGCTACTGTACGTATATAATATCTGGTACTGTTTTTGCAAATTTGGTACTATTTCAGCAGTACTTTGGTATTTTCGTTCAAAACCGTTTTGGCAGCGGTGGTCGGGCTACACTTAATTTTTTCGTTTGGAGGAACATGTGTCGGGCTACTCCTACGAGGGAGTTCTGCGCCATCCCAGTAAATAACGACTGCTACAGGATGACAGTTGCAGCCGGGACCGACGGTTTAACGTGCCCTCCGAAGCACGGGGGGTTTCATGACGGAAGAGCTGCTGGCGGACAAACAAACCAGTGGCTATCACCAACTGCTGGAAAACCAGCACTGGTCACTCAGCAAATGGGTCAGACTAAAGTCCCCCAACAGCCGTGCCCCAAATAGCTGTCCCGCCAGCAGTGGCCCTCAAGCCCTGGCCGTCACCCAGCCAGCAGCTGGCCGCGCCTGAAGTTGCTGAACTCCATCGATTAGCAAGCCAACCGACGAGACAACCAGGCCACAGCCACCCCCTAGGAACATGTGTGACTGGTGTCAGTGTGGGTTTTTCGTTACGTAGAGGATGTTGAAAATTAATTAATTTTTCTAGCCGTGTTTATGTGAGTTTAGTTTGACTGCGATATTGTGAATTGTGTAGCGTAATTGTAGTGGTTGTGATGTTTGAGGGATGTATGTGGTTGAGTGTAGTTGGTGAGATTTTAAGAGCTTATTTGCTGACAGTTTGTGTTATTAGTTGTTTTTCTTTTAGCGATATTGTAATGTTTTCAATATTTTAAGTGGTAACAATAAGGTTGGGAAGCTGTGGCAATAATAGTAACAATTTTACTAATGCTTGTTGTCGCAGTGTTTCCAGCAATTTAGTTCACAACAAAGGTGTTGTATTAATTGTTTTTTTAGAAGAGTGATTGCCCTTGGCAACGACGTTTTCTTTTTGGCTGTTAGAGAGGGAAGCTCACTTGCGGTAGCGTTTGTTTTGTTTTCCATCAGAACAGAGTTATGTTTCTACCCATATAAACCAATTCATGTCAAGTGCAATATCAAGTTCAAGTCTAATCTCAAGTGCTGTCGTGTTTTCTTGCATATGCACGCTGAACAGCTATATTTACGTTAAGTAAATGGGTCGTAATGCTTGACTCCCACCATTGCTTGCTAATTGCAGGAGGCTATAACGGATTTCAAGCGACCCTTGTGTCAGAGATTTATTCCTCTGTATTATTTCACAATCTGTGATGCTAACCGACTATTGCTCAGGATTTGTGAAGCTATGCTGGATGCATGAGTACGGATCAGTAAAAGTTTAATAGGAGCAATATTGAAAACTCTATGCCTGGAAAACCCTTTTTGGTGTGTCAGCCAATGTGTAGTACCATGATTAAGCCAAGAGGCGTCTAGGGGGTGTATAGTTTGTAATTGTGTGGCTTATAAGCGTCTGTTGATTTTGCGTAAGGGGTTACCACTCTCTCCCCGTTGTCCCACCCTAAGGTGTGCCATTTGTAAGTGCCACCGTGGTCCGGATCTTTGTAAAGGAGAGTACGACGTCTTCCTGAGAGCCCCCTAATTGTCGTGAGGTTCTTTAGGTGTGGGTTAAAGGTAGTAGTGACGAGTAGCTGTATTGCAGTTGGGGTGTTAGCAATAATTGCAGTCTTTGCTGATCAGGAGATTCCACTCATGCATCAAGCGATGCTTTTAGCATGCAGGAAAACGCAAGAAGGCGTAATCAGATTCTTTTATGATAGAAGTTAAACCAGTAATAATTAATTGAACTTTTGATTAATGAGTTGTTGTTATCTTAGTTTGTAAGAGTGGGGTCCCCAAAGAAATTTGCATATTATAATATACAGTATTAACATGCTTTATTTGAATAAATTGTTTGTTAATGGTTCATCCCACGTCTACTCTTGTCCAAATTACACCTCCCCGCGCAAGTCAAAACAACCCGCTCCTGCCGCGCGTGGGTGTTTATTGCTCAAGGGTTCCTTTTGGCACCCCCACCCACGCGCTCGGGGCACACATGAAAGGGCAGTTCAACTTAATTACGTCAATAATGCTCTTGCCAGACATTATTTCGCTTTAGAGCATACTATTAATTGGGAAGGGGTCAAAACATTAAAATAAAATAATACAGTTGAACCCGAATAACTCAAACTCTGATAACTCAAATGATATTCAAAGTCCCATTCCCCAGAGCATTTAATTCAATAGAAAATTCACTCATTAACTCAAACAAATTTTTTAATAAATCCTGGATAACTCAAAAGAAATTTTGGTTTTAGTGAATAGGTATTCCTAAATTTAAGCAAAACCTATCTTAAAAAAAACAAGCTTTGCCTGTTGAACTTTATTTCATTTTTTCAATTTTATTTTTTACGTCCACATGACAAAGAAAACGATTCAGGAATCTTTCGCAGTCGCTAGCAGCCATTGTGAAAATCCAAACTTAGTGCAAACACTAAATTGCGAATCGTACTTGTTGATTGCAATCGTTCACTGGGAGAATATTTAGATGTAGTAATTAATGACAATTGCACGTTTATTTTTAGAGGAAGTGTTCATGTAGGCCATAAAGTTCATTACATGAATGATTGCAAACGAGTTTTTAGAAGCAGTCATACACTTCTGATTGGCCGTTGCCATTTTGATTTTGAAACTCCACTGTCTCCTTGCTTTGTCGAAGTAAAAGCAATAGAAATTCAAGAAAAAAAAGTGAATTCTCTGTAAAGTTTCAAATATAAAATATTTATACGTATACAGTCAAACCCTGATAACTCGAATCTTCAGCGGACCAGATAAAAAATTTGAGTTATCAGGTTTTCGAATTAACCAGGAAATCGAAAACGAGGCTAGAGGACAATTATAAAGATTCCATAATACTCACAATGTTTTTATAAATTCAAATTTTTTTTATGAGATCCATTTACAATTATAGTACGGACCTCTTAATTTGCAATGCGTTTTAATGCAAAATCAGCTCCAATCTCGTTTTGGCATGGCTTCCGAATTCTACTTCCGGTTTGAAAAATATTCGAAAAGCATCTCTTCGCGATTTTTGAGCATTTATTTTTCATCTGACGACATTTATGATAAATGTAAAAATGTTTTACATTCAAAAATTGACACACAATTCACATTTTTCTCAAATTTCCATCACTTTTACATCAACAAAGGCAGTGCGATCTGAAGCGTTTCGAAAACAAAATAGCAAAGACCATTCTGAAGTGCATGGCTACTTCCAAAAATTCACTCGCGATCGTTCATGCAATGAACTTTATGGTTAACATGAACACTGTCTCTAAAATCGAAAGCACAATCGTCATCATGTACTACGTTTAAAAATTCTACCATTGAACGCTCGCAATCAACAAGTTCGATTCTCAATTTCGTGTTAAGTTTCGATTTCAACAATGGCTGCCAGCGACCGTGAATTTCTACAGTTTTCTTTGTCATGTGGACTTAAAATTAAAATTGGAAAATGAAATAAAGTTTCATCAGGCAAAGCTTTTCGAGGATACTGGGTGAAATTAAAGGCACACATGGACAAAACTCGGGGGGGGGGGGGGCCTGCAACATTTTTAGAAAATTTTTTAATTTATAAAAATAGAGTTCTTGATCTTATGTATGCTTATTTGACTGCACATGGGGGGGAGGGGGGTGTCACTCGAGAGCTCCTGGATTTAACATGAAAGTTAATGAAGAATTGAATTTGGTCTGTATTATATTAATTTTTGGCTTTAAATTTAAGAATACATATTCACTAAAACCAAAAATTTCTTCGAGTTATCCGGGATTTAATAAAAAATTTGTTTGAGTTAACGAGTGAAATTTCTATTACTTAAATGCTCTAGGGGGTGGGACTTAGAATATTGTTCGAGTCAACCGGGAATTTGAGTTATCAGAGTTTGAGTTATTCGGGTTCGACTGTATCACAAATGTCATAACATGAAAAATAAACGGGCAAAACATAGACATATTGTGAGTATCACATACTCTTTATAGTGGTCATGCAGCCTCGTTTTCGACTTACTGGCTAACTCCAAAACCGGATAAGTCAAAATTTTTATGTGGTCCGCTGACGATTTGAGTTATCAGGGTTCGAGTGTAATAATAACGTAACGACGGTTCTATTCCCAGCGTTATATTTTCTTAAAACCTGAAATCTGGAATTTTGATCTTCTGGATTTCTGGTTGCCGAATTATCATTATGTATATGGAAAATGAGTTACGATTTCTTCAAATCTCCCTAATCAGCATAAGCAAACACACGTATTTTCTACAGTCCTTATTAAATATTAAAGAAATACAAAAACAAGTCTTACTTACTTATAAGGCAATGTACATGCTTGGAATATTTGGAATTATCAGGAATTGTAAAATTTCCGCTCTGAATTGCTAAAGTGCTTTCTCCAAACGGAAGGCTAAAGAAGCATAACTTGTAGAGGAGACATCCGAGAGCCTAATTCAGAGTTTCAAAATAGAACAAATTAAAATTCACAACAATATTCATCAAAATCACATATAAATGAACACGACTTTTTATTCACCCATATATCAGCTTTTGTCGTAATCAGTCTTCCATCGTATAAATCCACCATTTCTGGTGACCGATACGATAGTGTTGTGTATCTAGGAAAATAAAGGTTCTCTTAAGTGTTCTTTTTTTCTTTTTATACTTCAAAAAAAAATTAAATGATACTTGTATTGATTGCTTAAAAAGTCATCACCTTTTTCCCATTCATTGTCAAGACATCAATGATATAGAGCCTTTTCTGTTCAATTATCTTCTGCCGTCTTTCGTAAGTCACAATTTTCTGCGAATTGTCAACTTGTCATGATGGAAGACCACCCCTTTACGATTTCTTTGACAAGCCTCAGCTGATAAACTTTGCAAGCTAGCGTGCTATACAGTTGGACGTGGTGGGACATGTGAAAAATGCATATACGAGGTCTGTTCAAAAAATACGTAGACTGACGCCATAAAACAAAATATACTTTATTCAGAAGTTACACATCTGGGTCCCCTTCAAAGTACTCTCCTCCTCGACGCACACATTTATCCCAACGATATTTCCACTTTTGGAAACAGTCCTGGAACGCTTCTTTTGTGATGTCCTTCAGCGCCTTCGTCGCATTTGCCTTTATGTCGGGAATCGTCTCAAATCTCCTTCCTTTCAAAGGTCTTTTGAGTTTGGGAAACAAGAAGAAGTCACAAGGAGCGAGGTCAGATGAGTAGGGTGGGTGAGGAAGACCAGTGATCGAGTGTTTGGCCAAAAACTCTCGAGTTCCGAGGGCTGAATGGGCTGGAGCGTTGTCGTGACGAAACAACCAGTCACCTTTCGTCCACATTTCTGGCCTTTTCCACTCGTCCAGTGGCAGTTTTTCCGAGTTTAACACAAAATTTCACAGCAACTCTTTGCTCGTTCAAGTCACTCATTCTAAAAATCCGCCAAACGAAAAAAAACACTTCACAAACAACCGCGTAGCTAATCAACCAATACTGATATTTGCAATCAAAAAACTGCCTTGTAATCAGCGGATCTGTCAGAAGATGGCGACACCAAGCGATTTTGATTGGGACCAACAGGGCCCGCGCAATTCAAACAGTCTACGTATTTTTTGAACAGACCTCGTATATGCTATACTGACCAACCAATGAAATGTGAACTCGGCTTAATTAGCCCATTGGTCCATTTGCAACTTTCGCAAGGGCTGCATCGATCAATCAGTGCAAGACATGTGAACGACGTACGTTGTACTGAAGGGATAATTTAACCAAGGGGATGTAAAATTAGTACGTTATTCTGAAATGTACGTTAAAGTGAGGTACGTTGTAACTGTACAACAATCGATGGGGGGGGAAAAAAACCAAAACGCAATGACTTTTTGAACAACTCTATAATTATATAAAAAAAATACTTTTTAATTTCTTCTTCAACTGCTGCAACTCCCTGTGTTTGTGGGTTAAGAATTTTGGCTGTGGCACTCCCAAAGTCACATAATACGTAATTACCAGCATCACTTAAAAGAATGTTTTCCACCTTCAAGCGGGAAAAAAAAAAAAACCAACTCATTACGTACAAAACCATAAAGCTACGCAGCTGTTAATAACATTAAAAAGAAAAGATAAAAACAACTGACTTTTAAATCTCTATGGATAATAGGCGTTTGACAATGATGTAATCTAGAAACCGCTTCACATACATCACAAAATATCCTCATTACTTCAGACTCCGTGAAGCCAGACTGAAGCCGCTCATTCATTAACTGTAAAACATGCCCTACAAATATAAACATACGTTTCATCACGACATGACCTTCTACTAAAACTCGAAACAAAATGGAAATTGCAAAAACAGTGTTGCAGAACAGAAGGTGTATCAAAAGCCTTCATCCGATTTCAAAATTCTATATTTAAATAAATACAGTTGAAACCCGTTAATACGAAGAATTTTGCTGGCCCGTCCACGTGAATGATATTTGTGTGTAATTAAATGTTTTCTGAGATCTATTACCAACAACAACATAAACATCACGCCCCAATCCTACAAAAAAGGATGGGCAGCACACAAAAAGAAAAAAAAAATAACAAAAGCGGATTGACCAAATCACACACTGAGTTAGCAAAACTCATGGGATAGTTACTTAATATCTGGTCAGGCCACCTCTGGCCCTGTGGAGTGCAGCAATATGGCATGGTAGCGAGTCTGCAAGTCCCTGGTACACTTCTGGAAGCAGTTGACACCAGATAGTCTGCAGAGCCCAAGATAGTTGCTGCCCGTTCGTGGGCGGATGATCCAGTGTCCGGAGCCCGACTTCAACAGCATCCCAGATATGCTCGATGGGATTCGTGTCAGGGCTCCGGGCAGGCCAGCTCAGTCGTTGGACCTCTCCTGCATGCTCCTCGAACCATTCGCGGACGACATTGGAGCGATGTGGTGGAGCATTGTCATCTTGAAAGACTGCTACGTCATCAGGGTGTTGAAATGTCAAAAACAGGTGCAGATGGTCTCCGATGAGTTGACGATACCGTGGACCATTCAACGTTTGGTCCAGGATAACCAGAGGGCCCTTTCCAAACCAGGAAAATGCACCCCAGACCATCACTGACGCCCCACCACCCTGCACCACCACCTGTTGGCATGCGGGATCCATCGTTTCGTGAGGTCTGCGCCACACACGGTGCCTCCCATCAGCGTGGTACAGTTGATATCGTGACTCGTCTGACCATATGACGTTACGCCACTGTTGCAGAGTCCAGCCAAGATGGTTGGTGGCAAATGCACGCCGGAGTGTCCGATGACGCTGGGTAAGCATTGGCACCCGTGTAGAGCGACGGCTGCCAAACCCGAGGGCATGCATATTCCGATGGATTGTCCACCGAGAGAAGTTTCTAGTGCGGCCAGTATTGATCTGGTCTGTGATTTGCTGCACTGTTGCGCTCCTGTCTCTCTGAATCATTCGTCCCAGGTGTCGCCAGTCACGATCATTTAGGGCAGCTGGAAGCCCGGTATGGTGCCTGTTGTGGACTGTGATGCCTTTATCCAGCCATTCCCGATACACCCTGGAGACAGTTGAGCGGGGAAAGCCAAATTCCTGTACCACCGCCGAAATGGAACATCCCATGCATCGGGCACCTACTATCATACGCCGTTCAAAAGACGTCAACTGGCGACGATGTGCCATTTCTGATATTCATCCACCTGCTCTCTCCACTCTTTCCTCGGTCTCCCTCTTCCTCGCCCGCCATCAACATTACCAACATACAGTCGTTTCGTCAGTCGTTCCTCATTCATGCGTTCCACATGTCCGAACCACCTCAACGTTGACTTTGCCACTACATCAGCCACACTAAGTTGCATTCCACAATCGTCTCTCACTACAACATTTTGAATACAGTCAAGTCTCGTAACTCCAGCTACACCTCTCAGATACCTCATTTCAACTGCACACAGTCGCTTTTTATGCTTCTCATTCCACACCCAGGTTTCACTCCTATAAATAAGGCCCCCGAAGACCAACCTCTCCTCCACGTGGTGGGAGCTGGGCAACGCGCTTGGCGGCCGACGAGGCTCTGGCAAACTTCTCCTCGGAGAGGGTAGGCTGGGACCCATAGAGGGCACTCCCCTCACCAGTCTATACCACTACTGGCTGATCACTAGTATGGTGAATCTTACTTTATGATTTTCAGAACACAAAAGAAATTAAACCGAGATCTATTACCACCGACTTCTAAAGAATCATATGTTCTTTCGGGCATAACGAACACCACTAATCACGTGGTGTTCACTAACGCGAATCTGATTGGTCTGAATGAGAGCACACTTGTTTCAAAAGAAATTGAATCACAGGGTTCTCCCCAGGCCCTTTTGAACGGGCGGGCCGCCCGGCTGATTTTGGTAACCGCCCGGCTGACTATACGAAAAACTGCACACTACTGCATAATATTTTATTTGCCCGCCCGGTTATTTTATCTTTCCACCCACCTGATAAAATTTTCTGGGGAGAACACTGAATCACATGCCAATTTTAACAGAAATCAATCCATGTTCTTCAATACAGATTACATAGCTACAGACTACACTACGTACTGCTGCACAGCTGTTACACCATGTCCGACGTAAGGAAAAAGAAACTAAAGGATTTTTCACTAGAAGTGAAATTAAAAATTCTAGATGCCGTTGAAAAAGGCAGATTGCTATAGAATTTGAAATTCCTCCGTCAATTTTGTCAATGCTAATAAAAAAACGATGAAAAAATAAGACAGCAAGCAGAGACAAGTGGGACACTTAAAAGGAAACGGATGCCAACAGCAACACATGAGGAAATGGAAGAGGCGTTGCTGAAATGGTTTCAACAAGAGTCTACTTTTTTCCTGATGACAAGATCGTTCAACAGTGTCTAGATAGAAACCAAGATGGCGGAGTCGAAAGTGATGAAAGCGATGATGATCCCGGGTAAATTCAGCACTCTGCTCCGTCACCACAGCGGATGATTACTGTGATGGACGATCTCAAATCATTTATTTTGTTTTAAGCAGAAATTTTTTAATGTCATGTAGACAGACCAAAATAACAGTGTTTTACTGAAGGAACGAAATAAAAATGTACGTATTTTATAACAATAATTTTTCTATGCTTATTTCGAAAGTTATCAGAGTTGATGGATAATACGAATTCCGGTTAATACGAAAAAAATTTATGGTCCCGACGATTTCGAATTAACGGGTTTCGACTGTAAATAAATAAACATACGGAAATGGATCAATTCGCAAAACTAGGAATATACTCAAGCAGGGTATCCAAATGATTTCCGTGAACAAAATTCCCATACGTTTCCCGTACTGTCTATAAATTTTCCTGTATAATAAAAATACGAGGGTTGTTCAAGAATTTTTGCCTCCTGCTCCGTACCTTCATTTGTTAACTGATTTTCAAAATTCTTTTTGCATCCAATACTTGCATTTGTCGTCTATACTACATGATCAAAAGAGTTGGGACACCCCTGTGAACACCGGGAAATGGATCATATAATTTTTTTTAATGGGATGATCCATTTCAAGCACAGTTGAATCGTAGAACAAATGACATATCATCAATATGCCACGACAGAAAGATCTCTCGAAGTTCGTACGAGGACAGATTATTGGATGTCATCTTTCTGGGAAAAGCATGTGTGACTAGTCGGGTAAATCCATCAGAGGGGAATTCCTGGGTTGTTGTCGATACGAGGATTGAATGGCAGCTTTGGACCCTCTGCTGCATCACGATAACACCCGCCCGCACACAATCGTCACACACAAGAGGCATTGCAGTGCCTACAGTTCAAAGATGAAAAGCTGCAGTTCAAAAGAAAGAGCACCTTAAGGGACATGAGTTGCATGCTGACGACGAGGTGAAAGCTGCCATTCAAAGAGCTGCCATTAATTGAAAGTGGACACTTGATTTCAGAAGTTTTGTCAAATATCCAGAAAAATACTTGACGAATTATCCTGAAACTTCAGGGGTGAAAAGAGCATGCTACACTTCATAAATTACAGCGAGGGTTTAGTTGTGAAGGCAAATAGGGGACCAACAACTAATTGAATAATACAAATAACGGATACCATCAAACTGTAAAAAAAATAATGCTTGAAATGCATTGTACAGGGAGAGTCAAAAGTCGCAGTACACCCTGTTTTTTCGAAAACCTTATAGGAATTGGGAAATCTGAATATTCCAGTAAGGTATGGGTGAGGTGGTCTATCTTTTACGGCATGTACCGAACATGGCTGCCATCTTGAATCGAAGTCAATTTTTTTAAATGGAAAGTGGGTCATGTGATATATCAAATAACATGGGCACTTTCTGACAACTTCGTTCCTGTAAACAGATTTGAAGTAGCAGTTATGGTTCAAAGGTTACAACGCATTTTATTTTATTTTGTAGCAGGTAACTGAAGATGGCTTGGACAACGGAAGAGAGAATTGAGGTCATTTTCATGTTTGGAGAACAAAGTTTCCGTGTTATAGCTGCAGATTTTAACAACTGGCAATTTCAGACGACACTGTCAGGTGCTTAATTAAGAAATTCCGAGAAACTGGGACTGTGGTTGACAAGGCACGGAGTGGCCGTCCAATAAGTGCTACTGATGAGACAACCTCGACAACGGTTTTGGCTTCCTTCATCGAGAGCCCACAACATAGCACACGACGTTTGTCAGCAGAATGTGGAATCAGCCAGTCATCAATCGTATGAATCCTTTATGGCCATCAATGGCATCCAAAATTAAAAAGCAAGAAATTAGACGACAATCAGGCTGATATCTAATTTCCAGTTTAGCAGTGGCAGTTGGGAGAGCAAAAATTCCCGTGAGAATGAGTCAAGAGAGGATAAATCCACGAAATGAACTGAAACAAGCGCCCGGGCGGTTATTGAAGATCCGGCGCTTATTTGTAAAAATTCGGTAGACCCCCAGGCGCTTAATGCAGGCGGACCGGTATTTCAGGTCTGGCGTTAAATACAGTATTTACGTTAATTCGTCAAGTATTTTCCTGGTAACTTCATAAATGAAAGTTGCGATTCGAGTTTTGAGCATGTCCAGATTAGCTGGTAGGAGAAGCATAGGCCCACACGATCCTTAACAAAGCCCCCCTCAAAAAAGAGAAAGAATAAAAAAAAAAATCCAGTCAGGTCAGATGAATGACGCCCGTGATATCTCTAGCAGCAGTGAAACAAGACTTAATGATCCCCTCTTCCCGATGGAATGCAGATCATTTACCTGCTGGTTGTGAAGCTATAGTTTTTTGACATCGGATGAAGACTTTTAATGCCCCCTTGTACAAGGAGGGTGCTCAGAAAGCAATGCCCGACATCATTTTCCTCAGACACTGCTAATCCTCGTTTTATGCTACTTCACTTGAAGGACGTTTTCGCTTTAACGACTCTTGAAATCAAGCAAAAACACAGAGCCAAATCCTTGGCTTAAGACAACACCTCAGTTTAACGATAAATGCTTGCGTAGAGTGAACAGCGTTGCTAACTCAAAAAAACCGCTAAAATCGAGTAAATTCAATCGTAAGATCTGCTAAATTTAAAAGGTAAACTCTACGGAAAAAAATCGACTTTATTTTTTTTTGCATCATAACATTAATCCAGGTTAATAGAGTATTTATCATTCAAAATTTTTCGATTTTTCCTGATATTTTATTAATTTTCCAAGTTTTTTCAGGAAAACAACATCACTACTCTTGACTGGCCGGCTCGGAGTCCAGACTTGAACCTAATTGAAAACATTTGGCACCTCATGAGCAAGGAGATTTACGCTGAACAGCAGTATTATTGTCGGGATGCTTTGATCAAAGCTATCCAGAATGCAGCGAAGAAAATTAATGCAAATGTAATCCTTAGTTTATTTAAATCAGTTCCAGATCGGCTGTTAGACGTAGTTAAGTCAAATGGAGCACAGATTGCTAGTTAATTCACTATTTATTTTCTGGTTTTGCTTTATTTTGTGATGATACCCAAACTTTTGACCAGGGTAATGCATGTAATACACTGAGTTAGCAAAACTCATGGGATAGCAAGCACATTGATTGATGGGCATGGCTCATGAATTCACAGGGGTAACGGATTCTGGGAATCGACCATTAGACGTTGTGCGAAGAGCTTGGATAAGTGATTAATCAGAAATGGCACGTTGTCACGAGTTGACGTCTTTTGAACGGGGTATGATAGTAGGTGCCCGACGCATGGGATGTTCCATTTCGGCAGTGGTGCAGGAATTTGGCTTTCCCCACTCAACTGTCTCCAGGGTGTATCGGGAATGGCTGGATGAAGGCATCACAGTCCACAACAGGCACCATACCGGGCGTCCAGCGACACCTGGGACGAATGATTCAGAGAGACAGGAGCGCAACGGTGCAGCAAATCACAGACCAGTGCAATACTGGCCACACTAGAAATGTCTCTCGGTGGACAATCTGTCGGAATCTGCATGCCCTCGGGTTTGGCAGCCGTCGCCCTACACATGTGCCAATGCTAACCCAGCGTCGTCGGACACTCCGACGTGCATTTGCCACCAACCATCTTGGCTGGACTCTGCAACAGTGGCGTAACGTCACATGGTCAGATGAGTCACGATATCAACTGTACCACGCTGATGGGAGGCACTGTGTGTGGCGCAGACCTCACGAAACGATGGATCCCGCATGCCAACAGGTAGTGGGGCGTCAGTGATGGTCTGGGGTGCATTTTCCTGGTTTGGAATGGGCCCTCTGGTTATCCTAGACCAAACGTTGAATGGTCCACGGTATCGTCAACTCATCGGAGACCATCTGCACCCGTTTTTGACATTTCAACACCCTGACGACGTAGCAGTCTTTCAAGATGACAATGCTCCACCACATCGCTCCAATGTCGTCCGCGAATGGTTCGAGGAGCATGCAGGAGAGGTCCAACGACTGAGCTGGCCAGCCCGGAGCCCTGACATGAATCCCATCGAGCATATCTGGGATGCTGTTGAAGTCAGGCTCCGGGCACTGGATCATCCGCCCACGAACGGGCAGCAACTATCTTCGGCTCTGCAGACTATCTGGTGTCAATTGCCTCCAGAGGTGGCCCGACCAGATATTAAGTAACCATCCCATGAGTTTTGCTAACTCAGAGTATGCTTGTAGTTATAAGCAAATATACTTTTCTTTATTTTGTCACTTGCATGTTATTGTTTGTTATTACATAGAAACTCAGATAAAAAATTAAGTTTCTACTGTTGAAATTTCATGGAAAACAACGACTTCCCAAACTTTTGTCCACCAGTGTATGAACAAGGAAAAAAAAACTTTCTGGCATCAAAAACAAAGAAAACCAATGTGGGGGCATCGATTTCTGAGCAACCGTCATTAATACACATTTCAGCAAAAATCAAAATACCTTTACAATAATTCATCAACATCAGCACTTCATACACTCCATTGCCTACATGTTGGACAGTAGACTCTATAAATCCAATAATGTTTTTGTGACCATTAAGACTACTCTAGAGAACGAGAAAACGCACAACATTTTGAATACAAATATAAAATTCCTTTTTATTAACGTTAAAAAAAAAAAAAAAAAAAAGAAAGCCGAAATACTTACTGCAATCTGAATTTCTCTTTTACAAACACTGAGATCATGTTCATTGTTCACGTACATCCTTTTCAAGGCATATCGAACCCCAGTCAGTCCTTTCACTAAGAATACAATTGCAAATCCACCTATAAAATGCATTAATGGTTTTTAAATTTAAGCTTTTCAACAAAGAGATCACTCTTTTTTAAAAGAGTTTCTATAATAATTTCAACTTTAAATACGAGGGTGGGCTGAAAAGTAATGCCTCCAAGGCCATAACACTTTTGTTTTTTAACGAATTTAAAATTTTTTTTCTCTTCAAATGATGGCTTATTTTGTTCTCTTTTCAATGCATTATTCACTTTTCAACATAGTCCCCATCTCTGTCCACACACTTTTGCCAACGTGACACTAGTCGTGACATCCCCAGGGTTCGTACGCTTTGCTCAACTTCAAACTCCAGGCTTTTCCAGAGATGTTTTATAACTTTTTCCAGACCAAAAATTATGACGGTATTCATCTACAATACTCATTTCCAAAAAAGTTGGGACAGTGCAAAATATAACGAAAAAACAAAAAGGGATGACGTAACAAAACTTTCTCGCGAATACAAAATAGCAGATACGTTTATGAAATGCCATAAATATAGTGTGTGCACCAAAACATTTTGTATCGTGGCCGGGACGTTCATTTTGAATGGGGGTGTTGCAACACGTTCCAAAATAGTAGGGACATACGTCGTAGAAAGCGCCGTTAGTAGTGGAACCTTCCGAATTGTTCGGGAATAATCTAGAATCATGACGTCGTACTACATTCCGTATAAATAACAGTTGTTATCCGTCATTCAGATAACTTATTCGGAACGATGGGTCGAGGCAAGCCAGTTAGTGAAGATCTTCGTGTTCGAATCGTTCGAGAATTCACAAACAACGTTTCTCAGCGTGCAATAGCCAGAAGATTTAACCTGTCATCATCTACAGTACATAATATTATCAAGCGCTACCAAGATAGTGGTGAGATCACAGTTCGGAAAGGCCAAGGTAGAAAACCTATTCTGAATGCTCGAGCTCTTCGGATCCTCCGACGTCACTGCGTCACGCATAGGAATGCTGCGATTACGGACATAGCCACGTGGGCCCGCGACTTCTTCGGGAAGCCATTATCGTCGAATACTGTACGCCGGTGCATCCACAAATGCAATCTTAAGTTATACTGTGCACGACGGAAGCCATACATCAACAAACGACAGCAACGTCGCCGTCTGATATGGGCTCGAGCCCATCGCAATCGGTCGCAAGCACGCTGGAAGAACATATTGTGGTCCGATGAATCAACCTTTATGATTGTTTACGGAAATAATGGACGCCGTACACTCCGGACCAAAGACGAAAAGGATATTCCCGCGTGCTACAGGCGTTCGGTACAGAAACCACCGTCTGTCACGGTCTGTGGCTGTATTAGTGGCCATGGAATGGGAGACTTGCACATCTGCAATGGCACCGTCAATGCTGAAGCGTATATACATATCCTGGAACAAGCTATGGTGCCATCTAAGAGGCGCCTGTTTGGACGACGTCAGTGTATATTTCGACAAGACAACGCCAGACTGCATGCAGCGCGCATAACTTGTGCATGGCTACGTCGGCAGCGCATTCGTATGTTGGATTGGCCCCCTTGCAGCCCGGATCTGTCGCCTATAGAAAACGTTTGGCATATTATTAAACGAAAACTACGACAGCGACGACCCCGGACAGTTGAACAGCTGAAAACCTATATCCAACAGGAATGGGACAGAATTCCGGTTATGGTGTTAGAAAGATTGGTGTCATCGATGCCCAGATGATTACAGTGTGTCACCAAGAGGAGAGGTGACGCCACACCGTGGTAAACGCCGTGCTGTCCCAACTTTTTTGGGAGTGTGTTGCACGTACCAAACAGGAAAAGCACCTGTATCTTTCTTTAAGCATATAAGATATGGGATCCCATGCCTAATTTATCATTCATGTATTGTAATGCGTTGAAATAAACGGCAATACAATAATCCAAACAAATGTGTTGGAGTTCTTCTTATATGTTGCACTGTCCCAACTTTTTTGGAAATGAGTATTGTATGATCTACGAGGCTTCTTCAACTTTTGCCTCCTGGTCCGTAACTTTATTTGTTAACAGATTTGCAAAATTCTTTTTGTATCTGATGATTACACTTGTCCTCTATGCAATGCACTATTCACTTTCCCACATAGTCCCCACCCCTTTCCACGCATTACGCCAACGTGGGACTAATTGAGTGAATCCGCTGGAGAGGAATTCCGGGGTTGTTGTCGACACCAAGATTGAATGGCAGTTTTGGACCCTCTTCTGCTGCGCGATAATGCACCCCCGCGCATGACCGCCACACAGCAGAGGGATTGCAGCCCCTCCAGTTCAAAAATTAAACACTTTGCACCTTGCAACTTTCACCATTTCTTAAAGAAGAAAGAGCACCTTAAGGGGCATGAGTTGCGTTCTGACGACGAGGTGAAAGATGCCATCCAATCCTCGTGTCGACAACAACCCCGGAATTCCTTTCCGATGGCTTCACCTGCCTAGTCACGCATTGGCGCAATGCATGGAAAGGGATGAGGATGAAAAGTGACGGGGATTATGTCGAAAAGTGAATAGCGCATTACATAGAGGACAAATGTAGGTATCAGATACAAAAAGAATTTTGAAAATCAGTAAATAAATAAAAAGTTACGGACCAGGAGGCAAAAAATTCTTGAACAACCCTCGTAGCTAAGAATAGGCGAGTGCTGGTTGTAATTTTTCAGAGAAAAAGACATTTTATATTACAACGAGAGTCGTATTAAGCTACCGCTGCAACGTTAGAATACCAGTGGTATTTCAAATCTTACTGATACATTAAACTTGCACCATATAATACATAATTAACTTACAATCCGAGTGGTGGTCACAGAAATGATAATTTATCAAGTGCTGGTCACAATGCAATAAATAAATAGTACTGGCTCAACGCGACCAGTGCAGGTAGATTCCTGACAGGTATTTAGGGTTTTTTTTTCTTCATTTCTTTAACAATGGAGTGATTTATATACAGTTTTTGTCATGATAGACATTATAAGATGCATTAAGAAGTCAGGGCTGTACGGCGGATGCGGTAGAACCTCCATGAACTTCAGCCGCTGCAACCCTTCTTGTGTTTCTCGACTTGCATGCGGACGTGCATTGCCGTGCTGTAGAATAGGGTCCACACCCTTCCGAACTCGGAGCAACCGGGCGCGAAGCTTCTCTAGCATTTGCAACCCGTACTGTTTTGAGTCGATCGAGGTTCCTGGTTCCAAGAAGTCAAGGTGGACAACACCCTGGAAGTCCCAAAAGATGGTCAACATGACTTTCACTGCTGACTCGACAACCCTGAACTTTTTGGAATGTGGAGATGTTGCATGGCGATATTCCAACGATTGTCGTTTGTTCTCTGGGTCAAAACAATGTACCCACGATTCATCCCCCGTGAGAATGCGCTGCAGAAAAGCCTCACCCTCACGCTCGTACCGGGCCAACAGATCCTGGCAAACGTTCTTTCTCTTCTCTTTGAGTTCAGGAGTGAGCGTATGCGGTACCCAACGAGCACACACCTTATGATATCCCAGCAACTCGGTTATGATAACGTGCACTCTCTCCTTGGAAATTTGGAGCTCTGTAGCGATGTCACATTGCTTAATTCGGCGGTTGGAACGAATCGTTTGATCGACACGAACTCTACGTTGCTCGTCTGTTGCTGCGATTGGTCGTCCACTGCGGGGTCGATCAGCGAGGCTAGACCTTGCCGGGTTTCGTTCTTTTGCTAATCTTGCCCATCTTCTCACTGTACTGACATCAAAAGTTGCATTGCCATATACAGCGATGAATTTGGACAGGATCGCAACCTTCGGCTGTCAAAAACTCAATCACTGCGTGCTGTTTCAACCTGACTTCCGTGTACAGTCAGTTTCAAAAGTTTGGGATATCCTAAACATGCTAGTAATGCTTGTCATTACATCGTAAATAATGAATTGTAATAATTGTTTTTTACAACTTTAACAGTTGGAACAAATATTTTCATCTATTTTCTATATTTATACAAAATCTGAACACAGTAATTTTATTAGAAAATAAATGGTTTAGAATTTTTCAAGGGCGTGTTGCTTCAAAAGTCACAAACATGGTTCAAAAGTTTGGGATAATTTGGGATATCGTAAAAAAAAATCAAAAAAATATCTATAGAAATATTTACTCTTCCTATGTCCCTCTAATCTACGAGGCTCGTCCAGAAAGTAAGTTCCGTTCGGTAATAAAAACAAAACTACTACATATATATTCAAAATTTTTTCTTTACCAGATTCTATGTACCTTTAACTATTTTTCCACACTGCTAAGAAAGTACAGGCTTATTTTAAGGAAAAGCAAATCAACGTCTTCGAGTGGCCAGGGAACTCACCAGACCTTAATCCCATAGAGAACTTGTGGGCAATTATGAAGAAAAGAGTTCGACAAGTTACTCCAAGAACAAAAAAAGGATCTGATGGCTTGCATCCGAGAAGTGTGGTCCCAGATTTCTCTAGAGACATGCCAAAATCTGGTTCATTGTATGCCTAAGCGAATTCAAGCCGTAATTCGAGCAAAAGGCGACTTTACCAGGTGGTAAAGTTTTATATCCCAAACTTTTGAACAAAATTTCTGACTTTTGAAACAAAACGCCCTTAAAAAATTGTAAACCATTTATTTTCTAATAAAGCTATTGTGTTCAAATTTTGTATAAACATAGTAAATAGATGAAAATATAAATCCCAACTGTTAAAGTTTTTATTTAAAAATATATTAGAATTCATTACTTAAAGTGTAATGGCAAGCATCACTGATATGTTTGGGATATCCCAAACTTTTGAAACCGACTATAGGTCGCCATTATGTTTCATTTTCAGCACACTCACACCATCTAGTGATAGAGACAAAGTGTTTTTGAAAGAGAACAAAATAAGCCATCATTTGAAAAAAAAAATAAATTTAAATTCGTTAAAAAATAAAAGTGTTATGGCCTTGGAGGCATTACTTTTTAGCCCACCCTCGTATTTATTCAAAAACTGAATAATACAGGGCGTCTACCAAATTAATGCAAAAAAATTCCCCACCAAAAAGAAGGGGGGTCAATCTTTTTACATAAGTGTTCCATGATAACAAAATAAAACAATATCCTTACTGAGAAAGGGGGGCGGGTATATACAATAAATATATTAATTACCGTATATACTCGTCTATCCACCTTTTAAACTTTCAATTTCACGGGCGTGGCCATCTTTAAGTTTCGAATGCGTCAGCCATTACAACATGCCTCTGAGCGTAGCCTTTGTACAGGGTGGTCATAAATTATTAAGCACATTTTGACAGTGAATATTTTATTAACCAAGAAATGTACACACTTCTTGTGAACATCATTGAAAAGTACAACTCAAACAGTTTGTCAGGTGTCACTATCACCACCAGGCGGCAGCACTGTTTGGCGTAGGAACACAAAACGCAAAAATGGCGACCGTGCAGCAGAAAGCAATGTGCGTTCTTTGGTTTCAAGAGCAGAAATCCGTGATAGCAGTTCGACGGCAATTCCGCTTGGAATATGGACAACCTGCTCCTGGAAAGGATTCCATAAAGCGGTGGTATCAGCAGTTTAAGGACACTGGAAGCGTAGCCCACAAGAAAGGTGCTGGTAGGCCTACCGTCAGTGAGGAAGTCGTTGAGAAGGTGCGAGATGCGTTCCGACGGAGCCCTACGAAGTCGACTCGGCGCGCCAGCTTGGAATTGCGAGTCCCACGATCTACGGTGATGAAAGTGATGCATAAGCGTTTGAAATTGTATGCCTACAAAGTTCAGATTGTTCGGGAACTAAAGCCCGACGATAAACCGCAACGGTTTGCATTCGCGGAGCTCATTCTGCACAAAATTGATGTGGACAACACGTTCTTGGATAAAGTGGCTTTCTCAGATGAGTCAACATTTCATGTTTCCGGGCGTGTGAACAGATGCAACTGTCGCATTTGGGGATCAGAGAACCCTCATGAAGTCCGTGAACATGTTAGAGACAGTCCAAAGGTCAATGTGTGGTGCGCGTCGACTGTCAATGAAGTGACTGGACCATTCTTCTTCACAGAGCAGTCGGTGAATAGCATCACGTACCTTGACATGCTGCAATGTTATGCTATACCGCAGCTTGAACAACGACAACCAGATGTTATTTTTCAACAGGATGGTGCACCGCCACACTGGGGAACGATTGTGCGGCGATACCTGGACGAACAGTTTCCTGGTCGTTGGATTGGCCGCGGGGGGCCGATTTCATGGCCTCTGCGATCTCCTGACATCACACCACTCGATTTTTTCTTGTGGGGATATGTAAAGGACCGCGTGTACTCCAGCAAAGTGCGTGATCTTGATGAATTGAAGGAAAGGATCGTGGCCGTCATTGCAACAGTGACACCTGAAATGCTGCGGAATACATGGCGTGAAATCGAATATCGAATGGATATTCTGCGAGTCACTGCAGGAGCACACGTGGAAGTGCTGTAACTTCGGAATATTACGGAAAAAAACTGTTTGAGTTGTACTTTTCAATGATGTTCACAAGAAGTGTGTACATTTCTTGGTTAATAAAATATTCACTGTCAAAATGTGCTTAATAATTTATGACCACCCTGTATATTAGAATTCATTACTTAAAGTGTAATGGCACGCATCACTGATATGTTTGGGATATCCCAAACTTTTGAAACCGACTGTAGGTCGCCATTATGTTTCATTTTCAGCACACCTACACCATCTAGTGATATAGACATTAAGTGTTTTTGAAAGAGAACAAAATAAGCCATCATTTGAAAAAAAAAATTTTTAAATTCGTTAAAAAATAAAAGTGTTATGGCCTTGGAGGCATTGCTTTTCAGCCCACCCTCATATTTATTCAAAAACTGAACTAATATAGGGCGTCTACCAAATTAATGCAAAAAAATTCCCCACCAAAAAGAAGGGGGGTCTATCTTTTTACATAAGTGTTCCATGATAACAAAATAAAGCAATATCCTTACTGAGAAAGGGGTGGGGGGGTATATACAATAAATATATTAATTACTAACTCAGTCATCAGATAAATGTAATAAATTCTTATATTTCAATAAACAAAAACTTAAATAGTCATAGATGTGAGGTTCTTCTGCACCGTAGCTATTAACATAAAGGATTGTGATCTTGCAGTGCAGCATGTTTGGTAAAAAATAGATAACCAACCGGTTTCGACCTTTAGTCCTGCCTTCATCTATACAGGGTGTTTCAAAATTATGTACAATAAATTTAGTGACATATTCTTCAGGTCAAAAGAAGACGAAAATGTTCTATAGCACTTTGTCTGGAAACGATTTGTTTGCAAGTAATCCAATATCATACAGTAGGAAAGCACGGTAGTTAGCAGACGATATTTTAGCAGTTCTAGCACTTCGACCCAACACTAGGTTGAGTGGTTTGTTCCTTTAAACCTACTTTAGGGTTGTTCCATTAGTTGTGTACGCTTGTTTCCATTACTGTACATCCACTAGGAACAGCAATTTCAGAACGTTTGCGTGCTTTGACATAAGCATTACGATTTACGAAAAAAAAAAGTCATGTACACGTATTCCAGTGCAGAATACACTGACATGCACCTAATGCATGGTCTTGCGGACGGAAATGCTGTGGAAGCAAGAAGACTCTACCAAGAACGCTATCCAAATAGACGTTTGCCAAATAACCGAACATTTGCATCTGTCGACAGACATTTGAGAGAGTGTGGTTCCTTTAGCCGTCAAACAGGACAAGGGCGGCCTGTAGCACATTCTCCAGATGAGGAGGATGTGATAATTGACATCATACATGATGAACCACAGACAAGCACCAGTCGTATTTCTTCCACGGTACACATTCCGCACTCATCTGTTTGGCGCATTCTTCACCGTCACCTTTTGCATCCATACCACCTGCAACTGGTTCAGGCACCAAACCCAACGGACTATCCACACCGACAACGATTTTGCCAATGGATACAACGTCGTCATGCTGCAGACCCTAGTTGTCTCAGCCAGATACTTTTCACGGACGAAGCAACCTTCACCCGGACAGGAATCGTAAATTCTCACAACCAGCACCATTGAGCAGATGCTAACCCGCACGTTACCAGAGCTCGAGCGCATCGAGAGCGTTTCTCCGTGAACATTTGGTGTGGAATTGTCGGAAATAACTTAATTGGCCCTTAAGTGTTGCCGCCACGATTGACTGGCGAACGTATCTTTTGTTTCTGCAGAATGCATTGTCAGAATCACTGGAAGATGTTCCTCTTTTGATAAGATCTAACATGTGGTTCATGCACGATGGCGCTCCAGCACATTTCAGCCATGTCGTGCGAGCACACCTTAATGCTGCATACACGAATCGGTGGATAGGTCGAGGTGGACCGGTAGCCTGGTCTGCAAGATCACCCGACCTTAATCCCTTGGACTTTTTTCTGTGGGGTCATGTGAAAACGACCGTTTACAGCACAGAAGTTCCTAACATTATGGATCTGCGACAACGAATTGAAAATGCATGCCAAACCGTTCGTAATGCTGGCGACGAAGTCTTCCATGACATCAGACGGTCGCTCATGCAACGAGCCGAAGCGTGCGTGCGAGCTGGTGGCGGGCACTTTGAACAATTCCTGTAATTTGGAACCACGGGTTTAGTTGGCTGTATCGCGTAAATAAATCGTTTACAGACAAAGTGCTATAGAACATTATCGTCTTCTTTTGACCTGAAGAATATGTCACTAAATTTATTGTACATAATTTTGAAACACCCTGTATAATCCGTTACGTTATACAAAATTAAATACCATTAAAATACATAAAAATAGATTTTAAAGTGTCTTGATATTTAGCAATCTCTGGACACGATTTTGAAGTATCATCTAAACACAATGCTAATCTATCAGCTACACAATAAATTCCTATTTTTCTCTTGACGATACCGCAACGGTGACAATTGGAACTAGCGAAATTTCATTGGTTCAAAAGTTAAATCTCCATGAAAAAATTCACCAATAATGACTGACGACAAATTAAACCCATAATCTAACGATTTATGGACGGAAAAGATTCGTATCCAAAACTTATATTGTAAGATATAAAGAAAAAAAATAACATTATCTTTAAATCTTAATAAAATCATAAAAACATTTAATATGATTACCGTAATTTTCGGTAGTAGCGCCGCGGCGTTTCTGTTAATAAAAGTGAAAATTTTGGCATGTGCGACGTATCAGCCACCGCGGCGCTACTGTCGGAGATTTTACAAAAATTAAGAAAAAAAAATAAATAAATAAATAAATTCTACCCACGATTTTAGGCCTACTTCATATCGTTCTCTCAACGACATAAAATGAGTAGTGACAATATATTACTTGATTTATATTTATTGATGAATTTATCGATGAATTCATATCCTTTTAATTAAAAATTCACTCCGATAGCGATCGAGCGTGAGCGTTCATCGACAGCGGCTGATTGAACAAAACCGGGTCGCCGGGAAAAAACCCGGTGGGCCGGACAGATGCCTTTACTTTCTCGTGA
>JAHWFO010102056.1:0-18404 GCA_023313115.1 Rhysida immarginata | reverse complement strand
TTTGTAATCACCCTGTATATTCAATGGAAAAATAAAATTCATGAGTAATTGAACTGCATTACAAACCGTATGGCCAGGAATGCAGAACCCAATGAATCCTTAGCTAATCCAAAAAACACAATGTCAGTAATGTTGATTGAAGACCATTCGGCAAGATGACTCCTCGCTAAAGTGTTGTGGACTGCACACAGTACTTTACTTAGGTAGAATGGCTGTTGAGAATGATTTACCTAAACACCAGAATGCAGCAACCCTTTAGGTTAGCCGAGGAGCTAAGCTTAAAACGCATAAAATATAACCAAATTAGTCATTAAGATCAATTTGTAAAAACGCTCATAACTCTAGCATAAATGCAATGCGAAAATAATTAAATCCCGTACCCCTAAAATTATCCCTTTTGCTATCGCACAGCAAACCCCTAGGGTGTGCATTAGGGAAAGTGGCAGATACTTCGAGTAGATAGATTTTAACTGGCTTATTCTCGGTCAATGAGAGAATTTGTATTTCATTAAACTCGGTGAATTTAGAACTTGCTACGTCTCTAATGGAACTTGGTTTGGCTGCAGGCGCTGGACGTTTTACTGGAACAATGGCTGGCACTGAAGGGCAAGTCGGCGGGGGTCCAGTTGGGTACCTCTCCAAAACTATTTGATTTGCCATTATAAACTTATCTCTTATCCACGACTTATTATCACGTGGTAAATTAAAGAAACGAGACAGAACTTTGGAAAAATGAATAAATATGTATGGCAACTGTAGCAATAAGTGGTTTGGTTTGGTTTGTTTGGTATTAACGTTCTTTTCAACTGCTATGGTCATTTCAGGACGGCGTTATAGGGGCCGCAAATTTTGCTTCGCAAGGGTTCTTTAACGTGCAGCCGGCAAACGACTACACGGGACCAACGGCTTTCCTTCCCTTCCGAAGGAAGTGCGTGATCTCAGGATTTCCCCCTGAAAAATCCTCGTCGTCCTCGGCCGGGATCGAACCGCGAACTCGGGCATCAGAGGCGATCACGCAGCCGCTGAGCCACCGAGGCCGATAGCAATAAATGGAAATATATTAAATAAAAAGTTTATGAAATGTAGAACCAGTCCTTCTGACAATTGACCCTTGGCTTAATAATTAAAACTATTCGCCAAACAAAGAAGATACCCGAGTAATCTCGCACTTGGACGAACTAGCAAAGTTGTCAACAACACTCCCACGCATTTTAATTGAATAGGATGGAAGCAGATAAATTATACTACTACACATTTTGTAGAACGGTAATTCACACCACATAAAATACAAATGCGATCTATGCCGGATTCACACACTCTATACACTTAAACAAATCGCCGAATCGTTGCATAAAAAAAATATACATCGAAGATCACTAGCACTAATCTATAAGTCTAGGCGCACTATCAAAACACAAAAGATGCACACCTCCCGCTGAGATTTTCAGCACATAAACAGGTATTTTCCTGTTTGAAAAACACCTACTACAGAAGTCTAAGCACACCTGAAATGAAGCACTACGTCGCACACACACACACACAAGCTCCAGTAGTTGAAAACAGCTTATCTCTTCATAAACTGTCAAACTTGCTAGGTGCTAGCTGA
This sequence comes from Rhysida immarginata, assembly GCA_023313115.1. Taxonomy (NCBI): domain Eukaryota; kingdom Metazoa; phylum Arthropoda; class Chilopoda; order Scolopendromorpha; family Scolopendridae; genus Rhysida; species Rhysida immarginata. Next base: position 16,798 of record JAHWFO010102056.1, on the reverse strand, counting down.
ATTCACTTTAATGTCATAGACGAATCAACTGCATAAGCGTAACTTGATTAGGTGCATGTGAATCTAAAGAGGAACGACCCACAGTATTACATCCACACCAATTAAGAATCTAATTTACTGTAATGTGTTTTCGCCTGCCTCTTCATTTTAAAATTTTCTTTTTGAAGGAAAAGAATTACAGCGTCATAATCCGGAGACAAAATTATATATATATGTTTGAAATCTATCTATCTATGTTGCCAAGGTTACATTTACATTGTTTGTAACAAGTATTGTTTGATGGCATTTTTATATCAGCTTTGTTTGATGGCGGCATTTTTATGAAATTCAATTCATATTTTTGAAATTCAATTCAAATTGTTTCGTGGGACGAACTCACATGGTCTCCTTTATTTATAGTTTGTGATTAATTGATGAGATATATCTGTGTAGTAAAGATTTAGATAAAAATTGTTGCTCAGACAATAATGATCAGGTGACTTTTCAGTTCCGCCGTGTGCTTCCAATACCGCTTAAAGAGAAAGCCTGCTCACGGAAAAATCATACATAGTTACATTACCTACGGTAGGGACAATTTCGGGCTTATTATTGGTAGAAATATGATTAACAATACTCTACCGAAGGTGATGTAACAATGTATAACGTTTTCACGCTCAGGCTTTGAGTAGAGGTAACGCCTCCTAAAAAGAAAGCCTGTGCAATGGAAATTCATACATTGTTACATCATCATAAAAAGGCATTGTCGATCGTGTTTCTACCAATAATGAACCCTAAATTATGACTTCTTATGTTCATGTAACAGTGTATTAATTTTCAGTGCACAGGCTTTCTTTCTAGGAGGTGTTGGTGCTTTAAGCCAGGGCCAACAATCTTCAAACTTGCAACAACAATGCAAAACTATTTTCGTGACGAACTCACATTTTCTGCTTTATTTATAGTTTGATATATAATCGGGTTAAGCCAACGCCTTCTATAAAGATCGACGTCAAAAATGCTAACACAGAGTTTATTAAGTACCGAAAGGTGCTTTATGCTATCAGTGTGGGGAAACGTGTCTGTCCGTCTGTCTGTCTGTCTGTCTGTCTGTAACTCAAACTTTTCAAAATCTCTTTTCGTCAGTCGATGAATGTGGTTCATGGTACGAACCAGTTACAAATATTATCTAAATCGGTTCATTGGCACGTCCACAAATGGCACCATCACGACCCCACCTAGCAATTTTCAATGGACAGATATATTAAGTAATATGTCAAACAAATCTTAATGACGAGATACAAGCGAATATAAATTACTATTTCGGCCAATAAATATGGTTCAGGAAATGAACCATTTTGAAAATTGTTGCAATCGAAACATTGGCACGTGCACTAATGGTACCTTTATGACACCTTCAAAAATTTTCAATGATAAGACATGGCATGTAATATATCAAACAAATTGTCATGATGTATCATAAATGAATATCACGTAATAGTAATGATAGTCCAAATTGGTTTCAAGGAACCTGGTTTAGTGGAACCATTCTGGTTTAGTGGAACAATTATGGTTCATTGGAACTTTCAATACCAAAATATGGCATGTAATATATCAAACGATTTGGAATAAGGTGCCATGAAGGATTATAACGTAAAATTCATTATAATCCAAATTGATTTCAAGGAACCTGGTTTAGTGGAACCATGATGGTTCATTGGAACTTTCAATGCTAAAATATGGCATGTAATATATCAAACGACTTGGAATGATGTGTCAAGAATGAATATAACGTAAAATTAATGATAGTCCAAATTGGTTTCAAGGAACCTGGTTTTGTGGTACCGTGATGGTTCATTGGAACTTTCAATGCTTAAATATGCCATGTAATATATCAAACAAATTGGGATGAAGTATAATGAATGAATATAACGTAAAATAATGATAGTCCAAATTGGTTTCACAGAACCTCGTTTAGTGGAACCATGATGGTTCATTGGAACTTTCAATGCTAAAATATGGCATGTCATATATCAAACGACTTGGAATGAGGTGTCATGAATGAATATAATGTAAAATTAATGATAGTCCAAATTGGTTTCAAGGAACCTGGTTTTGTGGTACTGTGATGGTTCACGGGAACTTTCAATATCAAAATATGGCATGTAATATATCAAACGACTTGGAATGAGGTGTCATGAATGAATATAACGTAAAATTAATGATAGTCCAAATTGGTTTCAAGGAACCTGGTTTTGTGGTACCGTGATGGTTCATTGGAACTTTCAATGCTAAAATATGGCATGTAATATATCAAACGACTTGGAATGAGGTGTCATTAATGAATATAACGTAAAATTAGCGATAGTCGAAATTGGTTTCAAAGGTACGTGGTTTAATGGTATCATAATGGTCCATTAGAAACTTCCAATGTTAACATAGGGCTGTTTAAAAATATAGTTCCGCGAATGGTTTAGTTTAACCTTTCGGTACTTGGTTATGTCATTCCTTAATGGTCTATTAAGTACCGAAAGGTGCTTTATGCTATCAGTGTGGGGAAACGTGTCTGTCCGTCTGTCTGTCTGTCTGTCTGTCTGTCTGTCTGTCTGTCTGTCTGTCTGTCTGTCTGTCTGTCTGTAACTCAAACTCCTCCGAGGCTATGAAAGATTTTCAAAATCTGTTTTCGTCAGTCGATGAATATGGTTCATGGCACGTACAAGTTACAAATATTATCTAAATCGGTTCATTGGCACGTGCACAAATGGTACCTCTATTTTCCCGCATAGCAATTTTCTATGGGAAGATATATTGAGTAATATATCAAACAAATTGTAATTACGAGATAGATGCGGTTATTCATTACTATTTTCGTCAGTCGATGAATATGGTACATGGCATGAACAAATCACAAATATTATCTAAATCGCTTTAATAGCACGTGCACAAATGGTATCATCATGACCCCACCTAGCAATTTTCAATGGAGAGATATATTAAGTAATATGTCAAACAAATCGTAATGACGAGATACAAGCGAATAGAAATTACTATTTCGGCCATTGATAAATATGGTTCAGGAAATGAACCATTTTGAAAATGGTTGTAATCGAAACATTGGCATGTGCACTAATTGTACCCTTATGACACAATCAAGAATTTTCAAAGATAGGATATGGCATGTAATATATCAAACAAACAGGGATGATGTATCATAAATGAATATAACGTAAAATTAATGATAGTCCAAATTGGTTTCAAGGAACCTGGTTTAGTGGAACCATGATGGTTCATTAGAACTTTCAACGCTAAAATATTGCATGTAATATATCAAACGACTTGGAATGACGTGTCATAAATGAATATAACGTAAATTAATGATAGTCCAAATTGGTTTCAAGGAAACTGGTTTAGTGGAACCATGATGGTTCATTAGAACTTTCAACGCTAAAATATGGCATGTAATATATCAAACGACTTGGAATGAGGTGTCATCAATGAATATAACGTAAAATCAATGACAGTCGAAATTGGTTTCTACGAACCTGATTTAGTTGAACCATGATCGTTCATTGAAACTTTCAATGCTAAAATATGGCATGTAATATATCAAACGACTTCAAATGAGGTGTCAGGAATGAATATAACGTAAAATTAAAAATAGTGCAAATTGGTTTTAAGGAACCGGGTTTTGTGGAACCATTATGGTATAGTGGAACCATTATGGGTCATTGTAAATTTCATTGCCAAAATATGGCATGTAATATATCAAACGACTTGGAATGAGGTGTCATGAAAGGATATAACGTAAAATTAACAATAGTTTAAATTGGTTTCGAGGAACGTGGTTTAGTGAAACCATCATGCGTCAATGCTAAAATATGGCATGTAATATATCAAACGACTTGGAATGATGTGTCATGAATGAATATCACTTAAAATTAATGATAGTCGAAATTGCTTCAAAGGTAGGTGGTGTAATGGTCCATTAGAAACTTACAATGTTAACATAGGGCAGTTTAAAATTGAGTTTCGCGAGTGGTTTAGTTTAACCTTTCGGTACTTGGTTATGTCATTTCTTAATGGTTTATTTAATGAAGAAAATCATTTTTGCTACCATAGTCAACAATATGTTAACAATCGAGCATAATTATTGCATCACCAACCCTACTCGGTATTTGCATTTTTGACCTCATCCAAAGAGAGCCTCGGCACTGAAACTTCATACATTGTTACATCATCATAAGTCGACCAAATTTAGAGCTTATTATTGGTAGAAATGCGGTTAACAAAGAACGTAGTATGATGATGACGTTTCAGTGCCGAGGCTTTCTTTATACGAGCAACATCGTGACCACCGAGAGAGAAGGCCTCTGATATGAAACGTAATACATTGTTACATCATCATAGATGGTGCATTGTTATTCGTATTTCAACCAATAATAAGCCCTGAATTAGCACTATCTATGATGATGTAACAATGTATTAAATTTCAATGAGGAGGCCTTCTCTCTCGGTGGTCACGGCAACACCCCCTAAAACAAAGCCTTGGCACCAACTTTCTGACGTCATTAGAAGAGGATTGTCGTCGGCAGATCATGTAATGGAGTAAATACACGAGCTCGATGTTTAAATAGAAATCATGGAAATATTATATTGATTTTTGTAAATAAGAATTCACAAAGTTTAATGAATAAAAAAAATAGCAATTTATTTAATTTTAGCATTATCATTTAATTTCAGCTAAAGAATAAAAATTGAAATTGACATTTGTAACAATTAAAAATGATATAATTTTTAAACAATTCTAAAATTAACAGAAATTTTTATCAGAATTTGAGTTAATAAAATAAACAAAATATAATTAATAATTACGACGGTTTGTATATGGCGCCACGTGAGTATGACTTTGAGAACTTGGTGTCACGGCTTTATTACAGGGGATGTTGATAGGAGGCATTGGCTAAGCGTCATCGCTATGTTGCCAAGATTACGTATACATTGTTTGTATCAGCTTTGAATTAAAACGACGAAAAATTAAAGCTATTGCGTCAACCGTTATGATTATTGGATCGCCAGTTACGCTTTATTGGATCGGAACATTATTCTTTTCTATAGAGAGGAAAGAAGGAATATGTAGAAATAAATTAAATAAATAAATGAAACAAATCTGAATGAAATAAATTCCTAGCTGGGGCAGGTAGGTGTCATATAAATGAAAACATCAAATAATTTTTTTCTGTTTTTCAGTATGAATTTTGACAATATAAATTCTAAGCTTTTTCATGTGTTCATTTTTACTTTATATTCACATTCAGATATTGCAATTTCTTCAAGAAAGAGCCCAAGCAACGCCGGGGATATCAACTAGGTGTAATATAAATTGGAATTGTTGACATGTATTGAAAAATCAATCCCAGTGGTGCTCATAAATATCGTGTAAATGAAAAGATCAATTTAGAAACTCTTCCTAATGCCTCCTAAACGCCAGCATCCAAACAAGGCCGAAGAAATTGCGGCAAAGAAACGTCGTCGTAGAAAAAATTTGCGATCCCGAAACACAGCTTTACTTGCAGATAATTTTAACGAGGATGTAATTGTAGAAAGCTATCTTGACCCCATTGACAAGAATTGTGTATATTGCAATGCCAAACACTTTAAAAACGAATTAATGCCAAACTGCTGTCATAAAGGGACCGTTTCTTTGACAACAATACGATTCCATCCCTTACTTATGAAATGTATGGATGGATCAGATCCGAATTCCAAAAATTTCATGGAAAATGTAAGATCCTATAACAGTGCAATGGCCTTTGCTTCCATGGGCGCACAGATTGACCAATCGATCACGGGACGTTCAGGTCCTTTCTTTTATAGGATACATAGTCAAATATACCATGCGACATCTGTATTACACCCAAAAGAAGGAGAATCCCCAAAGTATGCGCAACTTTACCTCCTGGATTCAGCTCAAGCCTTGAATGAAAGGATGAACAATCCAGCAAACAATGGATGCATTCGTATCGTTATGGAGAATCTTCAAAAGCTTCTTGGAGATATCAATCCTTTCTCCTGAAAATACAAATACATTTTGAAATTTGAACAAGAAGAAATGCTAAAGGCAAATCGGGAAAAGAGAACGCCAGTTGAATATAGCATGACATTCTTGAGAAAAACGGTAAATAGTGTGCACATCGGCAGGACGAACGCTCACAAGCAACAGGGGAAATTGCCGCCGTTTTCTACAGTGTAGATGGTGCACCCCCCAGAAAATCGGGATATTACAATCCATTCAAAAAGCGGCACTGTGGAAAACATATCCATTCTGAGTAGACTCTGTGACCCATTGTGCTACCCCTTACTATTTCCATACGGGGATTGTGGATGGACTATAGGTATAAAGAAAGCTGTTGGTCAAGGAAATGTGTCCCAGCTTCAATGGTATTCATGCCATTTAGCCATTCGTGATGGCCTTTATAATCAATTTCTTAATGCAGGAAAGCTGTCCTGCCAATTTCTGGTTGATGCCTACTGTAAGACTGAAGCAAACCGATTACAGCGGGTTCGCGCAAAGCCAAAGTACATTACGAGCTGAAGACTATGATGTCCTTCACCGATTCGTGAACAACCAAGTTTTCCAAGATATTAATATCTTACCTGTAAAAGTTATATTGCCATCAACTTTCCAAGGGAGTCCAAGAAATATTGCTCAAAATTATCAGGACGCCATGGCTATTGTCAGGAAATACGGCAAACCTGACTTATTTGTAACCTTCAATTGCGATACGAAATGGAAAGAAATAAAATAAAACCTTATTCGAGGCCAGCAACCATGTGACCGTCCCGATTTAGTAGCTCGAGTATTTGAAACTTAAATTACTACTTGAAGACTTAACCAAACACCACAGATTTGGACGTGTTAGGGGTATGCTCCACGCGATCGAGTTCCAAAAAAGAGGACTTCCTCATGCTCACATATTAATTTTTATGGCTCCAGAAGACAAAGCATGGGAGACTGAAATAATTAACAAAATTGTCTGTGCAGAGCTCCCTGATAAAGACACCCATCCTAAATTCACGAAATTGGTAAGTCATGCATGATACATGGTCCATGTGGTCAACTTAATTCGACCGCACCATGCATAGAAAATAGCAGATGTACAAAAGAATTCCCAAAGGATTTTTGTGCCGAGACAACAGCAATGTTCATGGGTACCCGAAGTAAAAACGCCGTGATGATGACAATTTTGTTGAACTTAGGGGTAACAAAGTAGATAACAGATGGGTAGTGCCATATAACCCATATTTGTGTCTAAAATATAATGCCCATATTAACGTAGAGATTTGTAGCTCAATTCAAAGCGTTAAATACCTTTTTAAATACGTCTACAAAGGGCATGACTGTGCAAATATTAAGTTCGCTACTGTAAATGCAGAACAGGGAGGCAAACTAGAATGGGATGAAGTTACAAATTACTTGGAAACGCGATATATCAGTGCACCTGAGGCGTGTTGGCGCCTTCGAGAATATATTATGCACCATCAAACCGATCATGTGGAAAGAATACATATCCATCTTCAGGACAAGCATACAATTTGCTTTATACCAGGCAAAAAAGCTGAAGCTGTCCACCACAGAGCTACGAAGTCAAAACTACTGGCTTGGTTTCAGCTTAATCAACATGATCCCAATGCCCGGCAGTTTTATATATTGAAATCCCAGAGCATTATACATGAGATGAAAAAATTATAAATGGAAAACACGTCAAAGAGGGCATGAAACTACAATTGGTAGGATGTTTACCGTAATTCCCACAGAGAGGGAGAAATGGTTCCTCAGAATTCTCCGTCTACATGTTCGAGGTGCCACTTCTTTTGATGACTTAAGAACTGTTGAAGGAAACACATGGAAAGTCATTGGCACATTTTGGGCTCGAGGTTCCACATCGCAATTATGACGAACACATCCACTCAAACAAATATTTCGACACAGACACCGAAAAAGTTCTATTCGATGAAAAATACGAAATGCTAAATCAAGGACAAAACCTGGCTTTTGAAAAAATTAGGGAAGCAATTGAAAATCCTAATTTAGCAAAATGACTTTTCTTTATTGAAGGGCCTGCAGGAAGTGGTAAAACCTTCCTCTACGAAACAATTATGCATTATGTTCGTAGCACAGGCGATTTAGTTTTGCCACGTGCATTTACGGGCATAGCAGCGACATTGCTTGAGGGAAGCAAAACTTCTCACAGCCTCTTCTAGCTCCCTGTCCCAATTAACGAAACATCCACCTGTAATGTTCGACATGGAAGTGATACAGCAAAAGAACTGAAGAAAGCAAAAGTAATCATTTGGGATGAAGCATCCATGGTCCCACATCATGGTGTAAATGCCGTTGACATGCTGTACAAGGAATTTTTTGCTGAAGACGCTCAAGTCCCTTCCAATAAAGCATTTGGCGGAGACTTTAGACAAATTCTCCCTGTTGTTCCACATGGGAGTAGAACTGAAATAATTTCGTCATGCATTAAGAATAGTAAATGTAGGAAAGATGTTCAGATCCTGAAATTGGACCAAAATATGCGTGCCAATGACAAGAATGTTCCACAAGAACACCGAGGCTTCTCCGATTGGCTTTTAAAACTTGGAGATGGACAACTTCAAGAGCCTGGATTAGAAGAAAGATACTTCGAAATTCCTCCAGTATGTTCTTAAATAGCTTAACTCCCGGAGGTATGCCTTCTCATAGACTTAACTTGAAAGTTGGTGCAGTAGTCATGCTACTAAGAAACCCTGACTCAACAAGAGGTCTTTGCAATGGCACGAGAATGACTGTGAGGCAAATGATGTCAAAAGTCAATGACTGTGAAATACTGACAGGATCTTTTAAAGGTACCAGGGTATTTATTCCAAGAGTCATTCTTGCACCAAGTGACCCTGACCTTTCGTTTATATTAAGACAAAAACAGTTTCCATTGAGACGTTTTTTGCAATGACGATCAACAAAAGCCAAGGGCAAACACTGGATTCACTTGGCATTTACTTGCCATCTCCAGTCATGGCCAACTTTATGTTGCATTTTCAAGAACAAGATCGTTCGAGACGGTCAGGGTAAAAGTATTTGCAAGTGACGAACAAGGGAACTTGAAGAAAGACCAGAGAGTTTTCACTAAAAATGTGGTCTACAAAGAAGTATTGTCTAAATAATTAAATTCATCCATTGTTATATAATGTCGTTTGTTGCAATAGGTTTCTTTCAAATAGTATTCAAAACATGTACAACAAATATTGGTTACTGAGTTACAATGTTATTCCTACACTTTTCAGCAGCAAGGTGGCCGTTACCAACATCTCTTAGAAAGAAGGCCTATACACGAAAACGTCATTGTTACATCATAAAAAATCAGTGTTAATTGTATATCTACCGATAATAAGCTCTAAATTCTGACGTTTTATGATGTTGTAATGTACGACGATTCCATGCACAGGCTTGCTTTCTAGGAAGTGTTGCCGGTATCCTGTTACCCAGCTATTATCGTAATAAGGGTTCTGTAACACTCCGTTGCGAAGCACGGGCGGCCAGCTAGTATAGATTATCGTGACGCATAATTTTGATATCTCGCTGGTCAAATTGATCACCAACAATAACCAATGACCACTTCATTAATATTTGGAGGATTAAACCGACCAGCGTGTTGCCCAGCTGGGCTTTTGTCGGCTTTGATCACGACCATGTAATTATCAATTTGCATTCTTTCCTAAGTGTGTTTGAATAATTGTATGAGCTGATTTCTTTCATTTAACATCGTTTCTATATATGCAACAATGGCCCTTTCTGTAATTTTTCAATACAATTGCAATGGAAGCGAATGTTAACTTGCTCTGCTTCGTCTCCCATGAAATAAATTTGCAAAAATTTTGGATTTTGATTTGGCATTGGAATAAAGAGCCGATTTGGTGATACACTTGTCTTTGAATTTTGAATGTGGTATCGAAGTGACGAGCACTAATGATTTTTGTGGCGCCAAGTGATGTCATTTGGAAGCAAGAATTGAATTTCCGTGTTTTTCGTAGAAACAATTTGGAATCGGCAGTATCACCGGCAGTATTAGTAAAGAATTTAGTGGTTCAGGCGGTGGTTGCAATTCCGGTAAAACAACTTTTCCGGCACCCCAACACATTCCAGGAGTTTCATTTTTAAATTTTAATGCATGACAAAATTGATATATCTTATTCATATCTCCAATAATTATTTTTGAATGTAATGAGTACTCAATTTCTGCATCGTATTCAAACCCTAGGCAGTTAAATGATGCTGCTATTAATGGCCGTCCTACTTGAATTCTTTGTTGTTCTACTAAAAGATAAAGACCTCTGTTTGCATTAGTTAAACGTTGCCTTGCCTGTCTGTGTCGTAATCTGTCTCCTTCTAAAGGAAAAGTGTGGTCGTCTGCTATACAGAGAGTAATGCCCACGCAAATGGTCAGAGCGCGCCAGTGAAAAAAAAACTGACGCTCTAAACAATGGAGTTTCCCATCCTGTATTTCCTCATCCATGGCCACAGTCATTGTCTTTAGATATTAGGGAGTCATTCAACTCCCGCCATTTTCCATTGTTTAGAGAAGCTAGGGAATTCAGATCACGCTAGGAGCCGCAAAGGTCGGAATGGACTTTCTGCGATCTATGCAGCACCTAGCGTGATCTGGATTTTCTAGCTTGTATATTTATTTTATTTATTTAGGTGATGCCCAAAATTAATAGTGAGCTATGTAATGCATTCAATACTTGTTTATCAATTATTTTATTTAAAATGTAGAATACACTAATTTTGTTAGTATTATGTCCATAATTCCGGCTGCACTGACACTGAAAATGAAACTAAAATTTCTAGCTCACATAGGGCGGCGCTGCATACGTTTTTAGTCCGGTTGTACATGCAGCGCCAATTTTCAAAGGAGTTGCCGCCCTATCGGGAGCTAGAAACTTTAGCTTCATTTTTAGTGGAGTTGGATGACCATCTACTATCTAAAGAAAATCAAATGACACCGGGACGCAGTGTGCGTTGGTAGGCCTCGTAGATTATTTTATTTTTAACAATTAACACAAGCAATCTACTGTAATAACTTTTAAAGTAATTGTTTGCAAAGAAATTCCAAGGTGCACGTGCTTGTTTGTTGAAAAGTCTTAGGACAAACTTCGTCAAGGAGATTCCATGGTATCCAACCCTTTGTAAAATACGATTAGTCTATATGTAAATGAACTAATCGCATTCTGGGAAAGCAGTCATTTCGAACAATTACTGTAAAAGTCATGCAGTAGATTGCTTGTGTTAATTGTTCAATGCAGTATTGTAAGCAAACGGAGCTGCGGGGACCCCATGTTCATATGACAAAAAATACTTCTAAGGACCTCTTCTATCATCTCCCAAAAAATCTGTACTAAATTCAAAAACACCCTGTGTATATATATACAGCTGCTTATGGATTATCAATATTCAAAGCAAAAAGAAAATTTAAATCATTCTAACAACTTGTTAGTCAAGACATGTCTTACATATTATGCTATGATAACTATGCTGAGATTTGTCTCACCTTTTAATAAAGCAAATACCCCAATAAGCTCGATACTCAAATTTCTTTCTTATTTTCTAAGTAAGTTCAAACAAAAATTTTACTTACAAAAATATTCAATCGCTTGGAAAAATTATATCCTTTATTGCATCACCACACAAGTCATTTTTATCATTCAAAACACAGTAGGATCTACACACAAATATCCACCTGAAGAACACCCACAAATTTCCACCTGAAGATCACCCGCTGTGCTTTGAGAGAGGAATCCGCATCGATCAAAGTTATCAGGTAATTAGCCCTGTACAATTTAGCTCGCAGTTTAGCTCGGACTTTTAGCTTGCCTACCATACCACAGACCTGGTAGTTAATATAACTGTTGCATGAAAATACACTGACCGGATTTATACTTGAATTGAGGTAAGTCTACGCTGATTTTTTGATAAGTAGAACTTTTTCTGTAACGAACTCGATTTCTCTAATTTTTCCTCATTGCCATTTCACGTTTTTCAACAATCCCTGGCCAACAATTGCCAAGCTGCGTTGATCTCTAATTGTCGCCTTTCAATATTTCTCCCAACAATATACAATCAACATCAATTGTGTGTTTTTGTTTTTTCTTCAATCTTGGATAATGACCTTGCATCCTCATTAATTCAAAAGTATGTCTGGAAAATACATGCTTAACTAACATCTCTCCCGTTTCGAGGTAGTCTTTGCATTTTACCTAGGTTAAAGACAACTTTTTCCTTCCTAGCTGAACTCCTGTTATTTTGCCTTTGCCCTCTTACTTCCAACTAGTTATTTATCTGAAAGTAAGTAAAGAATGATCTAAAGAGGGTTTTTTTTTCACGCCAAACCTCAGATATTTAAATAATTGATGAAAATAGGAAAAAAAATTCCACAGCCTGCTCACCGTGCAGGCGCGCCAACCAACTGCGCCACTGTGGACATGGAAGGATTAACGCTATCTACAGGGCTGGTTGGAGCAGTACCTAGTTCACAGACTGGGACTATCTTTCCTACTGGCATAATATTCGTCTGAAAGTAAGTAAAGAATGATCTTAAGAGTTTTTTTTCTCACGCTAAACCTCAGATATTTAAATAATTGATGAAAATAGGAAAGAAAATTCCACAGCCTGGGTTCGAACCAGGAACCTTCTGCTCACCGTGCAGACGTGCCAACCAATTGCGCAATGTCCACAGTCTGTGAACTAGGTACTGCTCCAACCAGCCCTGTAGATAGCGTTAATGCTTCCATGTCCACAGTGGTAAGCAGAAGATTCCTGGTTCGAACCCAGGCTGTGGAATTTTCTTTCCTATTTTCATTAGTTATTTATGTTCTTTGTCTAATATGCCGAAAGACGATAAATTTGTTGGGAATCGTAAATCGATCACCTGCCAAAACACTACGGTCTCCCCAGCATCTCCTATATAAGTGTTGCCGAGTACTTTTATATCCCTGCAAATCTGGACAAATTATTTGATGTATTACTCCAAAAGATCTCGCTTAAATTGGACACGATTCTAACAGATTCAATTACTCGCATTTCTTCGGTTGAAACACGTCTAGAGGATCTCGACAGCCGTCTTAGAAACCTGGAATTAAACTTCTCCATCCGTGAGGCGAAATGTCAAGTTCCATTAAGTCCCCCCACTTTACCTAAGGAACCTTTACAGCATCCGATCTCCACTTATAACCATTGGCCGCATGTCCAGCAGCAAATCGATGATATAGATCAGTATTCAAGAAGACTCAACGTCAGGATCTATGGACTACCGGAATCGCCTTCCGAAAATACTACTGAAAGTTGTCTAGATCTTTTTACCACAAACCTCGATATTAAACTGCCCTCTTCGTCTATAGTTTCAACACTCCGGATTGGTCACCGTATTGCAAAAGGAACTCGCCCAATTGTCCTCCAATTATCATCTATGCACTTTAAAGACTCCATTATAAAGAACAGAAAGAGGCTCAAAGGATCCCCAACCCACATCGCGGAGGATCTTACAGTAACCAGATATAAATTGCTCTGTGCGGCTAAAGCTAGGCCCACGCAATGTTAAGTCCCATGGGGGTAGAATTTTCTTTAAAGAATCCACAGGAAATATAAGTATCAGTCACAATATAGCTGATCTATAGTAGCATCATCTGCTGATTACTTTTCTATCTATAATTTACGATTTATTACTTAAAAAATTTTACCCGTAATTTATTCACCAAATTATTTTATATTTCCCCTACCTCAATCCTTATTTATTTATACGCCATTCCCTACAGATCCAATTTCAAATAATGAACTAAATTCTATTATTTCAAAATTATCCCTAAGTTCCCTCCCTACCTTTTTCCTTAGTCTAAATATTCGCAGCTTGCGAACTAATTTCAGTTCTCTGCTTACTATGATAACCTCAATGAACTCACCACCTCATACCCTCTCCCTACCTGAAACCTGGACGAAATCAGATTCTGAAATTCCCCCAATAACAGATTACTCTACAGTTATCAGTCATGGAGTACAAAAAAAGAGGAGATGGACTAACCCTAAACTCGTTATATGTTGCCCCAATCGAAAAATACACCAACTGTACCCCGACTATGAGCTGCTGACGATATTAATTAATAATAAGTTTTTCTTTATTTCTCTTTACCGTCCCCTTTTAGGAAACTTTACTATCCTTTATGCTTATCTTTCTTCTATACTGTTAGATCTAAGTTTTACTAACAAAAAATTTTTTACCTGGTGATTTTAACCTCGATTTTTCCAAAAGCTCCCCCAACACCTACGCCACTACGAATCTAGTCCTTAGATTAGGCCTGTCCCCATTAATTTCGGCTTCCACTCATTATTTCTAATTTCTATAACTCCTATTCAAAAATTGAACAATTTTTTTTCATTATCTTCTGATAATATTGAAAGCGGCACAATTGATTACCATATATCTGATCACTTCCCTTTATTTACTTTCCAGTTCCCCCCAGTTTCTCCCTTGTCCAGCTCCTCCTATACTGGCATCAACTAACGCCCAAACTGATTTTAAAATTTAACAGGGCCCTTGAATCTACTGATTGGCTTTCAATCCTAAACCCTAGAGAACATATAAATATTGCATTTAACAAGTTGTTGACTCACCTACATCCATGTATAACGAGTTTCTTCCCTCCTAGGCAATTTACCACCCAAAAACCTCACACCACGAAAAAAAAAGCTTGTATCACTCCTACCATTTTAACACTTATTTATCACGAAAATGCTTTATATAGATAAAACAGATAATCTCCAAATAATTATACTAAAAAACATTTCAATCCTGTTCTAACCACATTCGTAAGGTGATTAAGGAGCCTAAGCTTGCCTACTATGCTCATTTATTTCATCACATTTCTAACAACAAATCCAAGTGGAGCTCAATACAAGTCTTACTCCATAATTACCCTCCTAAGATTCTACCTTTCTCTGATTTCTCAAAGATAGACTCCCACTATCTCACCACCTTTTTAGACACTCTGCTACCCAAACCACCTTCAACATTGCCTACTTTTCCTGAACCTTCATTCTCGACTACCTCGAACCCTAATTCATTTTTTGTATCACCAGGGAAGAGGTTGCTGAGATAATACGCAAAATTAAACCTTCATATCAACCTGACTCGCTAGTATTCGACCTGTTCTTCTGACCTCTGCAGCTAGTAGTTTTGCGGTTCTTCTGGCCTTATTATTCAATTCTTCAATAACTCAGGGCTTTTACCCTAAATGCCTCTGTACAGCAAGAGTTGTCCCTATTTTTAAAAAAAGGAAACCGGGGAGACTTCGCTAGTTACCGCCCCATATCTACATTGCCCGCTTTTGCTAAAATCTTTGAAATATTTGTTTAACTCTAGACTCTCTTATTACGTACAGCAACAGATTTCTCTGACAAGCTCAGCACGGTTTCACTCCTAAACGAAATAGCTCAACAGCCTATTTTGACCTATCCGAATACATTATTACTAATATGTCTAAAAATAGTCTAGTTATCGCTTTGTTGTTAGATTTCTCCAATGCATTTGACTCCATCGCACATGACCACATGTTAATTAAACTAACTCGTCTATTCAATATACGAGGTCCCCCCCTTAATTGGATAGTTAGTTTTTATATAATAGAACTTATTCGTTAACCTTATATATCTTCATCCACATTAGTTCGCAATGTAGGAGTACCATATGGTTCATCTCTATCCCTTTATTATTCAACATATATTTAAATGATCTCCCTACAACCATGTCCCCTATAACCATATTATATACTGACGAAACCACTCTATTATATGCCGATCTAAATCTATCCTCAATTCAACAAACCATCAATTCAACGTTAACAAAACTTCATCATTGGAACATACTAAACGGCCTTCATATAAATCTACAGAAAACTACCTATATTATTTACCATCAACGTAACAAGAAACTTGATTTTATCAATTTCTCATTAATACAGGGTGTCTCAGAATTCATTGTACAAACTTCTAAGGGAGTTAGTATGGGTGATTCTAAGCAAAAAAGTTCGTCCGAATTTGAACCCTGTCCAGAAATAACGGAAGTGATTGTGTTTCCAATGAACTCCGGCAGGTGTCTCCACGTGTTGCGTTTTCTCACAAACAATGATAGGTTCATGAAATCGCAACAGAAGTCGCTGTCCTCAATTGAGTTTCTCTCCTTAAGTACTTCCGGTTAGGGGAAAAAATTGCGACGATAGGAGGTAGTATTTGGCATTGAACTTCCAACTTATAACTGCATTAAACAAACGTTGGAAACCTTTCCAGCTAAAAACTCCAGTGAAGGATTTCATTTTTCGCACAATAAATAGAAAAGTTGCTTATGCGATCGGTTTGTTCAGACGTCCATCCATCTGTCTGTGGACACAATTCCAACAATGCATTGCGTTCGAATGGGGAGAATTGCTAGAAGAGACGAATCAACCTTGCACTTCGTTACGGCTCCGCGCGTGCTCTAAACGTTGAGATGGTACGCGTGCAGGATGCACGTGATGGACGATTGTAGAAAGGAATTCTTTATTCGCAGGGAGCTCCTCCAATCAGCTTGCATCGCGAGGATAAATTGAAATTTTGAAGGACTGATTACAGAAAACATGTATTAAATAGTCGTCTGAAAGCACATAGTATACACACAAAGTTTTATTTAATTTTAGATTTAATTTTAGTGATTGTGCATGTTTCGTGAATTAGATACAAGCTCGAGGAAGGACTAGTAAA
>JAHWFO010102052.1:146953-162428 GCA_023313115.1 Rhysida immarginata | reverse complement strand
ACTCACGTAATCTTACTTTAGATGTACACTAGATGTTGTTGCAATTTTATTTCTTCTTTCGATGTCTTTAAGCAAAAATTGGCCATTCATCATTTTGTGTAGTCTAGCAGTCGCCAATTCTTCTATTTACTTGCTTACCATTTGCTCAATACAGCATGGAGCTAAAGTAGTGCTTCCTCTATCGTCTTTCACTCTTTTTCAATAGTCTGCTAACTCATTATCTCCAGTTATTGATCATTTTTAAAGATTTTCAAGAAATTGTTAAGTACTAAGAATTCTCCTTTCTAAGAAAAGCCTGAATAACAGAAATTCTATGCATTGAATTCTATATTGCACAAACTTTGCCTTGCATTGTTGGTCATGAGATATTTCTCATTAATATGCCCTGCCATAACCATGAATATCGATTTTTTATAAATAATTAATATTTTTTTCGAAATCTGAGGTAGACAGTGACCTTCCTCATGCTTTGAAGGTCATGTATGCGAAATTTTATCAAGATCGGAATAAAACTGTAGATTTGTATATAGAACCCACAAACAAACCCACAAACAAACCCACAAACCCACAAACAAACAAACATCCTTCTTTATACAGGGTGTGCCAAAAGAAGCGGGACGGTCGAATATTTCGCGAAATTTACATCGGATCGAAAAACTGAAAAACACTTGTTCAATATTTTTCAGAAATCTATATAATGATACCAAACACGACCCCCCACTTCCTCCCCTGGAGGTGGAGCGGGGGGCAACTTTGAAATCTTAAACGGAAACCCCCATTTTTTATTGCAGATTCAGATTCTACGTGTAAAACTGTATTCAGTACCATAAAAATTTCCACCCCCACCCACCCCCCGGGGGTATAATTAATTGGAAATCAATTTTTTCAAGGAAAATATTTAAAACAATGAAAATAATTAACATACTCAATACAGTATTTTAATGCAATATTGTAACATTGTTTAATTCTTGATGGATGGCTTTGTTATCATGGAAAATAAGATTTGTGAAAAAAAATCTAACAATGATAGTACGTATTTTCATTTTACAAAATGCAAATATCATCGTTTAAATTAACATAATAAAATCCTTCAAATTACTCTTTCTTATTCTTTCCGCTTGTAAACAAATTCTTTTCTTTATTAATAAATACGTAAACAAAAAGTGGATTATTATTGTTGTGATTTTTTTGTGCTTCATCCATTTGGTAGGTACTTTTTAAATGACACATTAGTTCAACTGTTTAAGTTGATTCAATCAGATGAACCTTCATCTGTAAAGAAAAATTTGACTTGAAAAAGTGTTTTTTCTTTCCGAATGGTTCATCTTAATGAACAAGAAAGAATTGCATTACTGATGATGGTAGGCTGGGGTGATAGGAAAAGGTCATACTCGGAAGCAAGAGATATTTTCAATGATACTTTTCGAATTGGAATGGATCGTATCTCCAAATCGACTGTGGAGAGAACGGTTAGAAGATTTGAAGCTACAGGCTCTGTGAAAGATCGAGCTAAATTAGGAACACTAAAGTCAGCAACAAAGGAAGAAGAAGCGTTGAATGTTTTTTATCATTTACGGAAAATCCTCACAGTAGTCTTCGTAGAGCTGCCCAAGCTCAAGAAATTGGTACATCTTCAGTCCGCAGGATTTTGAAAACTAATAAATTGCATCCTTACAAAATGACACTTGTTCATGAGATAAATGAAGATGATCCCGACCGACGTTTAGAATTTTGTGAGGACATCATGTTAGAATAGATCAAGATCCAGACTTTCTTTACAACATTGTTATTCTTTACAACTTGTAATCGGCACAATTGCAGGTATTAGGCAGGCGAGAATCCTCATTGGGATTAAACGTTTGGGCTGGAATAATAAATAATTATATGATTGGGCCATTCTTTATCGATGATAATCTTACTGCTCAAAGGTATGAAAACATGCATCGAAATGAAATAATTCAAACAATAACGTAGATTGCTGGCGATAACTCGGAGCACGTTTGGTTTCAGCAAGATGGTGCTGCACCTCATTACGGACGGAACCTTCGTAATTATTTAGATGAACATTTTCCTGATCGTTGGATAGGACGAAGAGGTCCGATCGAATGGCCTGCCAGGTCACCAGATTTAACTCCACTTGATTTTTTCTTGTGGAATTATTTAAAAAATCGAGTTTACGAAACGAAACCTCAAAATTTAGATGAATTGCGTTAGAGAATAATTGACGTAGCTGCTCAAATACCTGCGGAATACTTAAACAATTCCATCGAATCTGTTTACCATCGATTACCTTACTGCCAGGAAGTAAACGGTGCACAATATGAGCATTTATTACAATAAAGTTATTGGCGCCAATCGTGAGAGGCAAGGGGACTCAACTGAAACAAGCACCCCGATAATTGAGAGGCAAGGGAACTCACTAAAAACAAGCACCCCGAAGGGAACAAAAAACTACTACGTCCACGTCGTTGT
Organism: Rhysida immarginata; assembly: GCA_023313115.1. Taxonomy (NCBI): domain Eukaryota; kingdom Metazoa; phylum Arthropoda; class Chilopoda; order Scolopendromorpha; family Scolopendridae; genus Rhysida; species Rhysida immarginata. Next base: position 159,956 of record JAHWFO010102052.1, on the reverse strand, counting down.
TCCTGGGTTATGCTAAACGTAGTTTTTTACTAAAGTCAGATACAAAATCAACGAAAGACGATAACCTCATATTAGCTGTAGAAATACCTTCACTTGCGAGAAAGAATCGTTTTTGCAATTAGAGCGCCATCAATCGGTCGACTGTCATACTGTATCATTAGATAGCCTTTTCAAAAATACTAATTTTGTGTTCCGAAGCGTATGTCCCGAGAACTTTGACCGTTTGCAGACTTCAGTTCTATATTTGTTTTTCTGCGATCACAGCGCCATCTATCGCGAATCAAAAAAAAATTTCAGCTAAAACTTGTTCACTTTTACACGTAGAATCCGAATCTGCAATAAAAAAATGGGGGTTTCCATTTAAGATTTCAAAGTTGCCCCCCGCTCCACCCCCGGGGGTGGGGGTTGGGGGTCGTGTTTGGTGTCATTCGATAGATTTTTGAAAAATATTGAACACGTGTTTTTCAGTTTTTCGAACCGATGTAAATTTCGCGAAATATTCGACCGTCCCGCTTCTTTTGGCACACCTTGTATATATAGATGATTAGCAGAGGACCCGGCATTACCCGGGATAATTACGTTTGTAGGTAAACAGAACAACCTCAAAAAGCTAAATTAAACCTCCAAATTTGTTAAATAATAACTCAACCACTACAATGTAGAGAGAAGGGACTATCCATTTTCAGAAAGATCCGAAAGACAGGAATTTACCTTTTCACTGAAAAAATCCATTCTAGGTGATATAACGGGACTTGATTTGCCGAAAAAAAAAATTTTTAAAGGCTCACAATGGATGGACCTCTCCAAGGATGCGTTCTAGTCTAAATAATTTTTTACTCACATAATCTTACTTTAGATATACACTTGATGTTGTTGCAATTCCATTCTTCTTTCGATGTCTTAAAGGAAAAATTGGCCATTCATCTCTTTGTGTAGTTTAGCGGGCGCCGATTCTTCTATTTACTTGCATACCATTTGCTCAATACAGCACGGAGCTAAAGGAGTGCTTCCTCTATCGTCTTTCACTTTTTCTCATTAGTCTGCTAACTCATTATCTCCAGTTACTTTTAAGAAATTGTTAAGTACTAAGAATTCTCTTTTCTAAGAAAAGCCTGAATAACAGGAATTCTATGCATTGAATTCTATATTGCACAAAGTTTGGCTTGCATTGTTGGTTATCAGACATATATTGTTGATCCTTGCATAGTGTTGGTGCATTGCGTGTTGACACCATTGTTGATACCTATTGTTGCACAAACGTTTATTTGCATTATTGGTCATGATATATATGTTACGGTAAATATGAAGAAAAGGGGAATATATATAATAACCGGTTATTATTCATAATCACCGTTTACAATGGGAAGTTTGATTAATAACCTTCAGTTTATTATTTTTACCGGTGATTTTAAAAAATTCCCAAACGTAGTTGACTTTTTTAATAAATAGTTCCTTGAAAACGCAATTCGCAAACTCATATGCGGTGCAACAAATCCAATTGCCACTCTTGCGTTTTCTTTTCTCCAAAAACTAACATAGCTGGTTAATCTTCACTTTCCAAACACCTCATAAAGTAAAACTGCAATATAAAAATAAGACCATCCATAAAAAAATTGTCGTGATGGGAAAAACAAAATTACACATTCCACGCGTAATTCCTTATTAATAAAAAGAATCAAAAATATACTTGTTTCTTATATTAGGTCAAATTAGATGACAACAGCAAGCAGAATAAATAGCTAACGCTTCACAAATTGACTGGTATCACTTCACTTGCTAACATAACTTCAAACAACCAAAGATTCTTCAACGCATTGGACAGAACGAATGAAAACTCGCAGTCTATAAAAAATTAATATCTGAATCCGCTTATTCCAAAATTCACCGCGACTGTATATCCTGTGGGTAATAGACCCATACAAAAATTCCATTACAGGTGAAGAGATTGCAACACATCCGCCGTTGAAAACACATTCAAACAGAAGACTGGAAATTGAACATGACCTCAAATTCAAAAAGAATGACTAAATATTTTATTTCATTACAGATCAAAAGAGACTTAAATTAGACAATATAAAAATTGCAAAATTTGAATGGACCTGTTACAATTCATAACTAATGTTTCGTGTTTTTTAGAAATCACTCGCAGTAACCATCATCTTATTAAGAATATCATCATGTATTTAAAATCATTAACCAAATCTTATCTAAACCTAACTTAATACAAACATAAAAAAAATTACCATAACTAAAACCTGATCTTACCTAAACTGAACCGAACTTCTATCATAAGCGTCGCTACAACAGGTGTCTGAATACGAATCCTAACCCAACCTAACCAATCCTAACCTAACCTAACCTGATCTAAACCTAATCTGACATAAACCTAACCTAATTAAAACCTAACCAGTCTAACATAACAAACCGAACAAAAAAACCTTACCTCACATACCTAATCAAACATAACCTAACTTAACCCAAACTTGCCATAACCAAAACCTAACAAAACTTTAAACCAACACAACCCAATCTAACCTAAACTTACCTAAACATAATTTAAACCTAAACTTACCTAAACATAACTTACTATAAACCTAACCTAAACTAATCTGAGCATACACTAAACCCAAACCAAACCTTAATCTAAACTAACCCAACACACCATAACATATCCTAACATAACAAAGTAATCTAACCTAACCTAAACATAACCTAATCCAAAGCTAATCTAACCTAATCTGAACCTACCCTAAACCCAACCTAAACCTAACCCTAATCTAACCAAAACCCAACCTAACCTCAACCTAACATAACCTGACTTAACCAAACCTATACAAACCAAACCCATACCTAATCTAACCTACCCTCCATACTAAACAGACACACACCATGCTCTTTGCTTACAGGTTTACTTCCGTCCAGCCGGATACGGTTGACTAATGGTTCGCGTTTTGTTGTAATCATTCGCTGCGAGCACCATGTTTTGAAATGCGAATCACTTAACTTGATTAACCTAACTACAACATCCATATCTACTATCACAACCAATTTTCTCGCTGCTGCAGGCAAATCATGCATTAAACATAAATTTTTGCTTATTCTAAGCATAAACAGTTATTTCCCAGATTGGAAATTCCAGTCGACTTTGCTAACACCACTTCAGCATTCTTTGTCATTTATGAGGAATAAAAAATTTTATTCAGGTTTCATTTTTTGAATCATAGTAATTAATTTTTTAGGGATCACATCGAACCCGACTGAGGTATGCCATGTAGCACTTTAATGCAGCCCGCAAACTGGCATATTACGAAAATATCTAAACTGTTTTTTCGGAGTTTCACTTCCCGGACGCCACACGCTTGACCTAATCCGCCCCACCCTCTTGAAGAGAAGCTGATGCCACCACCATCAACAATTTTGCAGGCCTTCCCTTAGGACAAAAAACTAAAATGCACTACAAAAACACAATATGATCAAAAAATTAAAGTTTAAATTTTTTCTTCTGGTTGGTGCGGACTTTTTAGAGTTTGAGTGCTCCCAGCTTCCCCCACACACAAGCTTCTACACATAAGATTGCCATTCACACTCCCAAATTCCGTCGATTTTTGAAAATTCTTTTCATTTATCGGCTGTGTGCGCCAACTGACGGGAAAATTTGTAATCACATTGTTGAAATGTTTTTAAGTTTAATTAACACCATTTGCTCTCAGCGAGTTGAGAGCTCAGTGGTAAAGACGATTGCTAACCAAAACATCCAACTATCCCAGGATCGAATCCCATCGCCGGAGAAAAAAATTGAAGAATCAAACAACATCGGTAAGTAATTTAAGATAAATAAAGAAATATAATATAAGTGGAAAATAGAGCAAGGGTAGCAAGAGAGAGAATCGTAGAGAAGGAGGGGGAGAAAAAGAGAGATAGCCAAAAGAAAGACAAAAAAAATTTTTTCTGCCAAACTTTTAAGATTTGGGCGCGCGGCGGGGGGGGGGGGGGGGCGGGGGGGGGTGGATCGGGTTCAAAATAGTCGCCCACTTTTAAAATCCTGGCTGTAGATGGCGCAACTGTTCGATTCTGAGAAAACGCAAGAACAATAATCACATTTGTTACGCAACAAGAGAGCTTGCGAATTTTATCAAATTTACCACACAAAATGGTTATTATACATAATCACCGGCTACTATATATAATTCCCGGATTCATCACATTTACCCTAGCATATATATTGGTTGGTCCGTGCAGAGTGTTTGTGAATTGCGTCTTGATACCATTGTTATTACTTATTGTTGCAAAATCTTTGTCTTGCATTGTTGTTCATTAGATATTTCTCATTAATATGCACTGCCATAACCATGAATATCAATTTTTTATTAATAATTATTTTTTTTTCGAAATCTGAGGTAGACAGTGACCTTCCTCATGCTTTGAAGGTCATGTATGCGAAATTTTATCAAGATCGGAATAAAACTGTAGATTTGTATAAAAAACAAACAAACAAACAAACCCACAAACAAACCCACAAACAAACAAACATCTTTTATTATATATTTAGATATAGAAGATTTGCTACTAAAAGAGCAATATCAATCACCTACTAAAAACAAAATTCCTAACATTAATTAGCCATATTTAACAATAGGCCTAACATTATTTAGCCATTTTGACAATAACCCTGACATTAATTAGGCATTTTTAGCAATAGGCTTAACATTAATCAGCCATATTTAACAATAGGCACATAACATTAATTAGCCATTTTAACAATAGGCCTAATATTATTTAGCCATTTTAACAATTGGCCTAACATAAATTAACCATTTTTAACAATCGCCCTAATTTTAATTAGCCTCATTTAATAAGAGGCGTAACAGTACTGAATTTTATAAACGAAATGAGCGCATGCCTCGACAAAGCTTCATAACAGGCATATGCTCTAAGCTGAAGTCAAGAATGATTAAATTATAAACAAAAAGTAACACTGTATTCACTTATGACTCGACAGCAAGAATCGAATGATTTATTACATGCCCAAGTATATAATGTTAATATAGTGCATTTGCTTGACAGGTTCCAAGACAGTGCATCAAAAGTTGATATATAAGTTAATCCATTTTCACGTTATCATGCAAACGACGGCCGACTACACAGATAAAAGTACCGATTACGCTTATATTCTTTTATATAGCTTAAGCTAAAGCTCGTAATAAGGTGTTATTGAAGTACTCTTTGGGGGTCACTTCCTCGGACGTAGCATTTTGAATTCAAAAAGAATGACATATTCGTCTTCTGCTCATGATTCCTATTCGAATAACATATTACATATCTTATATACCCAATAAAAAATTTAATGGGGGTTTTGGGTCTCAGTAGTCACGTGACTATTAGACCGATTTCAATGACAAATTAATCAGGTTAGTTCAGGAAGGGTCTTTATCGAATAGCGAAAATAGAATTTGAAAAAGTTACGCCATTCTCGAGTAATCATCGGACATATAGACGGACAGACGGAGAGACAGACCGACAGGCACACAAATACAGCGAAAACAATACATGCTTTTCAACATATAATAAACCATTAAGGAATGACATAACCAAGTACCGAAAGGTTAAACTAAACCATTTTCGGAACCATATTTTAAAACCACCCTATGTTAACATTGTAATAGAGCATAAACATAACATTAAACCGCGTACCTTTGAAACAATTGTAACTATCATTAATTTAAGGCTATAATCATTTATGACACATCATTCCAAATCGTTTGATATATTACATGCCATATTTAACATTGAAATTTCCAATGAAAAATAATTGTTCCACTAAACCATGTTCCTTGAAATCAATTTGGACTATCATTAATTTTACGTTATATTCTTTCATGACACATCATTCCAAGTCGTCTGATATATTACATGTCATACTTTAGCATTTAAAGTTCCAATGAATCAGAATGGTTCCACTAAACAAGGTGTCTTTGAACCAATTTCGCCTATCAATAATTTTACGTTATATTCAGTCATGATACATCATTCCAATTTGTTTGATATATTACATGCCATTTCTTATCATTGAAAATTTTTGAAGGTGTCATAAGGGTACCATTAGAGTACGTGCCATTGTGTCGATTACAACCATTTTCAAAATGGTTCATTCCTGGAACAATATTTATCAACTGGCGAAAATATCAATTTATATCCGCTTTTATCTCGTCATTACGATTTATTTGATATGTTACTTAACTAGCAGAGGTGCCCGGCGTAGCCCGGGTTAATTACACTTGTAGCTAAACAGAACAACCTCAAAAAATTAAATTATAACTTCCAATTGGTTAAATAATAACTCAATACAACAAAGAGCAAAGGGCCTATTCATTCCTCGAAAAATATGAAAAACAGGAATTCTAGGTGATATACCAGGACCAGATATTTTAGACTCAAGTTTTTCTTGCTCTTGAAGTAGAAACTCTTGCTGTATTCGAAACTCCCATTGTTCAGATGTTTCAAATGCCCGTTTAGCGAACTCTATCTATATTGCACAAACTTTGCCTTTCATTGTTGTTGATGAGATATATATTGTTAATCCCTCTATTATGTTATTGCATTGCGTGTTGATACCATTGTTGATTCTTATTGTTGCACAAACTTTTCCTTGCATTGTTGTCCATGAGATATATATTATTGGTCCGTGCAGAGTGTGAAATGTGTGTAGACTTTATTGTTGATACATATAGTTGCGCAAACTTTTCCTTGCATTGTTGGTCATGAGATATATCTTATTGATATGCCTGGCCATAACCATAAATATCGATTTTTTTTATCAATAAAAAGGAAAAATCCGGAAAACAGGAATTCTAGGTGATATAAGGGGACTTTGTTTACACTCTTCTTAACCTGCCTGAGATAAAAATGATATCCAGCTTCACCACCGGGGAACATCACTGGATACTTTAGATCCAAGTTTTTCTTACCCTTGACGTAGAAGTTATTATACCCTCTTGCTCTATTCGAAACTCCCGTTGTTCAGATGTTTCCAATGCCCGTATAGTTTTTTCTATTTTAGCTGCGGACTTTCTAAAACCTATACTCGTTTTTTCTTTTTCCTTTACAGACAAAATTTTTTGCCAGTCGTCTGGAAGTTTGATAGAGAATTCAAGTGTAACTTCTTTTACTCTTCAATAGGGGCTGTCTAATTTATGTCCTGTCAATGAATCATTATTGGAAATGATCGTTCAGTCATCGCATTCTCAGCATCTCAATTTCCAAAATATTCACATTCACACACAATATCGTCAAAATGTATTTTTATGAAACGTTTGGATCTGCTATGATACCATATAAGCTAGGTGATAACCCCGGCGTGGCTCGGACTTAAATTTTGCAAAAAAAAAAACACATGCAAAGACTTAGAATTAATACACACAAATTCATCGTGAAAATTCGAAAAAAAATTTTTTAACGCTCACAATGGATGGACCTCACCATATATGCCACTGCTATTCTAAATAAGTATTTACACACGTAATCTTACTTTATAAGTTGTTGTAATTCCCTTTCTTCTCTGGATGTCTTGAAGCAAATCATGGTCATTCATCACTCTCTGTATTCTAGCGGTCGCCGATTCTTCTATATATTTGCTTACCATTTGCTCAATACAGCACTGAGCTAAAAGAGTGATTCCTCTGTGGTCTTTCTATCCTTTCTCAATAGTCTACTAACTCTCCATTATCTCCAGTTACTGGTCATTTTTAAAGATTTTCAAGAAATTGTTAAGTACTAAGAAATCTCTTTACTGGTTACGTGTCAATTCGTCGAGCGTCAATTCGTCGAGCGTCAATTCGTCGAGCGTCAGTTCGTCGGCGTCAATTCGTCGAGCGTCATTTCGTTGAGAGTGTCAGTTGGTCGGGCGGTCAATTTGTCGGAGGTCAATTAGTCGAATGTCAATTCGTCGACCGTGTAAGTTGGTCGGGCGGTCAATTTGTCGAAGACAAATTCGTCGGGTGTTTCAGTTGGTCGAGATAATAAATAAATGGTCGAAAAAACTTTCATAAAATTCATTAACGAAAAAAATTTTTGTTACTAATTTATTTACTTGAAAGGTAAACAGTAAATACCGTATCTATATACAGCTTTTGTAAGCAATGTGATATAGTAGCCATAATAAATCTAATCTTGTTGACGACATATGCCCTAAACTATTTATACCGCTTCAGTATTTTTCATTTTCAGAATGAAATTAATAACTGTATAAAATTAATTCTCGGACAAATTGAGCACATACAGGAAATTATCTTTTTATTAAGTAAAAATTAAATAATAACATAAATAATAAGCTTGCCGAAACATTTAATATCCTGTGGTCGATTTCCTCAGTTTAACACAAAATTTCACGTCACCTGTTCGCAGACTGGCATATGCACATATTCATAACAACATAAATAAATGGTCGAAAAAAGCCTTTTAAGAACATTTATTAACGAAAATCAACAAATGGCGTTACTGTTAAAATGTGTATTTAAATACAGCTTTTGCATGTAATAATCAACAAACGATAATCTGATAATAAAGGAAATAATACGAAAGCCAGAGAGGGGGGGGGTTCAAACTAAGAGGTTGTCGAGGGTAGGATAAAAGCCCCTAACTGCTTATACTGCTTCAGTAGTCTTCATGTTCAGAATATACTTAATAATTATAAAAGTATTACACAAACTGATCACATAGAGGAAATTAAATTTTTAAGTGGAAGTTAAATATTACTAGAGGTACTAGAGTGTAAAAATTAAACAATAACATAAATACTATATGATTAATAACTATAAAAGATATACAACAAACATGCCGCGTAAGATCAGGGGCGGCTTGAAGCCCTGTGCGTGAACCTCGGAAGACATTGCCAGAATTTTTAAACGGTATAGGCCATGCAATCCGATTGAATTGAAAGTCCTACACCCTCATATTTATGTTATTGTTTAACTTTTACTTAATAAAAATTTAATTTCTTGTATGTGATCAGTTTGTTGTATTTCTTTTATAGTTGTATTTCACATAGTATTAATGTTATTATTTAATTTTTTTACAAGTATTGTTATTTAACTTTCACTTAATAAAAATTTAATTTCCTGTATGTGATCAGTTTGTGTAATACTTTTATAATTATTAAGTATATTCTGAACATGAAGACTACTGAAGCAGTATAAGCAGTTAGGGGCTTTTATCCTACCCTCGACAACCTCTTAGTTTGACCACCCGACCAATTTGTCTCCGACAAATTGACCGCCCGACCAACTGACACGGTCGACGAATTGACATTCGACTAATTGACCTCGGACAAATTGACCGCCCGACCAACTGACACTCTCAACGAAATGACGCTCGACGAATTGACCCTCGAAGAACTGACCTGATACCCTCTTTACTAAGAAATGCCTGAATAACAGGAATTCTGGCGTAATTATCTCCTGTTGATATTCGCCAATATGGTCAGGTCACAGAATTTTTGGTGTCCGCAATTGAGTTTACTTAGGATTTGAAGGATTAATTGCCGAAGTCATTGTTACAAATAGAAACTTATCTATGTTGCACAAATTTTACCTTGCATTGTTGGTCATGCGATATTTCTTATTAATATGCCTTGCCATAAACATGAATATCAATAATTATTATTTTTTATCAATAATTATTATTTTTCGAAATTTGAGGTAGACAGTGACTTTCCTCATGCTTTGAAGGGCAAGTATGCAAAATTTCATCAAGATCGGAATAAAAATGTAGATTTGTATAAGAAACAAAAAAACCCACCCACAAACTCACAAAACCTAAAACACAAGGTACCCGGCGTTGCTTGGATAATTAGACTTGTAGATAAACAGAACAGTCTCAAAAAATTAAATTATAACTCCCAGTTCGTTAATTAATAACTCAGTCAATACAACTCAGAACAAAGTGACTATCCATTCTACGAAAAATACGAAAAACAGGAATTCTAGGTGATGTACCGGGACTTTATCCAAACTCTCTTGACTTGTCTCACCACTCAGAATCATCAACAGATACTTGAGACCCAAGTTTTTCTTGCCCTTGACTTTGAAGCTCTTATACCGTCTTGCTCTATTAGAAACTCCCATTGTTCAGTGGAACTCGTGTTGGCCAAAAGTTTGCTCGAAACTGGAAATTTACACATCTGGGTGGTTTTCAGTGGAAAACAGGAAAAATTGGCCAAAAGAGTGCACGCTTCGAGAACCCATCTCGGAAACCAATAGACCTGCACGCGCCTAAGTTGGAACAATTAACTGATCAGTTGCTTCCAGTTAATCATCCAAATTACGGGGACATAGGAGGTATAGGAGCCGAGTTGCAAATAAATTTGCTCTTGTTTCAAATGCCCGTGTAGCGTTTTCTGTTTTATTTGCAGAGTTTTTCTGACTAGTACTCGTTCTTTCTCTTTCCTTTCCGGACACATAAAGATTTGATAGTCGTTTGGACGTTTGATAAGGAGCTCAAGGGAGACACGCCTGACTCCTTTGCCTCATCAGTTGACGCTGCTTTATTAATGTCCTATCACTACATCATCATTATTAGTACTTATAATCCAATACGTCCATCCAGGGCCTGTATGGCTAGAAGCCGACGAGTTGGGTCCCTGGATGAACACAGCAGCCGGGAGGGGGGGGGTTGAAGATCGTGAATCACGGATGGCCACCCATCCAGTGACTAGCCGTGCCTGATGTTGCTTAACTCACAGAAGTTGTGTTTCAGTGACAGCCCACCATGCCACGGCCTTCCCCTATTCTATGCTCATTATTAATAATTCTTGGAAACGAACGTTCAATGAACGCATTATCAGCATCTCAGTTTTCAAAATATACACATTCCCAAAGAATATAATCAAAATATATTTTTATGACATGTTTGGATCTGATTTGCTACCAAATAAGCTAGGTGATAACCCCGGCGTGGCTCGGGCTTTTTTTTGAAATAAATTTTGAAATATCTTAAAAATAAACACATGAAAACGCTTAGAATTAATACAGTAAAAATTCATAATGAAAATTAAAAAAAAATTTTTAAAGGCTCACAATGGATGGACCTCTCCAAGGATGCCACTGTTTGTCTAAATAATTTCTTACTCACGTAATCTTACATTAGATGTACACTTGATGCTGTTGCAATTCCCACTCTTCTCTCGATGTCTTGAACCAAATTCACTTGGCCATTCATCGCTTTGTCGCCGATTCTTTTATTTACTTGCTTACCCTTTGCTCAATATAGGACGAGTTAATGCCTGCCACACCAAGCGATTGCCCCTGGGTCTTGTTGATACTCCTAGCGAATGAAAGCCGTATGGGAAGCTGCAATCGCTTGTAATGGAAGGGCATATTTGTATCACTGGGTATTAATGGAATGCGAGGCATGAATATGTCTTCACTTGCGGCATTCCCCGTGATGATCGTGGCCTCTATTACGTTCAGCAATATATTCTTCACGGTCAGTCTTGTTCCATTGCACAGCCTTGGTGGGACGAGGTTACGTAATAGCATGAAAGGGGATCCTTTTTTAAAGTGAGCTTATGTGGCAGCATTCCTGAGGGTTCAAGGGAATTTAAAAATTCTATAGCGTAATGCACAGCTTGCTCCATGTCCATTACTGTATCAATAGATGAAAAGATGGTAGAGTTGCCGGGGAGCATTTCCTGAATAAGATCGTTAACATATCGTTAATCGCTGTCGTTTTTTGGAGCTAAAATAGCCTTTTCTCACAACCAACGATGCGATTTATAATTTTCTTGTATATCTGGAAACACTTTAGTTATCAGTTTGTCGAGTGAAGAGACCATATTGCAGAAATTTGAGGGAAACGAAATTAGACCGGTAGTGGGGTCGACAGGAACTTCTCCATTGGCGATTAAGAGCAACTGCTGTGAAAACTGTTCTGCACCTGTTTCTCCTCGTAAACGAACCCTCATATTCGTCTTGAGATCCATTTTGCGCACATGCCTCCATAAGGTCGAGGACTTAAGAGAAGCGTGAAGTTCATCGCCTGGCGTAGAGCGTGGAATCACAGGCAGGGTTTGTCTAAAATCTTCTGCCAGGAGGACAACAGTACCGCCCATCAGCCGCCCATTTCCCCATATGTCTTGCAAAGTGCGATCAAGCGCTTCTAGTGCCTTTTTGTGGGCCATGGTGCATTCGTCCCAAACGATTAGTTTGCAATGCTTGAGCACTTGTGCCTGACTGGAGCCTTTGCTTATGTTGCAAATGGGCCGTTCTGAAAGCTGCAGATTCAATGGAAGCTTCAGAGCTGAATGCGCTGTTTGACCACCAACAACAGTGTAGATGCTATCCCAGAAGATGCTATAGCCAAAGCAATTTCATTTCTTTGGCGAATCTCAGCCAGCAAAATATTTATCAGAAATGTTTTTCCAGTTCCCCCGGGTGCATCAAGGAAACAAATGCCATCATTTCCATGCTGAATGAGACTTAAAAAAAGCGTCATAGGCTTGCCTCTGGTCTGAGACTAATGAGGGATATTTTTTTCACCAATATGTTACAAAAGAAGACTTCCAATATTGCTTTCACCAATGGAAAAAACGAATGGAACGGTGTGTGGCGAGGGGAGGGGAGTACATTGAAGGGGAGCATTCGATTGTAGAATAATTTTTAAAATAAAACTCTTTTTCATAAGCAGTCTCGTTATTTAATAGCCAGACCTCGTATGACACTAAAAACAAATTTACAATATTTCGTCGTTTCAAAAGTTTAAAATCTATCATTGCGAAACACAATTTGAAGCACTTTAGGAGTTATCCCCTGCACTGCTAAAAATGTATAGACGCAATTAAAAAATTATACTTTTTAACACATATTTAACATGAAAACCACAAATAAAATTAAGCGTTACAAAAATTATACGATTTCACTGAAATAGGTAATTAATATTGTATTATGATTAACTTAAGAATAAAATAAAACTCTTTTTCCACAACGAAAAAATAAAACTCTTTTTCCACAAC
>JAHWFO010102052.1:14421-137238 GCA_023313115.1 Rhysida immarginata | reverse complement strand
AAAACAATATAAATATTTTCAAGATGTTTTTATCAAAAATAAGTTGATTCATAATAAAAATATAAATGATACAAAACTTTGCAAGTAAGTAGATATTAATTCCAAATATAATAATGTTAAAAAATAGAAGAATCGCCAAGCACTTAAACATTTAAAATTCCACGATTTTCAATTCATTTTTGAAAAAAAGTTTTGAAAATGAAATTTTTAATTACAAATTTTAATGATTAATTATAAGTTATGGACATTTTGAAAAAATTTGTATTATTTTTTTAATCCTTTTTCAAATTCCAAATATAGATAGTTTAGAAGGAATCTATGAAAAATTGTCTAAATTGTATATTTCTTTGCAGTTTTGAATTTTTAATTTTCAATAAAAAACAGAATTTACAATTAAACTTGTAAATATGAAACACATGTGATCGTTTATTTTTTTTCTTTTTTTAACATTTAAACATACAATAACTCAATAATAATTTTATGGCAAACTATTTTATCTCTCAATGAAAGCAAAGCCCATAATCCACGGATCTTGTGCCGAGACACTCCCGCTAGATGCTCTACCTACTACCTATTGAACACGATAAAGTGAACTCTTCCATTTCACCTTAAAGTGAGAGAACTCTACACCGATTGGACACTATTCCTTTTAATCACTATGATTTCTACAAACGTTCAAGGCTAAAGCGTTAAGGTTCCTTCCCATAGCTCGCTTTTTGCGTGCAGTTAGAAGCTCTTAGCGTTTTGCGTGTGATTTCTCAAGCTCAAGCTATCCTAATCACCAAGCTGATATGCGCTAGTTGCGTGAAGTGCTAGGATTTTCAAGCTGCTTTTTACTTCAAGCGAATATCTGGGTAAGTTTGATTTTAAAACAACTTGCTGCTTGAAAATCACCGAGGCACATGCGCAGTACACGCCTTTCTCTCATGACTGCAATGGGGCAACACCACGGATAAAGTAAAACGGATGCGACACTCAGCCACTTTTCTAAACCTATTTTCTCCCACGGCCACCAGAGGGCCCGAAGCACACAGAGAAAACATGGCGCCTGGTGGAAGGGCATATGCTGCTTTATTTTGTCAAAATTATTGATATAAACTTCGAGATTATCTTACTTTAGTTTTCCAAACGATCTTGAAAGGTGAGCAGACTGTTAATGTTTATTATGAAATGCAATAAAACATTAGAGACAAATTAATTATACCTTATTTTCAAATTTATTAATACAGATGTTCGAAATGGACGATTACATTTGTTGAAAGGTACGATTTAAAGGAAATGACCCCAGGAGAACTGAATAAAAGTTTCTTATTATGATTTTATTTTCTTATACTTTTATAGTATAAATTTAATTATCATAACGAATATGTTCCTGTATATTTCATTTGTTTCAAAATTATTTCAATAAACTTTTTTGAAATTTATTAAAGGTCTTCTTTGTTAAATCTCTTTATTTAAAAATCATTATAAAAATTAATCTATAAATTAAATTAAAATTTATTTATAAAAATAAATAGAAATATATTGCGTTTAATGTATGAAATATTTCAGAAAATATCAATAAAAACTTAAAAGTAAGAATTCATATACATGGTAGGCTACTGAAGAGAAATTTTCCCCTGGAAGAGGGCTGCACGGTGGAACAAATAACTTTCTCCTACAACCAATAGAGCGCACCACAAAAACGAGTTAGATGTAATGTACAAGACTGTCGTATCCGTTTTACTTTATCTGTTCTCTAGGGGGTGTTGAATGGGTGCATAGTACATGGGGTCGCTATTATAGTGCGAATACAGATACAAAGGAGAAAAGTGAAGGAAGAATTCCGTGATTTGTATTTGTTATATCTTCTCCTGTGTATTCATGATTTGTTTGATGAATATCTTCAGTTTATTATTATTTCTTCTTTGAGTATTATTGTAAGGTTTAAAATTTTTTATTAATTATTTATTTTATTTCATTTATTTATTTATTATTTATTTGTTTACTTATTTTATTTTCATTTTGGTTTAATTTATTTCATTTATTCATTTATTACATACTAGTAGACCCGGCAATGCTTTGCTATTGCTAAAGCTATAAATATAAAATAACATGTCCTGACTGATTGACTGATTACCATCGCCGAGCCGAAACCGCTGAAGCTATTAATATATATTTAGTCTGTAGTTTTACTTTATAATGTAGACTCATTAAGAAAGGGCTTTACAAAATTCATCCCCTAAGGGGGTAAATATGAGATGTAAATTTGTATGAAAATCCGTCTTTTTTAAAGTTAAATCCTTGATTAAATCCATCAAAAATTGATATGTGGATATTTGGTAAGAAATTAAGAAAGACGTGTTTCATGATTTTTGGAAATTTACTCCTTGAGGGGGTAAGCTTCAGGGAATTCGGCCTAACGATTGTAACAAAATTACTTTCTATAGCACACCCTTGAGAGCGGGAGCGGAAGAAACATGGAAATATTAAATATTAATCCCTGTTTTTAATGTAATTTTGAGATTGTACCCAACATTTGAGAGATGTTTTATTTCTGGTGTTTTTTCAATTGTTCCAACCGTTTGGGAGATACAGCCATTTAAAGTGTGTACCTTTTATAGTTTTGAACCTAATTTTTTTCGATGAAGACAAGGAGATAAGGAATAGGCTTAGAGATATTCCTGTTCTACTTTTTGATGATCTTTAAGAATCTGAAGTCAGAATTTTAAAATCCAAATTTTTTTTAATACACATTAAATACAGGGGCTACTATTTAAGATTTCAAAGTTGGCCCTCTCCCCCACCCTCAGGGAGTGGGGGAGGGGGTATAGTTTTATATCATTAGATAGCTTTTTGAAAAATATTAAACACGTGAATAGAAAATTTCTCCAAATATAAACATTAAAAGTTTATTAACCCAACCAAAGAAAAATTAACCCAACAACAAAAAATATGTGAATATAAAGGAATCTACCATGAAGGACTTTTTTACAAAAGCGTCTTCTAGGATGAAATTCTTCATGATATAAAGTGTCCTTGATGGAAAGGGCTAAACGGTGCGATGGATGGCACTTGAAAACGTTCGTAGAAGACATCACACAGAATTAATGCAAACTCCATGTACACAAGACGGAAAAATTTATAGGCGAAACTGCTGACATTGACAGAGATTTCCTTGATTTACAATGATGATATAAAAAAAATGATGATATTAAAATCCCCCAGAAAAAAAGAATTTAGTAGGCAAAATGTCTTAACACAACATGACAATAAAAATTCACAAAACTTTAACGTTTTCAAGCAGACCAGCTGCTCGTCTTCAGAATCAATGTAGGAGGGAGACACCAAACAAAAAAATAACAAATAAAACTAATACTAAAAAAGAAGAAGATGGAATCAAAGGAAATGACATCACTCACAGAATGTTCCAATCACTATGAATATCGTACGACGCTTTGGCCAGAGTACAATCGGAATTTTTAATGAAGAGGGCCTCCTTTATTATGCGTTTGTTCAAATTTTGTTCCCTTCCCAAAACCTTTACTCCCTTCCAATTTATCTTATGGCCCGTAGCATGACAATGTCTGGCCAAAGCATAATCACAATGATTGAGCCTAATCGCTCTCTCGTGTTCTTGTAATCTGAAATATAGAGAGCGACTAGATTGACCAATATAATTAGCATCACAGTCCGAACATGGAATTAGATAAATTACATCATTTTGATTTACTAGCTTATGAAAAACCAAATCATTATTGTATAGTTCCTGGAAATCGCATTGATCAACATCAATATTGTTTTGATTCTCGCTATCATCTCGAACATGCATGCTGACCAATTTCTTTCTTAGAGTATTACTTATTTTAGGAACTATTTGGATGTTTTCTCCTTGGAAACATTTTCTAATTGCAGAAAACTTTGAATCATAAGCCATAGAAAACCTTTTTCTCTGTTCTATCGAATTAAGAATATTCGTTTTCCCTTTCTGAAAGGCCGGCCAGGTGGCCGAGAGGGCTAGGGCGTAGGCTTTCTAGTTCTTGAGTCCGCCTGGTCGTGGGTTCAAATCCCGCCGTGGGCATGGATGTTTGTGTTTGTCCTGGGCTGCGTACAGATATAACTTGTGTAAAATGCGCAAAATGACCTTAGTAGTCGACGCCAAAAATTCTAATAAACCAACCTTTCTGAAAGCCCCGAATCATCATTCTCTTAATGAAATATGCAGGATACTTATTTTTGATCATTTTATTAATTAATTTATGTATATATGAGGGTAACATATTAAGAGAACATAACAATCTAGCTCTCTGTATAAAGTTCTGTATTGTATTTTTCTTATAATTTAAGGGAATTTTTAAAAGATAATGAGGCAAATTATTCCCTTGAGTCTCCTTTTCATATATACTGAAAGATAACATATTTTGATTTTTATATATGGATAGATCTAAAAACTGTAATTCTCTTTTTTCGAACTGATATCACTTGAACTCAAATTGGGAATTGGAGGATAAATAGGAGGTCAGAGTATATGCGTCCTCTAAGTTAGTAATGATCAATATATCATCCACATAACGTAACCAGCAAATAATGTTATGTGAAAAAGGAGAATTGTTGATAATGTCAGATTCCCAATGTCCTAAAAAAATGTCTGCTAGAATAGGGGATAGAGGATTGCCCATGGGAAGACCCAATATTGCCTATAGATCTTATTATTAAACATAAATTGGGAATTCTCCATGCATAGATTTATAGCATTTAAAATGTTCATTACAGCCTCAAAACTAAATTTGTTTCCTAAATTCATTTTGATGATATCTAAAACAGAAGGGACCGAGATGTTATTATACATGTCCTTAATATCTAAAGTGTAAGTGTACCATGAAGAGCTCCATTTAATATTGCTTAAGATGCTTTTAACCTGATAAGAATTTTTTACTGTATAAATCCACGTGAAAAACTCTTTCAAGAAATTAGACAAAAATTTGACTAGTTTGTATGTGGCCGCCTCGTAAGTACAAGTAATAGGCCTGACCGGAAAATTGTCCTTATGAACCTAACAATAGTGTAAAATTTATTTACACCAGATAACTTAGGTTTTAACCTTTTTGCTGTGTCAGCATCAATTATGTTTTTGTTTTCTTAGAAGATCCAATCTTTTTACTGTCTGGTTCAAATAAAATTTAGAATTATCCTTGGATTCGGTCATAAAGATATGAGGGTTGTTTTTAATATAAGCTTCTGTTTTATTTAAATAATCCTCTTTACTTGGTATGACCACAATCCGGCCCTTATCTGCGTTACTAATCATCAATTTATTTTCTTTAATGAAGTTTTTAATTTTTGAGACTATTCTTGTTACTATTTTTATCCTTAAAATTAGTTTTCCCATTAATTAAGGTTTTTAAACATGATCTTCGTACTTGCTCTTTGTTATTAACAAATGAAAGGGCTTGTTCTATATCACCTATTCTATTTGCTAAGTTGATATTATCATTCAATGCAAATTTCAATGGGAAACCTAATTTCAAGGATAAAATAATAACACAGTCTCAAAAATTAAAAACTTCATTAATGAAAATAAATTGATGATTAGTAACGCAGATAAGGGCCGGATGGTGGTCACACAAAGTAAAGAGGATTATTTAAATAAAACAGAAGCTTATATTCAAAACAACCCTCATATCTTTAAGACCGAATCCAAGGATAATTCTAAATTTTATTTGAACTAGACTATTTTATGTTGCGCAGCTCCCTGGGGTTGATCTTCCGTGGTCGCCCTGTTGCCTTCTTCGTATTGTACAGCTTACCAAACTTTAGAAAATTTGACACCACTGTCATGGATCGTCTCAACTTTTTTGCAATTGCTCTCATCGACAATCCTTGGCCTTTGTATGCTGTTATTTGTCCTCTTTCATGTTCTGTTAAGGCTTTTTGCGAGTCATGACGAATTGCTGATAATTGTTTCGTTAACAGTATTTTTTACAAGAAAAACCTTCCAAGCAGGATGTTTTAAATATCCATGACACATTCTGAGTTTAAATATGTAAATCCAGAACATGTACACTCAATTCGAGAGGGGCGTTCTTATAATTTTGCTACGGGAGTAACCATAGTTTTTTTTTTAAGTTATTTTTTTATGTACTTGCAATACGAAATCGATGCATTTGTTTATTTGTTTTTCTTATGTCAGACATGTGACATAGCAGTTATCATTTTTCCAAACAAAAATTATGTTTAGAATAAATGTTATCTAACAAATCAGTGTTCTTATATTTTTGCAACGCACCTTATGAATTTATTTATTTTATATTTTTTATAACTATCCCCCTCAAAACGTGAATCATTAAGGGAAGCATCGTAACCGACGAAAAAGATGGTCAGTTGACTTTTCAGTGCCGGGGCCTGTCTTTTTCGTTGGCTACGGCAAGCATTAATTTCATTCACCATTATTGAAACAATATACAAACATGATCAACCGATTGTTGACGCAAACACGATGGGCTGATTGTTCGCACACGCAAGCAAACAAACATAATGCAAGTCTATTACATAATTAATGCAAAAACAGCAGTGCTACCTATCGGATTTCGTTCAATCCACTCTCTAAACACTACCGGCACTAAAAGGAATAGACTGGGAAATTTTCAAGGAAATCAGTCGAGTAGTTTTTGAGTGTATAAGGCACACACATACGAACATTGCCTTTTATTTATATAGATATTTAATTTTTATTTTACTTACGAGGCGCATCCAGAAAGTAAGTTTCACGATGTTTTCCCCTTTAAAGTAAACGTAATTAGCCGTGTCAATTGCGCATGCGTAACAGATCTATGACGTATCAATCATATGCCAGCCTGACAGGTCCCGCCTCGTATCAGTAGCGTGGTAGCAATGGTCCTAAATGGAAGCTCTTATTTCTTCTCCCGCCGCCTGCGAGGTTCGGTCGGTGATAAAGTTCTTGAATGCACAAAGCATTGCGCCAATTGAAATTCATCGTCAGGTCTATGGGCCGAACATCATGAGTAAGCAGATGGTTCGTCTCTGGTGTAGGCAGTTTTCCGAAGTTCGTCAAAGTGTCCATCTTGTTGAGCTTGTGCGGCAGCCCTGATCTTGCTCCCAGCGATTTTCACGTTTTCTTGCACGTCAAGAAATTCCTGTCCTCCGGTGAGCGTTTTGGCAACGACGAAGAGCTAAAGACGTCTGTCACACGCTGGTTTCATTCACAGGCGGCAGAGTTCTACGACAGGGGGATACAAAAGTTGATTCCACGATACGACAAGTGTCTCAATTCTGGTGGTGGCTATGTTGAAAAATAGCTGAAACATTGCTGTACTTGTTGCCAATAAATATGTTCCTGTAAGTGTGAGTTCTTTTTTTTTTTTAATAGGGAAACTTACTTTCTGGATGTGCCTCGTATTTAATTAATTTGTGTATTATTTTACTTTATTAATTACTTAAGTTTATTTAATTAATTATTAGCTCTGTTTATTTAACTGTAGTTGGTTTTGTTTTATTTTATTTATTCCATTTATTGTAGTGTCAGCGAAAATAAGAGTTAATATCACGTATTGCTAAATTGGAAATATGTTTTCTTTTTTACAAAATACTTTTGAGATTAATTATCAATAACTTCTCAAAATTAAACTCCTTCTCGTTTTCGTTCATTGAGAGGCGCCATGTGTTTTTTGAATTCTCGCCTGCGATTTCTCGCGAGACACGTTAGCTATGGCATACTCTCAACGCTAGCTTTTGCTTTATAGCATGCATATGGAAGCTGCATTTTTCTCGCGACTAGATTTTGCTTTAAAGATTAAGCTTCGCTTTAAAGCTCTAGCAAGCTGTGGGAATGTAGCTTTAACGTTAAATCCTTGTGCTCACACTACAAATTACCAATAAAAAAAAGTATTACAATTTTTGCCGATAGATGAGGATGGTGTCGCTTTTATGTAAAGGTCACAGAATAAGAAACATAGAAGTGACATTCAAGAGATTCCATGGTAGTGATTTTGTATAGCCCTGCCCTGGTGGCTGTGATGTGGCTGAGCAGACGATCTTCCCCAATGCCTATGGAAAACATGCAGCGTTAAATATATTTCGAGTATTTAAACTGAATAATAATAATAGATATATTATTAAGCAGCGGTTTTTAATAAAAAGTATTATTTTTAAGCAAGGTTGTGTATTTTTATTTAAAAAAAAGTCCAGAAAACTTACTACTACAGTATGTTGCAGTGTTCATGGACCGT
Source organism: Rhysida immarginata (assembly GCA_023313115.1). Classification (NCBI taxonomy): domain Eukaryota; kingdom Metazoa; phylum Arthropoda; class Chilopoda; order Scolopendromorpha; family Scolopendridae; genus Rhysida; species Rhysida immarginata. The sequence continues at coordinate 129,013 of JAHWFO010102052.1, read as the reverse complement.
AAATTGAAATTTCTTATAGTGATTTTAAGCTGGGGGAAATTTTTTAAGCTAACATATCAATAATCAATATACTTAAAAAGTATATTTTTAGAGGCTTTGCATTACATTGTAGTAAATAAAAATTGACTAGATTCTCTTTTATTCCCAGTTTTATCAAAGTAATAAGATGAAAGGTAACAACATGTATACAAATTTCGAACATAAGTGTTATTTTTTCCCATTCTTGCTACTTTGATAAAGCTAGCAATAAAAGCGAAATTATTCAGATTTCTCTCTATTAACGTATTTAATGAAAGGCTTTGTAATAAAATTCGTTCGAAATTACAATGCAAAGACCAAAAGATCTTTTGATGTTATTTATCTTTAAAAAAGTATTATATGTAGTGAAAATTAAAGAGTTGCCTTCGTTCATTCGAAAATACTTTTTGCTTTTTTTTTCTAATTTGTAGAATGATGTTTGAGAATGTTTTATATCAAAATCTCGCAATCAGATTAACCTCGGGTTTTGTTTTCATTGATGAATAAATTTTTTCTTCATGTAAAAAATGGGTCCCAAATCAAAAGGGCATTTTTGCGCAGCCACATACAACGAAGACACTGATAAATTACAAGCGGCATCAAATGAATTCCTCATCTTTATTCAAGGTTATGAAGATTTTTTGACGTAGAATACGTCTTACGTTTCGAGACTAGAATGCCACGCTTAAATCATGAATGTCACTTAAAGTGTTGATCACGAAAACTTTAATAGCGTGAAAACTATTAATGATAGAAGAATGATCGATATCGCTTTCGTTAGAGTATAGAACAAAGCATGTTTTAGACCATAACGGATTTCGTGCTGACCTCATTGGCTGACGCAATCTGAGTGCAAAGTTGAGTCAGAAAATCTGCTCTATGGCGGATATTAAATTAGTCTAGCTCCGGCTTCCTTTGTGCTACCATGACGTTTGAGGTGTCATCGGTTTTATCTTCCTGCGCTTTATAAAATGGCTTAAAATTTAAACCTCAATATTTATTAGTGTCTAAGATATCGGCCTTCGAAGTGTGGAAATTTTGCAAAAACTACAGAATTTCCAAACTTATGTCTAATAAACACGAGAAAAATTATAGAAATCGTCACAGGAATACAGATCGAGAGATGGGGAATCCAAATAGACCCGGATGTCCGAGCGTTGAGCGTCAATGGGCTCAACAGGAACGCCTCAAAGTCGAGGCGCCGCGCCGCCAAGATGAACTATAGCTCGATACGAATGCGCCAATAACTGAAAGTTTGACGAAAATAGCATATCTGATGATATAAACGTTTCTACATGGAGTGATAGAATTCATCCAGTGGATGTCCATAACGAATGTAAAACTATTAGACACTCTGTAGATGTGTGCCTAAGACGCAGTATGTAGTATCTTCTGCGTCAACCATTTGATGACTAGTCGCCAACATTTCGACCGTTTTGCCAGAACAGATGCACAAATCTAAGAAGAGACGTACAGTGATGGACAAAGAAGATTTAGATGAAAATTCAACAGGTTAAGTCTATGAATCAAAAATATGATGATAGACTTATATAGCATAAGCTTAGCTCATTTTATTGCATAGGATACACCGGTAATGAATATAAGACATATCAAGAGAAAAGATGTTGATGATACAGATGGCCATGAAGCCACTGAACAATAAAATACTGATAATAAAAACTATGGAGCCTCTGATATTTTTAGTTCAAACATCAATACATATAGACGCAGAAATGTGGGCACAGAGTGATCAGATACCGTCATTATAGCATCGATGACACAATCAATTACATACCTGAAATGGTTACATTTTTCTATCCATTTCGCAATGAAGTTGTAGATGTATTAGATGTACACAAATTCCTCCAATTATAAGATGCGAACGAGGTGAACATTTTAGCCAGAAGGAAAGAATACGAAAGTAACAGATATAGATGCATTGATGGAAGAACTTAGAGAACTGTGCAAGAAAGATGACGACATTGCAAACCACTTGCAAAGAGAACAAAATGAAAGATGAGTACATACGAAGTGTTGTTGGCGAGGCGGGTTATGAGAACAACGATGAATTCGAATAGGAGACCGGCATGGCTATCGCAATTGTATGAATGTGTAGCAATGTGATGTCCAAACATCTGCAGAGTAATGCGAACAGAGAGAATTGATCTTAGAATTTATACCCAGAATATGCACACACGATAGCGAACGCATACATGGGTATACTGTGGCAATGGCAAAATATTTACTATAGAAACTAATCATGGAGACTTTAAACCTTAAATTGATTCGGACAACGGCAGAATATAATTCGTAATGCTTATATAGTCTGTTCGTCCACTAGTAAGGCTGCAGTGAACTTGAACGGGAACACTGCACTATTTAGATCCTGTAAATTCTGTATTTAGAATCACACCGCAGAGCAAAAGGGTCAGTGGATTGACTCCTAAGGTCCTACAACAAATATCATCGCCAATTCCTTTCTGTGAAAGGTGTAATAACTGATGAGATAAGTATGGTCAGTTCGGACGAGTGATCCCCAATATTATCGACAATTCATTTCACTTGTCACGAGTGATGTGCCAGGGTAATGAAATATTCTCAACAATACTGACCAAGATAGGCAATAGTGAAAGATTGTGTCACAGAATTTTGAAATGAATTCGAAAATTAGGAAAAATTCCGCGACGAAAAGATTTGCAGACAACAAGTGGAGATCGGAAGGAAGAGCCCTCACCCCGAGAAATGGAAATGGATCGGTCGCGAGAGTCGCGCGAAGGTCGAGAACGAGCCACGAGAAAGAAAGGAGAGCGCGAAGGAATTCAGAAGGTGTTTGCATTTCGTCGAAAGAGAACGAACGGGCGAGTGCTAAGGGCATAAACGATAGTCCTGATTCGTCGGAATTAGACGGATATGCGAGAGATGGGAATGCTTCTCAGCCACGCCCCGCTTCAGTAGAGCTGTCGGAAACCGCCGAACCCTCTCATAACGGTAATAACTTCTTATTACATGACTATTTACTAAATGTAAGAGTAAACTCGCTTAGTTTGTAGTTTTGGTGTATGGCATGCTGTTATATCGCAGTCATGCGGGACAGTCGAGAAGTAATCAGCGAACTGAATTTAGTGCCTAGTAGCGGGCTAGTATATGGAGTATTTCCGTATAGCCTAAGAGCTTTCCTGGACTCGGGCATCGGGGGATTTATGTCTGCGAACTGAGTGGAAAGTAGTGGTTTGTGCTTCGAGAGAGAGAATTTGTTATTATTAAGTGTTTGCGTCGACCAGAGCGATAAGTAGACGACGGAATGGTTGTTGGAAAAAATAATTGTGCTTCAGTATATGAAATGAAAAGGAAGCCGGATTTATGTATACAGCTGTTGCGCTGTTGGAATTCTCGAAGTAATTTAGTAACGTGCATGCAGCTAGGTCTTTAAGAGGAATTGTCTATTACTTAAACTTATGTTGAGAGAGAGCCCAGATTACTTATTGAAGGGCATATTCGTAAATAATAATTAATTAATATGAAATAAGTTTATATGTGTATTGTATTTATTATACGACCGTGATTGCTATGGATGTATATATTCTAAGCCCGTATTGCATATTGAGAGGCGTTAAATAATTGATAGTTTATATGCAGCTTTATAAGATAATTTATTTGGAATAATTTAACTGCTAATGAATATTATAAGTTTCAAGGCGAGATAGCCGAGCGCCATATACTTAATTGGAGAAATTTTGCACCACTATCTAATTGTTGTTTATTTATATTTTTGGATGCCCGTTGACGGAGCTTCAGGACGGCCCAGGGGTGCAGTACTTTTCGGAAGGTCTTCAAGAGTCGCTTATGGAAGAGGAGCATCACGACAGATGAGCAATCTTCGATCTTACCTGAGTGGCAGCGACCGCAATTGAAGGTTATACCTGTGAACGAAGGAACAAGTTTTACCGTCGTCAAGAAAACCCTTTTGGAGCTTGTATTAGCTAACTAAATCATACTATACCTATCAATTTAAAGAATAAGTCAAGTATAATTTGCATAACATTGAATTTAATTACCTTTATACATAACTTCAATTTTGTACACACATGTTCTGTTTCATAATTTACCTATTCACGCTTCCACGTTACAGACAGGTGTGCATTTGATAGTAGAGCAGGCCACGACATAGTCGGACCACATTTGTGCCTACTACGTTTGTTACCAGAGATGTGGACATGGCAGAGACAGACTGACTTGGGAGCAATGTACTTACCGGACAGGTGTGCGTTAGCATGTGTTGTAAAAGAAGACAACGGCTGTGTAAGTACATTTTAGTGATAGTTCTAGTGTTAATAATGAGCAACATGAGGCCGTATAATGCCAAGAAAATTAAATATCTCTTGGAGGAGCTCAAATTTAAAAGTGAGCCAATAAATCGGCACGTGCATGACTTTGAAAATTTAATATCGGTGCTCGAAGTGGTAGGTCCAAAGCAAGTGCGGGATTGTTTCTTAAGGTCATTACCAGACCAGGTAGCCAGTCATTTAATAAATATAACTTTAGGAATAGACTGGAGTTGTATGATGAAGCAAAGCGCTATGCTGACGAGATAGGTTTAAATCAGCGAAACGGAACTGATGAATATAAAGGATGTGTAAATTGAAATGAGTCTGAACAAAGTCCCATAAACGTAATAGTAATGAAGGACGATGATAAAGTGATAGATTTTGTATCTGACATTTGTGCTGAAGCCCGAAGTAGGGGGGATACAGTCATGGTGTGTTTTGCGAATCCTTGGCAAACGATTTAAAAAAGGGACAGATAAGTGAAAACGAGGATAATGATTACCTTTATAGTTTGGAAGATGTGCTAATTCAAACTAAGTGTGTAGAAACTAGCAGTTTGGGAGTTAAACCCGAAAGTGCTCTCATACTTCCTCTAATTATAGAAAAAGAAGAGAAAGCGCAGAAAAACCGTGGTAGGAAAATAAAAAGTAAAGTTATGACGGACAGGATTAACAATGTAGCGTATGATAAAGAGTCCGGGCAAAGTAAGAAAAACGCGAAGATAAAAATCGCAGCAATCAACCTCCAGTCAATGTATTAACAAGCAGTGAAAAGAAAAATGTGGGTAGATTTACCAGTAGACAAAGGAAGACATTAAACGTCTCGTCGGAAATGGAAAGCGGAATAAAGGACGGTTTTATGAAGTGTTGCTATGTTAATAAAATGGAGCTGCCAAGTACAGTTGATGAGACCGCAGCAATTTGTGGAAATTTTTAACTCAATCTAAGGATTTAGGTTTGAAGTGCGATTTCCTACACACGACAAGGCAAGTGATGAACAAGTAATTATGGAGAAAAGTTTTATTCCAATGGGGATTGATTGGTCTCGGAAAATACAGAGCTCCACAAAAAAGATAGGCCAAGCAGTGACCATAACCCAGTATTTGTTCAAATTGCCTCAGATAAGAGTGAGGATAAAGGTAGCAACGATAGATCGAACCCGTTAGTAACAGTTATAGAGGAGTCAGAGAAGGAACGATTGTCTAATTCAAATCGAGAAGAATTAGGGTCGATAATCGATAAGACCGCAATTGTTATCAAAGAATATATAGTGCAATATATCGACTCCCCATATGTTGAGAGGTTAAGTTTATTAATGGAACTTTAAAAAAAAGAAGGCGATTAGTAGTGGAATCTTTGAGAATTATTTGCTGCTAATGGCACAAGAGATTTACGAAATTCAAGGAAATAGTAAAACTGATTCCAGTCAATCTTATATTCAAATAAAATATAACGTTATTAGAATTGAGACTGAATATCAAAAATTAAGTAATGACGGAACATTGTATATAAATACAAATTGTCGGAAAAATTCGGCAGGCGTGAATGATATTTGGGAAATGAGCGGTCGGATTGAGGAGGAAGTGAGTGACATTAAATCGTCGAAAACTATAAGAGATACACTAAACTTTAATGAATGTAGTGACGATTTGGACAAGCCCTCGGTGGAATCTACGTCAGAGGAGTCACCCGCATTAGCTGAGGTGCTTCAGGAGCAGGAGCTAAATTATGAATTAAGCTTAGATTGTGATAGTACACAAGATTCCAAGAGTGTACAACAACAGGACGCGCCCGTCAGAGTTGATCCTTTACGTGCCGCGAGCAAAGAGGAAAAGAAAGGGGATATAGAAAGAGAAAAATTTCTGCAAGATAATAATGACTATATAAGCCATAATAAAAAGCATCGTAAGGATGATCTAGACGAATTTTATAGAGAGGCTGAAACAGGCTTTATCAATAATTGAAAGTCTGGTGGTCAAATTACCAATAGTTTACAGAGACATTCATTAGCACGGTTATACAAGAGGACGTTGTATGCATAAAAAATGTTATGCCAATGAAAAGAAGGGCTTTCAAAAAGGTAGAAATAAGCAGGGATTTAGTTATTGGACAGGACAAAAAACTAGTTATGAATCTAGCTTGGGTATTAATGAGATGAAACAAAATGAAGTGTTTATCCCCTCTAGAGTTTTTGAGAATACTAAATTTAAAAGGCATCGTTTCAAGGAAGATGGCTCTGGTGCGCTCATTTGGAGGAGAAAAATTAAGTCGCAATCTTCGTTGCGAACAGGGTGGGTGAGCATGTCACAGAATTTTCAAGTGAGTTCGAAAATTAGGAAAAATTCCGCGAAGAAAAGATTAGTAGATAACAAGTGGAGATCGGAAGGAAGAGCCCTCACCCTAGGAAGCGGAAATGGATCGGTCGCGCGAGTCGCGCGAAGTTCGAGAACGAGCTACGAAAAAAAAAGGAGAGCGCGACTGAATTCAGAACGTGTTTGTATTTCGTCGAAAGAGGACGAACGGGCGAGTGCTGAGGGCAAACACGATAGCCCTAATTTGTCGGTATTAGACGGATATGAGAGAGATGGGAATGCTTCTCAGGCAGAGATTAAACGCCCTAGGCTTAGTAAGCACATACGTGCGAACTGCAAGCAAGAAGCTAATAATTTATATTCTCTCCATTGAAGTCAACCTGGCCAAAGGAGGAAAGGCACCCGAAGAATCATTTGGAACAGCCATGACCCACTTCAGTAGAGCTGTCGGAAACCGCCGAACCTTCTCATAACGGTAATAACTTTTTATTACATGACTATTTATTAAATTCAAGAGTAACCTCGCCTAGTTTGCAGCTTTGGTGTATGGCATGCTGTCATATCGCAGTCATGCGGGATAGTCGAGAAGTATTCAGCGAACTGAATTTAGTGCCTAGTAGCGGGCTAGTATATGGAGTATTTCCGTATAGCCTAAGAGCTTTTCTGGACTTGGGCATCGGGAGATTTATGTCTGCGACCTGAGTGGAAAGAAGTGGTTTGTGCTTCGAGAGAGTGAATTTGTTATTCTTAAGTGTTTGCGTCGACCAGAGCGATAAGTGGACGACGGAATGGTTGTTGGAACAATTAACTACTACTGAATAATATAAGTTTCAAGGCGAGATAGCAGAACGCCCATATACTTATTTGGAGAAATTTTACATCATTATCTAATTGTTGTTTATTTATATTTTTGGATGCCCGTTGATTGAGCTTCAGAACGGCCCAGGGGTGCAGTACTTTTCGGAAGGTCTTCAAGAGTCGCTTATAAAAGAGGAGCATCACGACAGATGAGCAATCTTCGATCTTACTTGAGTAACAGCGACCGCAATTGAAGGTTATACCTGTGAACGGAGGAACAAGTTTTACCGTCGTCAAGAAAACTTTTTTAGAGCTTGTAATAGCTTACTAAATTTTACTATACCTTCAATTTAAAGAATAAGTCAAGTATAATTTACATAACTTTGAATTTCAGAATTTATGCTGTGGAGCCAAGATGGCTGTTAATATCTGTTTAAAGAGGAAATTAAGCAATATTTATTCATAGAATTCGTTCGATAATTACACTTTATACATAATTTCAATTTTCTACACACCTGTTCTGTTTCATAATTTACCTATTCACGCTTCCACGTTACAGATTGCTTCCTCAGGAGAAAGCAGTTGATTTAGAGAAGATTTAAAAGCAAACAATGGTGCATGGAAAATTTGCCTGATATAGTTAGGTTGTTTCATCGCAACAACAGCGTTGATGCTTCCAAGAAGAATGCTATCACGTGTAATAAGTTGTTTAGCCAGTAATAAAATTAATGTTTATGGCCGCAGAAGTGAATTAGACCCAGCAAGAACAAACTACACAAGAAGAGTGTAGTAGGTTATGGTTTTGTGTTCGAAAAGAAAGAAACGAGTGAACAACATCTACAACATCAGCAAATACAATGCATCTGTCGTTTAAGGTTATAGTTGCCAAATGAAGAAATGGGCACGAATCAAATGTAAGCCTCTTTGTACACTTTCACTACAGCGGACCGTGAACAGTTCAAAAATCGCGCCGTTTCGGAGATTATGTCACCCTTGCTGCGATAACCTATTGTCATCTCTTTTTGGATGTCCGTTAAATTCGGACGTTTACCTATCTTGAGGCTCATGCACCTGCCGTTTCATGCACCAGCTTTAAAGCTTTCTCAGCCTGTTATGCAAATTTTGCAATGTGTAATCGTTGTTTATGCACAATTTAATAATATGACCGTGTAGATGGATTCGTATTGAGAACACAAATGAATCAGTCTGGTTGTATTAGATCCGATGCACTCACCAAACATGGTGCAATAAGTTATAGGAAAGCAGGCGGGGTTGCGATCTTCAGAAATATTAACTCTTTAATCGAATGCGAACATACACTGATAGACTGGTCAAACCATAGATGACTGATTGACGCTGGTATCAGTAATATTTGTATGGTTAAAGTGTGGTGAGATTTTTACTAGGCATTGTTTAAAATCATCCTAATGTTATCTGATATAGCAATGTTGTTGTCCAGTGCGATGATGAAATATTCACCTATCAAAGACAACATGGAGGTGGATACTGATGTTCAAATTATGATATTTAGAGACTTCAATGTTGCTATATTAAACTTACAGCTATCGGCTTTCTGAAAAAACGTTTCAATTTAGATTACATGCCCGTCGAATCACCTACTATATTGGGTGGCAGTACTACAGATTTGATATTGATTCTAGTCTGTTGACATTTGTATCAACAGACCACTGCTTTGTAAGTTGTTAATGACTTATAATTAAGGTTCGGTTAAAAATAACGAGTCTGGTTAAAAAATAATGATATATTGCAAGTATATTGAACATTTTATGTTAGAAATTAAAATTTTTAAATTGTGTTGCACAAAATGATTTCTTATTCGCCATGTAGCGACAAGACGTATTCTACGACTTAACTAACGGCCGTGTCCCAACACAGCCCCGTACAATTTTTTTATGAGCACATTTCGCAAAACGGGCGTAAAAACTGAATTGATTAGGCTTTTCAATGAACAGAAAATTTCTTTCCTTCGCAGCTGCACAGATACAAGAGTTAAAGATTATATGGGTATACCATTCACTAAAAAGAAAATTGAATCTTTCTTATCTCTGAAAAAAAAAGTAGGAAACATTTGAAAGTGTCCCATATCTGAAATCTATATGTACAGTTTCAGATTTGAATATTCAGAATATAAAGAATATTTTACATTAATTTTTAGGGAATAGAAAAATTTCAAATTTCAACTCTTCTGTGATCCTGTAGAGCATAAGGTCTCTTACATATAAAATTACTGGCGTTGAGGAAAACCTATGTGAAATTCAATAATTAAAATTCAACCCAACTAAAAAAACAGTTATTGAAAATTAAATAAAATTCTATTATCCTCAATTAAATAGAACACTTAAAATTAATTTAGGTACAATTCCAACAACTTACAATTTAAATGCATTAATAAATTTTTGCATGTGATTAAAAATTAGAAGTAGTTTTTGGCTTAAAATAGTTTTGCTTCTTCTTACATTAAAAATGAATTTATATTGTAAATTGTTGGAATTGGGGTGGAATTGTATTTAAAATAACTTTAGGAATCTCCTATGTTAATTCAAGTTATATTTGTTTAATTTTCAAAATAATCTTTTGTTAATTATTTTTTTAATTTTTAAATTCAAGTTGAGGTGAATTTTTATTATACAGTGATTGTAAGCGAAATTTTGTGAACCCGTGAATTCATATTTTTTATATATATTTTCCATTAAAAAAGCTCTTCTGCAATACTAAGTGATTTGCTTTTATTCATTTTAGAACATACGTGTGCTTTACTTAATTAAAAAAGAAATTGACACAAAATAAAAAAGAAGACAGGTTAACGAGACAAACTCATAGAAACCCATAGGAAAAATGATCGTCTGCTGGTATTGTAACATCACAACCGCGGTAGGGCACCACCAGCAAATGAGCATCTGCTCACTAGAGTTCTCTCACTGTAAGGTGAAATGGAAGGATTCACTTTATCGCGTTCAATAGGTAGGGACGTCATGCGCGATCCGGAGCTGCTTTTTTTTCACTCAAGCCTGCGCGCGCGCGCTCCCAACCGCTCGTTGCAGCCTATTGTTGAAGTGCCAGGATTTAAGAAAATTAGAGCATTTTAAAATTTTTTTAGAAGCTTGTCCTTTAAAAAAATGTCATACTTTATCAAAGGAAATATTTTATCAAAAGAAAATATATAAAAAAATAAAATGCATGAGTATATATGATTATATATAAGAATATATGAGAGCTAGAATACAGTGGGCATTTGCATCCTTTGTAATTTTTACTGCCCTGTGTAGGATTCTGGAAATAAAGAAATCACAAGGGTACGATAAAGTTGAAAAAAGAAACACTCATTATAATTTCGTTTTTTTTAATGTTCATTTATTACATTAATTTCATTTTTCGTTTATTGAAATTGAAATAAAAGTTTTTGTACTATCACAAAAGTCATGGAAATGGAACAATTTCATCTTCATCTGAATTATCAGAGTCAAGGGAGTCACTGTTACTCACCTGACCCACATTAATTATAAGTGATTGGCATCGATTTTCAAGAAATTCATCTATCACTCCATCTCGTCTCCAGTAATCTTCACCAATCTTCTCGGCGTGTTCAACGCATTTTTTTCAATCCTGTGGTGAAATTTGGTTTAGAGCATCTTTCCACAATTTTAAAATGTTATCTTTTTTAATTGAAGTATTATTTCTGGCTACATAATTCTTTGAATTTGCCCAAATCAACTCGATAGGGTTCAGATCACACTGATAGAGAGGCAAACGCAACACTGTGTGACGACATTCTTCTGCCAGTTTGTCAACTTCAAATATTTTTGGCGAATGGTGCTTTTTACAAGTTGTAGCAATTGCGCCTTAATCATCTGTTGATCAAATGAAACACCATGTCAACTCAGCCAGTTCTGAATGTCAGCTTTTCTAGTGTTCGTTGTGGGAGCCTTGTCAATTTCAGTGCAGTGATACGATGCATTATCCATAACCATGAGGGTAGGTCTTGCCAAATTGGGTAGAAGCTGAGATTTAAACCATTTCACAAAATTTTCACTGTTCATATCATCATGATAGTCTCCAGATTTTGCTTTGGGTTGAAACTCTAAGGCATTTGGAACAAACCCTTCTTTGGAGCCTGCATGACAGATTACAAAACGAATCCTTTTAGACACTGGAACTTGCAAACCGTTCACTTTTGGAGACGTGATATCCACCCACATTTTCTTCTGGCAATAGGTTGTGTGCAGATAAGTTTCATTTAAATAAACAACTTGTCGAGGGGCTGGATTTCTTACATTTTTCCTTCAGCTTCATTAAAAAATCTCTTCGTGCGGCGACAATGTGACTTTTCTCTAACATGAATTTTCTGCCATCGACCTTTTTCCATCTGAACCCCATGTCTTTTAAAATTTTCGCCATTATTGCATTTTGACCGCTATAACAAATTTCTTCACGTGCTGCTTTCACAATAGATGAGACAGTAGGAATGCATCTTTTAGTCTCGTAAATTCAAGAACTAGCTGTCGAAGGCTGCATTTGTCAAAATCATCCAAATCGGAAACTTGGCTTTCACGCTTTCTTTTCTTGTTAGGAGTCTCAAACCTTCCCTTCACTTCAAACTCCTTCTCGATTTTGTAAACCACAGATTTTCCAACTCCGGCAATTGCAGCTGCTTGGTCATGTGGATTCCAATTAAATCCTTCCTTACTCTTCATATCTTTCATATTTTCCAAGACATTATGGACAATTTCTCTCGCTTGAGAAACAAGTGGTTTCCCACGTCGCAGATTTAAAGTGTCATTCTTATCCATGATAACGACTGAATGTGTATTGAATAACGCAAAACTCTAAGAAACTTTCTATGGCTGCAACGGCGTGAGTGAAAAAAAAACAAGCTCGCAGGGTATAAAGTATACTATCTCTATGACGTCCCAACCTATTGAACACGATAAAGTAAACTCTTCCATTTTTAGAGAGACCGACTTTTTTTTAATAAAGCATGCTATCTATATGACGTCCCTACCTATTGAACGCGATAAAGTGAACTCTTCCATTTCACGTTACAGTGATAGAACTCCACCATCGCTTACAATGGGAACCCTAAGAATGTCACTTCTGTGTTTCTTATTCTGTGGTAAAGGTCCTTTGATTCTTTCTTGTTTCGATTCATATTAATAATCGATGTTCTTGAACAAATAGAATTTTTTTGCAATATTTATTCAGGGTGAAATTATTTTTAAAGCATTAAGTAACAAACTTATCTCTTCGCTCCCCCAAAACTCTTTTAATCCCAAACCATCCGCTCCATATAATCTCCGCAACAAGGACACATTAACTATCCCTTTGACCAAATACACCAATCAATCTAAAAGTATAACCAACTCTGGCATTAGATTTTGGAATAACCTTCCTAATGAAATCCGTTCTTCGTCTTCCTCTTGATTACTTTTAAATATAGTCTAAAGAAGTATCTCTCAAATTCCCCTATTTGATTTGTTTAATTTACCAGTATGTATTTATTGTATCATCCACCAGGTACGTAACATGTCGGCCTTGAGCCATATTGGCCCTGGTCGGATTCTGTAAGAATTTTTTCCTATAAATAAATAAAAATAAAAAATAAAATAAAATAAAATATTTTGCGAAGCCGTGTTTTTCCGCCATTATGAGAAGCTAGGGAGTCAATCAGCCATGAACGAAAACAACATCTATATCGCACTGAATAGCCGACGTTTCTCAAGTTTTTTCTTTTAAATGACAGCCAATAAAATAAATTCTTTATTTCTAGGGCCACCAATCATAGCAATAGAAATGACAATAACACTTCCTTATTGGATTGATTAAGTTTTCAAATTTCAAAAAAAAAAACTTAAATGTTAACACCTAACCAAAAAACTGGAATTCGCTTATATAGTAGATTCCTTAAAAACCTTAAGGCCCTGGGCATTTTTGTTCCTTAACTTGTTTAACACAATACAACGTGAGATAAAATGAATTTACTTATGGTATATAGTTGATAAAAATAGTCTCTCTTCTTGCAGGTAAAAAGGCACCAGTCCCTCAAGTCCCGTTCACTGCACGACATTTGAAACTCGTACAGGGCATCTAACTTGAAGTTCAGCAAAGTTCGCTTGTCCATCCGTCTTATAATTATAATTGATGACTTATATTTAAGTAGACTTTTATGCCAGTCCGAATGCAGGCAGTATGCGGGATGCTCTTGACTATTACATAAACTTAAAACTTACAAGACGGAAGATTAGATAGACATTTGACTATAAGAAGTCAAGATTCTGCCACAATAATTTACCTAAAAATATAACTCTCTCCAAATATAAGTCACTGAAAGGCTCACGCCCTCTGATGATAATAGTGTCATTCGTATCAAATGATCGGTAGGGACTCCAAGAGGAGTCCAAAAAGAATAAAGGGGCTAATTACTCTTGGAAATGGTATAGCGACCTCAGAGGATCTATTAATATCTCCTCACTAGGTGTATGAAACCCGTTCTTTTTCTTGCCATGAAGGGTAAGAATCCATCGAAGACTTTCTTTAGTATAATGGCTCATATACTGATTAGGCTAAAGACGACCCAAGTGATGCATTGTGTGTATGTAACCGCTAAGTGTTATCAAACTTAGGATCATCAATTGTCCTGAAAAATTGAGTCATGTTTCATAATATCATACCGATACATTAGACAAAAAAGAGGTTTCAAGGGAATTACGAAAGTGCCCAGAGAAAAGAAAAAAACGACCTAAAATATTAAGTCATTTTTTAATGTAAGTACTATTCGCTACTTTCAGTGAACAAAGAGGGCGCTGGTTTTTTATGAAAAAATGGCTGCGAAAGTAGGATCCTTCCATTTTTAAACTAAAATATAGATGATTGTTTAGGATAAAAATTCGTTCTAATAACTATTAAGAGAGAATGTTATCTGGGATTGGTGTTCTGTGTTATAAAAACAGTTTTTAAATTACTGTGAATCCTACTTAGCTCAGTTCAAGTAATGCCACCAGGGCGGCGCCACTTAAACTGAAAGTAGCGAATAGCCATTACATCAAAACTGAAATACTGCAATCAAGAACATAATACGTTAATACGTATTACAGATATAGCACTGTAAATTGGACATATTTCACGTGTATGACGTATCTTGAAATGAGTAAATGTGTGTTGAATTATTATTAATGTTTCTGAGCACTTTGGTTATAAATTAGGGCTAATAATGAACCTCTTACCTTTTCTCATGAACTGACATCCAGTCTTCATTAATTCACGGACGTAATTGGTGTTTGGATTATTTTTCATATTTTTAAACTGACAGTGATCCACAATTTTAGAAACTTGTTGTTGTGTTAATGATTTTCCTAAAAATTCTGCAACTCTTTCAACTTGTGAGGTTAAATCCTGAAATTTGGAAAACCATTTTATCACGTTAAAAATATTAAATTCAGTTAGTTATAAGAATAGTGTATAGTGACCAAAAATGGGCCCCAACCTTTTGATCGACAAATAAAATGCATATTAGTTAATGGTACTTAATTTAATACATTTTTATTGTTTTTCTATTTTTTTATTTTACTTTATAAATAACATTTATTAAATAATCGAAATTACAGAGTCGAGTCACATTATTATGACCACCAGCACATTATTATTATGACTAGAGTTTTTGCGAATACTAAGGTTTGTAATGCTTCTTAGGCGAGCTTACTCCTGCATTTAGTAAATAGTCATGTAATAAGAAGATATTACCGTTATGAGAGGGTTTGGCGGTTTCCGACAGCTCTACTGAAGCGGGGCGTGGCTGTTCCAAATGTTTCTTCGGGCGCCTTTCCTCCTTTGGCCGCTCCGACTGCTCGTCTTCCCTGCGAGGCTGACTTAAATCGAGAGAATATAAATTATTAGCTTCTTGTTGCAGGTCGCACGTATGCGCTTATTAAGCCTACGGCGTTTAATCTCTGCCTGAGAAGCATTCCCATCTCTCGCATATCCGTGTAATTCCGACGAATTAGGACTATCGTTTATGCCCTCAGCACTCGCCCGTTCGTTCTCTTACGACGAAATCCAAACACCTTCTGAATTCCGTCGCGTTCTCCTTTTTTTCTCGTGGCTCGTTCTCGAACTTTGCGCGACCGATCCATTTCCACTTTCCGGGGTGAGGGCTCTTCCTTCCGATCTCCACTTGTTATCTACAAATCTTTTCGACGCGGAATTTTTCATTTCAAAATTCTGTGACACAATCTTTCACCATTGCCTATCTTGGTCTGTATAGTTGAGAATATTTCATTACCCTGGCACATCACTCGTGACAAGTGAAATGAATTTTCGATAATATTGGGGATTACTCGTTCGAACTGACCATACATATCTCATCAATTATTACACATTTCATAGAAAGGAATTGGCGATGATATTTGTTGTAGGACTTTAGGAGTCAATCCACTGACCCTTTTGCTCTGGGGTGTAATTCTAAATACAGAGTATACAGATTCTAAATAGTGCAGTGTTCCCGTTCAAATTCACTGCAGCCCTACCAGTGGACGCACAGACTCTATAAGCATTATGAATTGTATTCTGTCGTTGTCCGAATGAATTTAAGGTTTAAAGTTTCCATGATTAGTTTCTATCGTAAATATTTTGCCATTGCCAGCAGTATATCAGTTACACATGTATGCATTCGCTATCATGTGTGCATATTCTGGGTATAAATTCTAAGATCAACTCTCTCTGTTCACATTACTCTGCAGATGTTTGTACATCACATTGATACACTTTCATACAAGTGCGATAGCCTTGCCGGTCTCCTATTCGAATTCATCTTTGTTCTCATAACCCGCCTCGCCAAAAACACTTTACATGTACTCATCTTTCATTTTGTTCTCTTTGCAAGTGGTTTGCAATGTCTTCATCTTTCTTGCACTGTTCTCTAAGTTCTTCCATCAATGCATCTATATGTGTTACTTTCGTATTCTTTCCTTCTGGCTAAAATGTTCATCTCGTTTGCATCGTATAATTGGATGAGCTTGTGTACATCTAATACATCTACAACTTCATTGCGAAATGGATAGAACAATGTAACCATTTCAGACTTATAATTGATTGTATCATCGATGCTATAATGACGGTATCTGATCACTCTGTGCCCACATTTCTGCGTCTATATGTATTGAAGTTTGAATTAAAAATATCAGAGGCTTCATCGTTTTCATTATCAGTATTTTGTTGTTCAGTGGCTTCATGGCCATCTGTATCATCAACATTTTTCTCTTGATATGTCTTATATTCATTACCGGTGTATACCATGCAATAAAATGAGCTAAACTTATAGACTCATCATATTTTTGGTTTATAGACTTAGCCTGTTGAATTTTCATCTAAATCTTCTCTGTCTATCACTGTACGTTCCTTCTTAGCTTTGTGTATTTGTTCGAAATGTTGGCGACTAGTCATCAAATGGTTGACGCAGAAGATACTACATCCTGCGTCTTAGGCACAAATCTGCAGAGTGTCTGATAGTTTTAAATTTGTTCTACAATGAATGTACAGGATGAAATCATTCACATTGGACTGATGAAACTGATGGAGCAAACATATCACGCTACTATTATGTTGGTGCATGAAGTCCTTCTCAAACTAAAATCTATTATAAACGTTACTTGAATATCCAAATTCATTGACACTGAATATAAAACAAAATATGAATTCAGTCTCCCAAATTTTCGCATATATATCGCTCCTTACTTAAATCATATTTGATGAAGATGCTGTTAATGTTGATGGCTATGGCTCGTTATGGACATCCACTGGTTGAATTCTGTCACTCCGTGTAGAAACGTTTATATCATCAGATATGTTATTTTCGTCAAACTTTCAGTTATTGGCGATATAGTTCATCTTGGCGGCGCGGCGCCTCAACTTTGAAGCGTTCCTGTTGAGCCCATTGACGCTCAACGTCGGACATCCGGATCTTTTTGGATTCCCCATCTCTCGATTTATATTCCTCTGTCGGTTTCTATATATTTTCTCGTGTATATTAGGCATAAATTTGGAAATTCTGTAATTTTTACAAAATTTCCACACTTTGAAGGCCGATATCTTAGACACTATTAAATATTGAGGTTTAAATTTTAAACCATTTTATAAAGCGCAGAAAGATAAAACAGATGACACCTCAAACGTCATGGTAGCACAAAGGAAGCCGGAGCTAGACTAATTTAATATCCGCCATGGAGCAGATTTTCTGACTCAACTTTGCACTCAGATTGCGTCAGCCAATGAGGACAGCACGAAATCAGTGATGGTTTAAAACATGCCTTGTTCTATACTCTATCGAAAGCGATATCGACCATTCTTCTATCATTAAAAGTTTTCATGTTATTAAAGTTTTCGTGATCAACATATTTCGTGACATTCACGATTTAAGCGTGGCATCCTAGTTTCGAAACGTAAGACGTATTCTACGTCAAAAATATTATTAAACAGTTTAATATTATAAGAATATGGAATACATTTTAATTATTAAAGTCTTGTCTTTCTGGTTTTATATTTTATAGCAGCCTATTTGTATTTACATTTCTTTTCTTTAGCTTGTCAAAAACTGTTTGGGACCTTGCAGGGGATCATTCTGTATCAGTAGACACCTTAGGACCATCGGCAAGGTGAAAAAGAAGGACAAATGGATCCCACATGAACTTACGGAAAACCAAAAAGACCGTCGGTTGGAGATGTGTACGGAATTGCTTTTGCGCCATGAGGAAACGGCGATTCTTGACCGCATTGTCACCTGCGACGAGAAGTGGCTCCTATACGACAATAGGAAACGGTCAGCACAGTGGCTGGATGCTGATCAACCCCCGCGACAGTTCCCTAAACCCCCTTTGCACCCCAGAAAGCTCATGTTTACAGTTTGGTGGAACATCTGTAGTGTAGTGCATTACAGTTTCCTGCAGCAGGGGGAGACGATCACTTCTGCGACCAACTGTCGTGAACTGCAACGTATGCACACAAAACTGTGTCAGCAACAACCTGCACTTCCATCCTTTTGCTGCGTGACAACGCGTGTCCGCAGGTTGCACGAACGACCGTGGTGCTACCACAGTCTCTGGACTACGAGGTACTACCACACCAACCACATTCTCCGTACCTCTCCCCTACCGACTACCATCTTTTCCAGAGCCTGGAAAATTTTCTCCAGAGGAAAACATTCCTAACCCAAGCAGACGTCGAAAACGCATTCCGGGTCTTTATTGAATTTCGTGACCAAGGATTCAATCGGAGAATGCTCGAGAAGCTGCCAAATCGTTGGCAGAATGTTTGGATTGCAATGGCGTTTTTTCGAATAGCAAGTATGAAGGTGTCCTTTCTAGAGGGCCATTAAAGATGACCTCTGCAATCCGACATTTGATATGCAACGACCTGATATTAAAACTCCTTACTGCATTTATGTGACCAGAATATGGTCATAGTAGTAAGCCAAAAAAAGACATGACTGGCCAGAAAAAAGGCACAGGTGGCTATTCATCAGTCTAATTAAATGGTTACGAAAAATCAATCCTACCGACACTAAAATACATTCAAGGCTCTCTCATTGATTTACACTGAAATGAATATACACTGCTCATAAGAATTAGGGGGAAATTTCTGAAAACATTTGTAAAATCGCAAGATCAAGACTTTCAATAAAATGTTTCATAGTTTTTTGATAAATTACATGTGGTCTATTTAAATCACTGGTTGTTTTTTCGAGTTTTTCTTTTTTCCGTGAGTTAAGTGAAGATACCAGACACGCTTTAAAAACAGAATGGTGATAACCATATTAAAAAAGTCAGATGGTCTTCAAACAAAATTAATTTGCATGTTCAACCTTTGATAAAGTATTCGGACGTTTAATTGAGACAAAATGTGACCTATCAGGCTGGAGGAAGTTGCAAGAGCTGTCATGCTGCTCCAAGAAGGCTACTCAATCAGATCCTTCGCCAGACAGCTTCAACTGTCACCTTCAGTGATCCATCGAGCATGGAATACTCTCCAACAGACTGGTTATTATTCGCGAAGGGCTGGATAAGGACGCAGACGCATAACGACAAGAATCCGGGACCGTTATCTTCAAACTTCTGCTCTCTGCCGAAGAACATCAACTGCAAGAGACTCGCCAAAAGACCTGCGTGCGGCATCTGGAATGGTTGTTTCAGATGGAGGTTTGAAAGCCAGAAGGCCGAATCGTGTTCTCATCTCACGCGCCGACACCGAGAAGCCCGACGTCGGTTTGTCCAACAACACAACAACTGGCAGCCGCTCTGGAGAGCGCTTAGCAGAAACAACAGTGCAACAGACAGATAAAATAGGATGTGGTTCAGTCATGGTTTGGAAGGGGGGGGGGGTTATCGAAAGCCGTACTGATCTCGTTGTTATCCCAGGACGTCTCAATGCTCAAGTCTACAACAGGGACATTCTGGAGGATCACGTATTGCCTGCTGCTTGTGTTTAGGGCCCTGAGTTTGTTCTTATGCATATTAATGCTATCCGCATACGGCATGTGCCACTGGAACATTCCAACACTGGAGTTGCCAGCAATTAGTCTGGACATTATTCTGATCGAGCATGGGCAACACCACCTAGACAGAAGGCCTGCGCACAGAAACTCTATAAATTGTTACATCATCATCAACCGGCCACATTTCGGGTTTATTATTGGTAGAAATACGACTAACAATAGCCGCTTGAGAGTGATGTAACAATGTATGACGATTCTGTGCGCAGGCCTTCTGTCTAGGTGGTGTTGGCATGGGTGGCACATGCTTGAAAGATGCATAAGACAACGTCCATAATCACTGCGCGACCTATCTCTGGTTTTCATTAAAGAATGGGAGAATATTCCTGAAGCAGACATACTTCGAGTTGTGCAGGGCATATATCGCAGATGCGCAGAGGTCCTTCGAACTCATGGAGGGACTACACGTTACTAGAGAAGACTTCTAAGGAGACGTGTATTCAGAGATATGTTGAGACTCTTTCTTGAGAACAGTTTTCTCACTTTAGTTTCACCAGGAGTTATGTCTGTCATTTGTCTTTATTTTTCTAAAGATGCTTGGAAAACTAAGCCATACATTTGTTTATTTGTTGAATAAATCGAGACCGCTTCATGTGTTCATGAGGTTGTACAGATATTATCGTTCATTTAAGTAACAAGCCTTCTATATTGTGTTCCGCTAATTCTTTTGAGCAGTATAGTTATCTTATTTTCGATTGTTTTTCTTTCTCTCTCTTAAAGAAATGTTTTCTTTATCCATTGTTTTGGTTAAAAGTTGATACAAATTCGTGGAAAACCTATAAACGTAGTAATGCATTTGCGGTAATGCAACTTTTTCAGACTGTTGTGAAAGCAGGAAAGAAAATTTTGTTTCATCAGTCTCTGGCTAACAAAGACAGTAAATACACATACAAGATGAAATATTGGTATAGTAAAACTCCAGACGGGAGCAGTATAAAAACAAGAAGTCAATTACTTTTAAAATTTTTAAAAGCGGCCAAGTATTTGATCAGTGGCCTTGGTTTGGTGATAACGAAATGAGAAGACGAAATGAGCGAATCGTCTGATTTATAAGTTTGTTTTTATTCCCTCTGGTTTGAAGCTTAAACCTAAACGACCATTTTCATGGCATTTTGACTGACAAGTAAGGATCGGGGGGCGAAAATGAATCAAAATTAAACATTACGGAAATGTTAGTAAAAAACCAAAAAACGAAAACAAAGGTCAAGCATAAAGAAATCAAAGTCAAATCAAGATAGGCCGTGAATCACAGACTCAAGGTCCCCAACAGTCAATTAAAAATTAAAAAATTAAAATAAGAAATCCAAGAAACAATAAGTCGACACATAACAAATATAATCAACTGTGTACGACATAGTAAATAGTCTAATGACTATGTAATAAAATTACTTACTAGATTTAACGTAAAGGGTTTGTATCGGGAACAATTTTTTTCTTGATGTGTCTGTAGTTTGGATGCGCTCGCGCCTAGCGTGGATGGTGTGGGGTCTGACCTTCAAAACACGCCAAGCGTCAGTTTGTTTAGGCTTCATGGATGTTTTAGTGGATCCCTGTCGAGTGACTCGGTGCAAGCTCGAAATGCAGCGAACGATTGAATAGTGGTACGCTATCAAATTTTGTGTTGGACTGGAGAAATCGGGTACAGAGAAATTGGGCATGATTCGCCAAGTGTTCAAGGATGAAAGCATTACAAAGTGCAGTTTTTAAGTGGCACAAACCCTTCAAAGATTGCCGATAGAGCGTGGAGGACGAGCCCCGTGCTGGACAGCCGTCGACGTCAAGAACCGACGACATTGTGCAACGTATGCGTGAAGTGCCACCTGAGAAGAGAAGGGTCAATTGGGTGAGGCCAGCCATCGCCAAAAATTAGAAATTGAATCACGACAATGCACCCAGCCACACCTGTTCACGACAATGCACCCAGCACTACCTGATGCAATACGGTATTGTGACAATTCCCTAACTTACAGTCTTGACTTGGCTCCATCGACTTTTTCCTATTCCCAAAAGTAAAATTCTTCCTCAAATGATACCTCCATAGGACCCTAAGTGCCGTCAAAGAAGCTTGCATGCGGAATCCGTTTACCAAAGAGCCTTTGAGTCGTGGATAATCCACTGGCAAAAGTATGTCGACACTTAAGGGATGTACTTAATGAAATAAATCTATTTTTTTGAAACTTTTTATACTCACCCTGTATATGATAGTTATGTATCATAAGCTCAATAATATAAAATTAACATAATAGATTAGTTATAACAAATTTTTTTAGGGATTTGCGATAAATACAGGGTGATTCAGTCAATTTCTGACCATTTCAGTACTATGATTTATTGACCCATTAATGTTTACAAACTAGAGCATTTCCGTATGATATTTTAGGTAGTTCGGAATTTATATTCCCGTGGAAAAATCTTGATGATATGCTCAATGTGGCCACCACGAACGTTCTGAACTGCTCGCAGCCGAATGGTGAAGTTGTTCATAACTCTATCCAGGATTTCTGCATCCACAAGGGTGCAACAGTCGACGATGCTTTGTCGCAGCTGGTCTAGGGTTCTTGGTGTTGTAGTGAACACACTGTCTTTAGGAACCCCTAGAGATAAAAATCACATGGGTTTAGGTCAGGACTCGTAGGGGGTCAAAGAAAGCCACCACCGAATCGATCTGGAAACCTGTTTGAAATGAGACGATTTCCGAATTTCTGATTGAAAAAGTATAGCACTTCATTAGTGGTATGAGGCCTGGCCCCATCCTGTTGAAACCATTGAAGTCGAAGCGGTATACGCCTCCTTCGCAGCTCGGGGATGAAGAAGGTTTCCAACATGTTAAGGTAAGCCTGTGACGTTACGGTGCCCTCAAAAAAGAACGGACCAATGATGCCTCTTTTGGAAATCGCGTACCAAGCCGTTCGAACACGAGCTTCGCTCCCGCATTTTTTCTTGCCTTTAACACATCCAGTGGCACGAAATTGCTTGACAAAATCCATGATTCCTTGCCTGCCTGGTGCGTCTCGACACTTATACTCCTTCCGGAACTTTCTTTGCACGGTTACAGGTGATTTTGTCTGGAAATACCATTCGACAACCTTGCATTTCTGCTCTGTTAATAAAGCGGCGCCATTATTCAACAATACGATTTCCATGCAGCGCCGTTGCAACAATACAAACACCAATTATTTAGAAATTCGATATGGCGCTCATATTCTTTCAATTGTTTATCCCTAATGCACGTCATTTGAGTGAAATGGTCAGAAAGTGACTGAATCACCCGGTACAATATGAGAACAGAGCGCGAATTACTCACCTGTGCCCAACAATAAATACCTGCAAAAGATATACATTTACTTCGATAATTGCGACATGATACAGGTACATAGACATCATGAGCATTTCAGATAGAATAAATAAGTCTTTCGCAATTAGAAGAACTAACTATAGGGGTGGATAACATAAGTAAAGAGTTAAAAAATTGTATAGACAAACAGGAAATTTGTAAGAAATGCATCTGATAGATAGTGAAAACTCACATTGGGGCAAAGCAATGAGTAATTGAAGACTGTTTAGGAATGTTTAGAAGAGAGCGAAGAAACCAGTTTTGAAGTTTAAGAATCCTGGCTAAAATATACGAGTTAGTAGAGTCCCAAAATTTTACACCAAAATAAAGAGAAGAATGAATCCATGAGTAGTAAATAACATATGAGTATTACGGGGTAGATAGATCAACGTAGAAATCAGTCCTTGTTTCGCATTAGGTTTAGCTAAAACACCGTAGGACCGAATGAGGCCTAAGTATTCTAATGAAGTTGTGCTTACTACAGGATGGTTATCATAATAAACAGGAAAAAAATTTCTTATGTTTCGTTTGTTTCGTTGATGGAAAATAATAGTTTTGGTTTTTTCGATGTTTAATTCTAAAGTGTTCGAAGTTCTCTAACCTTTTAATTTATCAAGTGTTTCGTTAAGGGAGAGCAAGATAGCATTAATATCATGATTAGAGGTTGTATAGTATAGATCCCTGTGGGACACACAAATTTCTGGTTATGGTAGAAGAAGTAATCCCAGTGTAACGTAAAAATACTGTCTATTACGGACAAAATCGGTGAGCAATGCTAAGGGTGGACCACGAATGTTAAAGACAGCAGATAACTTCAGTAAAAGTAAGTGAATAGGAAGTGAATCGAATCCTTTTGAGAAATCTACAAAAATTGCTGCAACAAATTTACCAGAAGCCATTTCTGACGAAACAAATTCTGCAAGCTCATTGCATGTGATATCGACAGTTTTATTCGTGCTGATTAGGGTTAATAAGATTACATGAGTGGATGAATTGAGATAAACGTTTAAGGAAAAGCTTTTCAAACAGTTTAGCGAAAAAAGGGAATACTGAAACAGGACGATAATTAGTAAATAATTAAGGATCTCCCTTTTTAAAAATAGAAGTAACTTTTGCTTGTTTGAGAAGAATGGGATAAATATCAGTCATCAAAGAACAGTTAAAAATATTGATAGGAGAAAAGCTGTAAAAGATTTAAGGGCAATGATAACATCAGCACGGACCTAGGGGATCAAGAACGGTACCGCATGCTAATTTAGAGATCGTATCGCAGATTTGGAAACCGGGGGATAGCAAAAAACTCGGGAAAATTGCATAGTATTGCAGGAGCAATTAATCCCGGAATGGAATATTGGGAGGTAAAAGTGTGGACAAATAATTAGTCAGAATTATTGGAGTGAAATGATCAGATTGAGTTAACGGCGAGTATGAAGAACCAGAACCACGAGATAATTTCTTTAACAGACGCCATTTCTTACTAGACTGTAGGCGCTGAAAAAGAGAACTGAAATATTTAAACTTAGATAGCTTAATTTGGTTCATAGCCATATCCGAATAATTTTATGTTTCCTGCGTAAGGCAGGGGACAGTGTTAAAAATAGTTAATAATGGGAATTGATCAGAAACAGACATATCGAGAGTATCACTAAAAGGGTACAGGTTCAGGTTCAAGTTAGAGAAACAGGAATCAATGACTGAGTATGTGTAATTGAAGACAGAATAGTGAGAGAAAGAACAACTTGTGGGAGACAATGCAGATCGGGTAATCTTATCTTATCTGGTACAGAGGGTAGATTATCGCAAGCGATAATCTGCGGCACCTACTCCTACGAGGGAGTTTTGCGCCATCCCATTAATAACGACTGCTACGAGATGACAGTAGCAGTCGGGACCGACGGCTTAACGTGCCCTCCGAAGCACGGGGGGTTTCATGATGGAAAAGCTGCTGGGGATAAACGAACCAGAGGCTGTCACCAACTGCTGGAACACCAGCTATGGTCAATCGGCAAATGGGTCAGACCAAAGTCCCCCAACAGCCGCGCTCCAAATAGCTGTCCCGCCAGCGGTGGCCCTCAAGCCCAGGCCGTCACCCAACCAGCAGCTGGCCGCGCCTGAAGTTGCTGAACTCCATCGATTGGCAAGCCAACCGACGAGACAACCAGGCCACGGCCACCCCCAGATCGGGTAATTGGATCTAAGGGAAGATTAAAAGAAGAAGGTGGCTTGTTAAAATCAACATTAAAGTCCCGACCAAGATTAACGACTTCCCCTATTGCTGCAAATCAAGTAGGAGTGAGAATAAAAAACGACAAATAAACGAAAAATATCCAGAGGGAAGAAGATAAATAGAAACAACAACAAATTGATTATTAATGGTGATTGTAAAAAATTCATAATCAGCAGAAATCAAAGAAAATGAAGAGTTAACAGTGAAGGAGAATATACTGGATAAGTAGATGCAAATTCCTACTCCACGTTTGTTTAGTCGATTGATGGATGACCTGATAACTGGGAATATCAGGGACATCCAAAGGATCGCGGCACCACGTCTCACAAGCACTTGTAGTTGAATAGCTGAAGACTAGAGAAATTAGCATGCAAACTTCTAATATTAAGATAAAATAACGAAAACTACGGTCAACATCATTGCATCGCCCAGTTGTTAAAGCAGAATTTAAAGTGTTAATTGGAAATGGAAATTTAAAAGATGCCATAATTGGCGATAAAAAGACAAAGAAAAAATCCAAGAAAAATCACTAAACTGTGAGAAACAAAGAAATCAAGAACTGTCCGAAACAAAGAGAGCAAAAAGAAAAAATGACAGCGAAAAGTTTAAGGAAAAAATTAAAGCTCAAAAACTGCTTAAAGAAAAAAAATGAAAAAATAACAAGTAACAAAAAAATCAAACAGAAAAACATGTAAAGGATTAATAGAATAAATGAAAATAATTAAAAAAAATCTGTAATATAAAATTAATAAATGAAAAAAGGAATATATAAACAAGTAAAGTAAATAAAAAGTAACAACCAAAAATTCCAAAAAAACCTAAAAGTTAACACTTAAATAAAAATGCTTAATAAGAAATCAACATTGCCTATAAATAAATGAATAGAACAGTATCAATAAACTAATTTAAAATCGTCGGATGAAGTTAAGTACGAGGGGTGATCAAAAAGTAATGTCGCGTATTTTTTTCTCCAAAATCGTGACCGGGAAAAAAATAAACCCATGTACATTCGATAGAACAATTCAACTTTTTTTTTTCACATAATCTCTAAGCCGATTGAGGCAACGATCCCAGCAGGGGACAAGTTTTTTCACGCCCTGTTTATAAAAGTCATCTGGTTGAATGTGGAATCAGTCCGAACTGCCGATTTCACCGCATACTCTTCACGGAAATGTGACCGGCCAGTGACTTCTTCGACGAACCGAAGATATGGTAGTCACTGGGAGCGACGTCCGGGCTGTATGGAGGACGTAGCAGTGTTTCCCAGTTCCATCACTGCAACAGGTCAGTGACCCAATTTCCCTGTGTGGGGACGTGCATTGCCGTGGCGCCGCAAAATGTCCTCCATTGCCAGTTGCTCTCGTCTTTCTTTAAAAGCCTTGCACCAACGTTGTACTGTTCGGAGCTACAAGATATCTCCTCCGTACACCAATGCAACTTCCTTATGGATATCGACTGGTTTCAGTCCTTTTGCACAAAGAAATCGCATAACACTTCGCCGCTCAAAAGCACTGGATGATGAATTAAGAGCCGCCATCTTGCTTGGACTGTCACGTCGCTAGTGCTTGGCAGATATACATGACACTAACAGGAAACTTCAACAATGAACCAAACAAACTTTTATACATCGCAATTTTCTCATATCTGCAGTCATTTTAGAGAAAAAATGTACGCAACATCACTTTTTGATCATCCCTCGTAGAATCGTCTTCCAATCTGAATTCTTGGCAAAGATCCGGCCGCCCTAACTCCAAACTATATGGGGGCCAAAAGCGGACTTGGCGTCTCGTAGAGGCGATATCGATCTGCATTTAAGTCTTTGGACGTTATCACGTGTTGTGTAAAAAAAAACATTTTGGGAGAGACTTGGTCATTGGAATAATAGCATACGTTATTCAGTTTAACAAGGGGAATATGAGAGTAGAGGAATTTTTATAATGAGAATTCATAGCGTTGATAGAATTAGTAATTCTAAAATTGGATATAAATCGAGGAGATACAATTGTGAAACAGCAGGAGGAGAGGTACTGTGACAGGATGAGACTGTCTTTTGGATTGTATTTAAATACAGTTGAAGTTAGTCTTCGGATTCTTAGGTGAATTGAAGCATTGAATTAATTAATGGGTAGTTTATTTTACGAATTTTATGAGGAGTTGGAAATGAGAATGATTTCTTCTTTTGTTCGTATTGGATTCTAATAAAACGAGAAAGGGAAGGGGGACCGGAATCGCTCTCAGAATATAAGCTGAGATGAACAAAAAAGCTCATGAGTTCTGCCAAGGCGATTGCAGGAGGGTGGCTGAGCACGCTCCTCTCTTGGATGTAGAATTTGGAGGGGGGGCTAGTTGAGATACTCACGTCTGCTGTGAAGCTATCATGGCCAGTCAAACAGGTCTATTAGTTTCTCCTTCGAAATTAAGATGTGTGCAGGCTCATCATAAGATGCTAATAGAGAGACATTGGTATCGAATTTGGAGTAGATGGTGTATTGAGGGGAGGGGTGTCAGGTGTTGCTATTGGAATAAAACATTTCTATAAATATAAATTTATATACATTAACCTCTGTTTATTTCAGTTTAGAATAAAATAATTTTAAATATCCAGCAACATTATTTTTTAGTTATTTTATAATAAGAAATAGCATATTATTTCCTCCGAGAAATGATTGCTATCTTTCATTTTTATAATTGTTTTCTTTTATATAGAAAGGTATATATGCATGAAGGTTAAAATAGTGCAAAACACAAATTTTAAACTATAAATGCCATTCCCGATCTATTCCTATCTAATTTTGAGGAAAAAAGAAGGGGTTTTAAATTTCTTTCGAAAAGTTGCATTTTTTAGATAATATTGTAAGGTTTTTTGAGGATTTCCATTAACAATGAAGTAAATTAAGTGACAGATACAAAAATTCATTAATTTTATTTTTGAACATTAAAAAATTGGTTTCAAAATGCGGTCTGAGAGACCACGTGCCACTATCCTAGTCAAGATCTGTGTAACAAGGTCTCGCCATGCACAGGTCCCAGTCACTTGGTCTGACGTCATTGCCACCGTTAGATAGTGGACAATTGCGTACGTGCGTGTTAGCACTGTCAGTTTTGTTAAGATCTAATTATTTATTAGAAAAAGGAAAATTCTAATTTATGCTTAATACGAATTTCAAATTTATGCTTAATACGAATAAAATGGTACAAGATTTAAAAAAAAAATTAAATATGTTCCACTAGCAATCATACATAAAAAAAGGAAAAAGAGAATAATGAAAACATTCCTCTTTAAATATTTCAATTAGTAACTTATTTATTTTCTTTTCCTTTTTCTTTCTATTCATATCCGACAAACTTTTTTGTAACTCTCTAATTCTAAAATAGATTCTAAATCGAATATATTTTTTAACAACTTCAATATGAATTTTTTGATTATTTGGCAATGAATTATAAGCAAGATTACTAATAATAGAAATAATATATTCATCTTTCTTAATCCCCTTGCCGACAAAATTTTCAAATATAACATTGCATTCCTTTAATGGAATGAGTAAGTCATCTGATGGATATATTAAGTACCCTTTAGACATGCTAGTGAATGGCTTTCTCGGTTGCAGTGACGTCATGCGCAGACTCGGACGAGTTTTAGAAAAGTTTCGGCGAGACCATATATACACAGACCTTGATCCTAGTTACAAAAACCCGCACCACCTCTGTAGTGTTAAGTGAGGTACAGATATTTCTGTTACGTTAAGGTATTTAAAGACAACACCTCTGTGCCAAAACGTGGTTGAATTTAAGAGTTGCAGATTACCATGCAAGTTTGAAGTCATTGGTTTTCTGAAAAGTTGCTTTAGGGTAGCAGGCATCGAGACAAAGCTGACAGGAGAATTTGTACAGTTTACTGATTTCACTGAGGGCTTCATTAAATTCTGGCTGATGTCAATATTGGTTTTATATCTCAATGGTTCCTGAATAAGGAAAAGAAGACCCCATTTGTTTGGGAATTTAAATGACACAAATAATGGATTTATCGCTGGTACTATTTTCGAACCAAAACAACTTGACTTAAAAATTCCCAAAAGTTATTACGATAGCTGTAAAGACGTTGTTGAGGAGCTTGTCAACTTTATTCCACGAACGAACAGTCTTTTTACAAAATCAATCTCACACCAAATAAATGCTTACGTTTCAAATATACAGAGGGTCAGTACATCAGTTTTAGTGAAGGACTGTGTAACATATTGAGTTTACATTCTAACATTTCTGACCTGGACCTCACTATTAGTCAAGGCTCGATCTTAGGAGATTTTACATGGTCATTACCTGTATACAGACATCATCCAGCCTCAAGTTGTAGGTGACACTTTTGACTCTCTCTTACTAATCAATCCTGTGTCACATACTCGGTGAGTCATTTATCAGATATTTCATAACCAGACTACTTTCCATTAAGTTAAAAATGTCACTGACACTATTGAAATTGCTTTTCATTCAGATCATGGCGAATTGATCTCATTTATAGGTGAGAGTAGGGCAAAGTAGATATAGGGGCAAAGCGGATACAGCCGCATAAATGCCATGATCTGCACCTTACTGTGTGTTGCCTAGTCAGTGCACATAGAGTACAAGTCATCGTGTGATGTGTTAGGACCAAACGAAGTAACTTATGTAAGTTAATGTGTTTTCATGCGGTTTTCGTAAAATTTACAATATTTCATCATTTAGCTGCAGTTCAGTAATGACTCGTTTGATCAAATTTTCTTCTAGATATGTGTTAGTGATTTATCGATAACATAATTTGACTCAATTTTCGTCCGTTAGGCTTACTGTGTTGCTCATCGAATTTTTTTGTTTTTAAAGCGAAGGGATGGGGCAAAGGGGATAATTGATGAAGGGGCAAAATGGATCAGGAGAGATGTGAGATCATTGCCTACCAAAACTGTTGGAGAAGTGCTTAAACGAAGTGTCATGATAAAACTTCCGAAATATGGACAAGCTCGCCAGCAACGGGGAAAATCATCCAATTCTGCAGCTAGAAGCTTGAGAGGCAAAGTTCGAAGAAATGTGTGAAAAACTTTCAAAAGCTCTGGCATCATTGGCATCCTATGAAGGATAACTTGATTTTGTCTGTAATCACTGTACCTCTTAGGCTATTCTGTATGTATGATCCAGTTTGCCTTCGTCCACTGATCCACTTTGCCCACATACTGGGGCATAGTGGATAATTTGCACATATCGGTAAAAATGTTAATATTAAAAAATGCTGAAGTTAATAACTGTGATTGCTTCAGATTAATGTTCCCATTCTTTGAGGTATTAGATATGTGTGAATCTGAGAAAACTAAGTCAAGTTGCTTAGGTTTAATCTTAACCTATAATTAGGTGATTCACTTTGTCCCACTCTCCCCTAAACCAGGCATATAAAAACCTGAACTCCCTCAATAATATTTTAGGTAACCCCAAGGACAAAACGCCACTCAACTTACGATCGGGCATTTATGAAATCCACTGCGGCTATTGTGACCTGCTTAACAGAGGAACTACAAAACGCCAAAATGCAAGTAGGTTTAAGTAACACATGCGAGTTTTGGATGACTAGCTAGGTCATCGGGATTCTGTATTATTTCGTTCATTCAATCATTCTGTAATTACTTAAAGAATTTCTGTTTTTTCCTTGTTATTTTTTAAATTTGTTTATTCATATCTCGTTTTTTATTGGAAACATTGATCTATGATGGAAAAAAATTAAATGCCCCTGAAAAACGTGTATGAGAAGTAATAACTGGAAACAGATCCATTCCGGACATTAAGTCATTAATGGCCTTGGAATTAGGTGAGGATTTAGAGAATTCTACATTGAAATCGCGGAGTATGATGACGTTTTTTGAAGACAAGCTTATATCAGAAAGCATAGTTTCAAGATAAGAAAAAAACCCACAGAGAATAAGCTTGAGGGGGGAGGTGATAAATAGAAATAGTGTAGTACTTATTATTTACAATTACTTTTAAGATATCAAAACCTGATAATATCTCAGTATAACTTGGGCACTGAACGTGGAAAAATAATTTATTACATAAACCGTAACGCCTGTGAAAATGACGAGGAAGAATGAAATTGAAGTGCAAAACTGTTCTTTGCTACCTGGCCCGATTATACACTTTAATTTCATTGCCCCTCATCATTTTGCACAATGCTAGCCACCAAAATGGATTTTGAACGGCCAGAGAGGTGAAAGTTGCTTGGAAAATAGTAAATGACCAGAGGTTGAAAGAGAAGTGAAAACCGGCTGTGGCAGCAAAGCCCAGTTTTCTAACGAGAAGGAATCGACAGACAGGACACATCAATCAGCAACACCAGGAATTATATTGAGAAATAAGAAGAGAATAACGTGAAAATCTAGCGGTGTTTCACATTCCTATTAGTCTTTTTAAATCATCATTTGTAACTTATGTACTGACTTCCACTTGTACATACAGCGAAAAAGAGGGAAGGAGGAAGTGCATATTCACCATAATGTCATTCACTATACTCTATACTCTATTTCATTTAAAAATATCATAAGAAAATATCATATTGCTATGTTCTTAAACACACTTCATTCATGTGGTTTATCAGATTATTCTTAAAGTCTAAAAAACAATTTTTCTGGATATTTAGTGAAAATCTTTAATTCTGACTATCATGCTTTGTTTTTTATCAGGTTGACGATTTTAACTTCTCGGCCGCCTTCACCTGCTCAGTGATAAGATAAAATGCTTTTTCTTATATGCTTTCTGTATGTTTAGGTTATTAAAGTTTGTAGCTTACTTATCTTAATAATATTTTTTTTAATTTTATTAGTATAATTTATTTCGTTCTTAAAAATTAATTCCTCATCACTGCTTTAGTTCACAATCAAAGTTGAAACTGGAATATTAAGTTAGAGTTCTCACACTGAGGTGAAAATGAAGAATTCACTTTATCGCAATCAATAGGTAGGGATAGGCAGGGAATTTTTTTAATGCTCTAATTTTCCTAAATCCTGGCACTTCACGCCAAGCTGTTGTGGGCAGGCTTGAGTGAAGAAAAACAGCTCTCAAATCGCGCATGAGGATATAAAGTATACTATCTCTATAACTCTATACCTATTGAGTGCGATAAAGTGAGCTCTTCCATTTCACCTTACAGTGTGAGAACTCTCCACTTAAAACTTACCTTTTGCATGTCTTCATAGAACAATATAAGGATGTTATCCTGAGAACGTTTTTCCCAAACTTCCAGGACATGCTTCCAATAAGGAGAATATGGCACTGGGAATTGATGAAAACTGAAGTTAATTAATGTGTAACATTGAATATATGAAAAACCTACAAAAAACATAAATGACAAGAATTTCGAATAAATATCTCAATTTGAATATAATATTTTATACATTCTTGTCCGTATTCATTAAACTTCTATTAAAACGTTATAATTATTATATAAATATAGGGTTTAACCATATATTAAAAAAATAATATAATTATTCTTAGATAATTATGAAGATACGTTAAAGTAAATTTTTTTCAAGCATTGTGTTTTGTTTAAAAAATATTTTATATTTAATAGTTATTTATTTAACCTTTAATGCATTTTTAATTTGAGTTTATAATATAAATCTTCAAACTTATTAGATAAAAAATTAACAAAATTATACACTACGTGACATTGAAAATGCAACACCATGAACGAAAGGGCAAAGAAATATGCCAATTGCAGGGTTGACCCAAATCACAGATATGTAAATAATGCAAATTGCGCTGCTTTCAGGAGCATTTTGAATGCGACATAAGGGGAAGGAATTTGCATAATTGGCAGTACTTCTGGTACTCTGTCTTGTACAGAAATCGTGTTCTAATTTTTTTCTGGTTGCTGAGGAAACGTTTAGTTGCAGCGAATGCCAGGACGTCGTCAACTAAGGCAGTTCCAGCAGACAAACGATTTCACAAGGGGTATGTTTGCTGATCAGACTCAGAAGCGTGAGTTGGTCCTATCATCAAATCGCAGCTGACTGCAGCCTATATGCGTCCACGGTGCATTGGCTGTGGCAAAGATGGATGGAAAGAAGGAATGTGGCACGTTTGAGAGAACTGTTGTGTCCCCAGCAACGTCAGCAAGCGTGGACAGACGCATCTGCCAACAAGTTCTGGCCAACCCCCAGGCCACTTCTGTCGACCTCTTGCAGCATCTTCAGGACACACTAGATGCTCCCATATTATCCAGGACCAGTATTCGTCAATTGGTCGCCTGCGGCCTGGGTGGACAACGAGAATAGGCTACTGAATCTCTGAATCCCCCACCCTACCACTTGAGGAGTGTTGGAGATGCCCCAAGTTTGCCTTGGGTGCTGCCTTTTTCTAGAGATGGAAGGTCATTTGGAGAAATGAGGCAAAGTAACTCTGATGAAACCGGATCTGAAACAAATGAGCCAGAATCTACAGGGGCAGTAAATGCTCTAAGAAAGTACAATGTGCAGCCAGGAATTAAGGAAACACCGAGTAGTAATGGTATAGACACCAATCTAACAGCTACTGTCATTTTAGAAATAGTGGGAAAATTAATTTCCACGTCAATGTCAGGGTTTTTAGTTGGCAGCTTTAATTAAAGGTCTTGTTAAGCTGTTGATAATAAGCAATTGGCAGTATTAAAATTTTGGTTCCATGAAAATTTTTGAATTAATAAGAGGCATATGGCAACATTTAGCTAGCTTGTTCAAGTTTGTTGTCCCACTCAGTAAAGAAAATGTGTAGCAGGGTGGAGCTTTGTTTCAGTCACAGATTAAGAACACACAGATGCGTCACCCAGGTTAAGCTGAGGGAAATTCGATGAGTCATGCAACTGGCCTCAGTTACTGCAGTGCATCCGTCAGGGACACAACCTGATGAGCAGAGCAGATTATATATGCTATAAATGGGGATACACACTTATTAAACATACACTTATAAAGCCTGTATCATGTATTAGAAATGCGGATTGAGGTCTGTATTTTTAATATATTGTCTGTACACATCGAATGATTTTTTCACAGTAAGAAAGGAGATGATTGAGAAGAGTTTAATACATGGCTGCAAATTCCCAATGCATGCTGCAAAATGCGCATACACATTTGGTTTTTTTTTGTATCTGCGTCAAACGGACACTAAAAATAAACAGTTATTAAAAAAAACCAGAAATTCCAAATTTTTCGTAAAGAATCAAGAATTTCAGGCCTGGTAATTTATAGATCTGGGTCATTTATTTAATTATGATTAATTTATAGAAAGAAATTAAAATAAACAATAAATAACAACAAAAAAAATAATAGAAGATCATTTAGTTTGAATGAACCTCGTATTTAATGTTTTTGTTTAATTGTTGTATTTTAGAATTGACAAATTGTAATTAATTTTTTGAAATTCCTCTCTTTAGTGTTTTTTCAAATTGATGTAAATTTAAGTGAGTTAATGTTTTAAAGCTGTAATTTAAAGTAATTAAACGTATTTTTATTTTTTTTAAAAATGGAATTACGGTTGGAATGAAATAAAAAATAAAAGAAATATATTCCACGATCTGGATCTAAATTGTAATGTAAAAAAATTAATGTTCTTTTTTATTAGTATTGTTTTTGATAAATGCACGAAACCATTAAAAATTAATTTAGCCTCTTTTTTATTCCTCTTTATTTTTTATTTTAATTCTCTCTTAAAACCTAGTGAGCATTCAAATTGTCAGAATGATGTACATGAATCAAAATTAAATTTGCCCGAGATAGAAAAACTAAAATCAAAAATCCATGAAGTTGGATGTTCAGCAATCATTGCCTCAATCAGTGCATTTTGCTGAGGATTTAAATTCAGTGACAATTTCCATGCCAGAAGATAACGCCCTTGTTTATTTTGCAGAAAAATATTTCCAACAAAATAATTTTACATCATGATTGCTTAAATTGCAGAAATATAGAAGGATAATAAAGAACTATCTCATGGTAATCAATTTTTCTGCTGTTGAAAAATTATAACGAACTGTTCATTCTTTAACTGTGCCTGCTGATGATTGGGTTTCTTTTCTATTGACATGTGAAAACTGACCGAGGAAATAATTCCTCAGTTGTTATAATTGACTAGTGTTAAAACAAGGCTGGTAGAATATTTTTTCAATTATGCAACAGACAGCTGGTTGACAGGGTGTAAGGAACAGTTGAAGAATGCTGTAGAATTGTTTGCTATAATTAAGACATTTTATGTAGTCAAATGGCAAAATGAAAATCAAAATTATGGGGAAACCAGAGGGAAAACGAAAATTCGAAAATTAATGAAAGTGAGGCACATGTAGTACCTTAGAACATTCTGTCAATGAGACGAAGAACCTCTTATTTATTATTTTAAAAGATTTTATATACTGATTTCCGTGTAATGAGTCAGTATAAAATAAAACATTAACTACAACTTCAAACTAAAAATATCAAAATTAACATTAGTTATACAGGGTGTCCCTATGTCGTGGTCGTAAATTTAATGGTATGCATATTTAATAGGAAGGAACAAAAAAACTCCCCATGAACTTAGGTCGACCAACACACCTTTCCTAGAAAGAATGACTTTATTGACAAAGGCAGCAACAACCCATACAGTACTCCTTTGGTAGTGTCTCGTGTACCTTGAACTCATAGCAAATGCTCAAATGTTCACCATGTGCATGGCAGCATGCTGCAGCTCTTCTCCTCAAAGAGGCATGCAAACGTTTGCACGCTGCTGAATACTTGTTCTCAAAGGCGTTCAGCAGCCCCAACGGTTTGCGGACGTCCCTCATGGGAGGGGGGGGGTGATGGTAAATGTTCCATTGTCATGTAAACGCTAGCAAAGACGGATGAACATGCGACGATCAGAGTGTCGTCAGTTTGGGTACGTGCCTCTGTAAAGACGCACTGCGTCTGCTGAATTCCCATTTGCCTGACCGTACGTGAAATCCATATCCGCCAACTCGGCATTGCTTTAACCTTCTGCAGCCATGTAGTTTCACACGAAGTCCAGGCAACGAATCAGCTAGGTCTACTTCCTTCCATTTATATGGCAAGGGGAAGAGGTTTAGTTTCTTTACGTATCATCTTCATCATTTCTCGGAAACGGTGTGTTGTTCGACCTAAGTTCATAGGGAGTTTTTGTTCCTTACTATTGAATATGCATGCCATTAAAGTTACGACCACGACTTACGAGACACCCTGTATACAACAAATAAAAATTCATCAGTTTTAAGGTCATACGTTTACACTGAGTTAATTTGATAAATTAATAAGAGATTTCTTATTAAGATATTGTTGAACAATTATTTTAAATATGATTTTCTTAACTGTACTGGAGATATTAAAAAACTTATAGCAGTTCTTTGTATATAAATTACAAGACAGTCGGAATAAAATAAATATTTATATCCAAACCTTTGTGTTCAGTGTCGATTTATGGTACGCTTATTTTTAATGCTTTACATTTTTTTTACTTTTACGAAACTAATAGTTATTATTAGTTCACTACTTTTGGAACAATTTAAGATCAAATTTCACCTTTAATTGTAATTTAAAAGGAAAATATGAATTCACGAACTTCCATGCTATTTTTTATATTATGACCCTGACGGCCGCTTGGTAGGGTATTGTGACGTTCCGGGTAAATGGAAGTCACGTATGTCCGATGAAGGGGTGGAGGAAGTAGTTTTGTGTTAGTAATTTTTAAAGAGAAATTCGTTGGTGTTCTGAATTGTTCGTTTGTTTTTTGTTTTTTTTTTTGTATGCGTATTTTGTGCTAGTTTATGCCGTTTGTCGTGTTTTATGTGTTGAAATGTAAATGCATATGAAACAGTGTTGTGAATCTTAATTGTTGTGTGGTTCTTTGTTGGCGATCGTAGTCAATGCTCGGTTGGAGGGGCAATTGTTAGATGCGTTTCTGAGATGATCTCTCATCCTCCGGCTGAGTATTGTTGCGGTCGTTTTCTAGGAAATTGTATACGTCACGGGCTTGTTGTTTTTGTTTGTTTAAGAGATTCTCTTTTTTTTTTTGTCTATGTGTAAAAATTCTGGG
Organism: Rhysida immarginata; assembly: GCA_023313115.1. Taxonomy (NCBI): domain Eukaryota; kingdom Metazoa; phylum Arthropoda; class Chilopoda; order Scolopendromorpha; family Scolopendridae; genus Rhysida; species Rhysida immarginata. Next base: position 91,384 of record JAHWFO010102052.1, on the reverse strand, counting down.
AGCGAGATAGACGTACCCTATGCGCTGAGTTGAATTTCGAATCTCCTGTTCGAAAACGAGGCTAAGTAGAAAATTACGTCTAAATGTTCTCTGTATTAATTACCCTTTTAATGCTGTAATTTTCTGTTTTTTTTTTTTGATCTTGTGCGACCATGAATCAAATTCGATTTTGGCGAATATCGTCGGAAGAGATGGTTGATGCACTGGGTATTGAATTGTAGTGAAGCCATGAAAAGACAGCTACAACCATATTCAATCGGAAGTGGAAATTCGAAAATGAAATGCAGCGATAAGTGAGCACACAAAGACGGTAGTTCAGAAAAGTGAAGAAAACTGGTGAGTGATGAATTTTGTTTAACCTTCCGGCGCTGGGAACGGCCCTTCGAACTAGATAAAAATGAACAGTGCTGAGTTTAATGGTGTCATTTGTCCTCCCGCCTTTGGCATCTATTAAAATTGAACTCTTCTCGGCAATGCTCCTATGCCAGGTACGGTGGCATCACTCCCATGAACATTTCGCGACACTGTATTGAATATTTGTGTACATTAGTTACCGTCCTAGTCTAAGATTAGAATGCTTGTAATGTCTAGCTAAGCACCTTGCCGTGATCTAAAGTATAGCAGCGAGGTATGGGAATCTATGGAAATGAGATGCTTGGATAGTTAGTAGTACTGACTTGGCGTTCTCGTGCAAGTGTTATAAAACACCCACGAAATTCGTCAGAGCACCAGGCTTGCCAGTCGCTATCATGACAAGAACCTCCGTGCTTGCCACGAGGGGTCTCTGCACCTCCCCCCTGTAGTAAATGAAAGGAGGCGCACGACGCTTGTGAGCGTAAATTCATAGAGAATATTTGATTCGGGAGCACGAGAGAGTTCATAGTCATTTCAGTCAAGCTAATGCTCTCTCTCTCTCCCTCGTTTTCAAAAGCAAAGATTCCCTCCTGCTACTTTGAAAATGGAACACGGGCAGGAGTGCCGGTATCAGTGTGCATAAGCACCGTCTTGTATTTTGTAAAAAATATGTTAGTAGAGTATATTACAGGATAATCATAGGGGCCCCTAGAGTAATAGCTGATTGGAATTTTAGATATAAGGTATGTTGTAAGAGATCTTGCGAAATATAGCACGAATAAACTAAATGTATTCAAACCAAATATCTCAATGTCAGGTGGAACATCATTTTAATTTTGGGTCCCGAACCTTAGCTTCCTCTCACCTCAAAACATATCGCTAGACGCGGGGTGTCCTTGAGCAATTATTGCGGGGGTGGGGGGAGCGTTTCCATGCTATTTTTTATATTATAGGAAAAATATGAATTCACGAACTTCAATGCTATTTTTTATATTATGACCCTGACGGCCGCTTGGTAGGGTATGAATCGCATTCACGTGACCAGTTTCCTTTTTCTCCCATAGAGAATCGCAGAAACGTCACATCTGTGTATTCTTAATCTGTGGTTTCAGTCTTGCTATGGAATGATGCCAGGTTTCAGGCAAATATAAGTCTGACCCTCAAATTTGGCAGCATGCATTATAAAGTAGCTCATTACATTATCAATAGGTCAGTATTTGAATGTTTTGTGGAAGCATAAACAGAGACCTCTAATTATTGAGTGAACATTCATTTTATAAAAAGTCCAGAGTGTCACTATGTATTAAGATTCAATGGCTTGCATAAGAAAATTGCAAGTAGCCAAAATAACGCAGGATTATTATGCAGTGTTAGCAACAGTGTTAACAATAATATTGGATACATTCTTTCCCATTTAAAGAAAATGACTTACATTTAATGTATTTTCCCAATAGCCACCCAGCAGGATATTAAAACTGTTAAGATAATAAGTTGTGTCTTTTATCCTTGAATTTGATTGAAAATTAAAAACATTTTGAAGAAAATAGAGCCCCTTTACTTAAATTAAGCAAATTAAAAAATACAGACTCTGGATGTTTAAGGAATACAATTAAAGAGTACTATGAAGTCAGATCATCCGTCAACATGTGGAATATTGAAGTACCAATCTGTTAGCACTGTTGGGATTGTTTCAAATAAAATCTTATTTTATTACTATGCCAGCTATTCATATGTGGGAGACTTGTAAAACAGTAAGTTATTTCTACAAGTGATGAGACACTTCAGCAGGTAGATTAGTCCTAATGTTTCTGGACGAGCTGTAGCTGGAACCCCTTGTTGATCATCAGATCCTCTTATTAACTGATATCATAACATACTGTAAGTATAGCGAAAATGTAGGCAGCAACATCACAGGGTATCATATTATATCGAGGCAAATTAATAACATTAGATAGCTCCCCAGTATTTAAGCTCAGCTATCAAAACACTGAACACACCGTCAATGCAGTATTTTGCATTGCTTTCAATTAAAAGCAGATGATTCGGCACTTATTGTTAGCCATAGTAGATAATTGATACCGTGTAGATGAACATTATATATGATAGCACATTATTGATGAACTAGAGTGTTTGTTAGTGATTCATCATTGCTACACCCAGATAAGTTTTTCTCTAATAAAGTATCCCTACATATGAACATCATTAGCAGCCCTAGCATGGAATTATTATCTTATGAGACTTACAGAATAATCTTAATTCTTAAAAAGTCAACTTACACATTATAATTGAACTGGCACTCCACTCAACCATTACAAACTATTCCTAAGAAGCAAAGTTAGCAGCCAGGCTTATGAGTATACTTATAGTCCCAATTGTGTATTAAATTATGTCAAGAGTTTTCAGTAAACAGTAGAAACTTGGTTTCTAACATTGTTTTGATTCTTGTTATAAGATACAACAGTGAAATTTTAATTACTCTCATAATCTCAGTCATTTAGGATAGGTTTCTTAAAAAGTTTTGAGCTACAGACTTGTTTTTTCTATAAAATCTGAAAGCTGGACTACGGTAAGAGGGTTGTACTATGTACAGTAAGCATCATACATAATCTAATACCAGTTGTTTTCTTTTCATTAACAAGAGACGCTTTGGTGGACATGCTAATTTTTCTAGTCTTATGCTTATTTGTCTTGTGGTTGATGGATTAACAGATATATGCTCTGGCAGAAATTGAACTAGCCTGATGAAAAAAAAAGTTGAAGAAAGGTCAAGAATAATCATTTTTCCATGTGACAATCAATATATTACCAGTTATCTTGATTCTTTCAGAATTATCATATGACATGATAATTTCGAAAAGTTGGTAACAGCAGTCATGCATTATAAATAAATTAGATTCATAGTTATTTGAAAAAGGAAATATACCATTTCATTAAGTTGAAAAAGTTTATACTATGTGTTGGTAGTTGTTCCACAGGGAAATGATTAAAGTCAGCTTGATATATAGAATGTCAATCAGGCTATTATTTTTTCAACTTCTGTTAAAAAAACAGTATGGGAAATTTATTAAATACCGATAGGTGCTTTGTGCTATCAGTGTGAGGAAATGTGTCTTTCTGTCGGTCTGTCTGTCCGTCTGTCTGTCTGTCTGTCAGTCTATCCGTCCGTCTGTCTGTCTGTCCGTCTGTCAGTCTATAACTCAAACTCCTCCGAGGCTATGAAAGATTTTCAAAATCCGTTTTCGTCAGTCGATGAATATGGTTCATGGCACGAATCAATCACAAATATTATCTAAATCTGTTCAATAGCACGTGCACAAATGGTACATTTACGACCCCACCTAGCAATTTTCAAACGGAAGATATATTAAGTAATATACCAAAAAAATCGTAATGACGAGATAGAAACGGATATAAATTACCATTTTCGCCAATTAACAAATAAGGTTCCGGGAATTAAACATTTTAAAAATGGTTGAAATCGAAACAATGACACGTGCTCTAATAGTACCCTTATGACACCCTCAAAAATTTTCCATGATAAAATATGACATGTAATGTAGCAAACGACTTGGAATGATATGCCAAGAATGAATATAAAGTAAAATTACTGATAGTCGAAATTGGATCCAAGGAACTTGGTTCAGTGGAACCATTATGGCTCATTGGAACTTTCAATTCTAAAATATGGCATGTAATATATCAAACGACTTGGAATGATGTTTCATGAATGATCATGACGTTCAATTAATGATAGAAGTAATTGGTTCTAAGGAACCTTGGTTAGCGGAACCATTATGGTTCATTGGAAATAATTCCAATGCCAAAATATGGAAGTAAAATATCAAACAATTTGGAATGATGTGTCATGTATAAATATAAAGTAAAATTAACGATAGTCGTAATTGGTTACAAGGAACCTGGATTACTTGAACCATTATGGTTCATTGGAACTTTCAATGCTAAAATATAGCACGTAATATAACATACGATTTGGAATGAGTTTTAATGAATGAATATATCGTAAAATAATGATATACGAAATTGGTTTCAAGGAACCTGGTGTAGTGGAACCATATTGGTTTTTTGGAACTTTCAATGCTAAAATATTGCATGTAATATAACAAACAACGTGGAATGATGTGTCATGAATGAATATAACGTAAAATTAATGATAGTTGAAATTATTTCAAAGGTACGTGGTTTAATGGTATCATTATGGTGATTAGAAACTTCCAATGTTAACGTAGGGCGGTTTAAAAATATAGTTCCGCGAATAATTTAGTTTAACCTTTCGGTACTTGTTTATGTTATTCCTTAATGGTTTATTAAGTACCGAAAGGTGCTTTATGCTATCAGTGTGAGGAAACGTGTCTGTCTGTCTGTAACACTAACTCCTCCGAGGCTATGATAGATTTTCAAAATCAGTTTTCGTCAGTCGTTGAGCATTGTTCATGGCACGAAACAGTTTTGAAATATTATCTTAATCGGTTCACTGGCACTTGCACAAATGGTACCTCAATTTTCCCGCCAAGCAATTTTCAAAGGGAAGCCATATTAAGTAATATATCAAACAAATCGTAATGACGAGATAGAAGCCGATATAAATTAATATTTTCGCCAATTAATAAATAAGGTTCCGGAAATTAACCGTTTTGAAAATCGTCGGAATCGAAACAACGGCACATGCTCTAATAGTACCCTTATGACACCCTCAAAAATTTTCAGTGCTAATATATGGCATGTAATATATCAGACGACTTGGAATGATGTGTCAAATATTGGTTTAGTGGAACCATTATGGTTCATTGGTACTTTCAATGCTAAAATATGGCATATAATATATCAAACAACTGGATTGATGTGTTATGAATGAATCTTTCTTCTATATATATATAAAAGAACAATGTTTGTTTGTGGGTTTGTTTAAGGGTTTGTTTGTTTGTTTTATATACAAATCTACAGTTTAATTCCGATCTTGGTAAAATTTCGCATACATGACCTTCAAACATGAGAAAGGTCACTGTATACCTCAGATTTCGAAAAAAATAATAATTATTGATAAAAAATCGATATTCATAGTTATGGCAGGGCATATTAATGAGAAATATCTCTTGACCAACAATGCAAGACATAGTTTTTGCAACAATAAGTATCAACAATGGTAACAACACGCAATTCACAAACACTCTGCACGGACCTACAATACAAATCTCACGACCAACAATGCAAATAAAAGTTTGTGCAACAGCAGGTATCAACAATGGTGTCAACACGTAATGCACGAACAGTATGCAAGCAGCAACAATATATGTCTCATGACCAACAATGCAAGGCAAAGTTTATGCAATATAGAATTCAATGCATAGAATTCAAGTTATTCAGGCTTTTCTTAGAAAAGAGAATTCTCAGTATTTAACAATTTCTTGAAAATTTTTAATAATGATCAGTAACTGGAGATAATGAGTTAGCAGACTATTGAGAAAGAGTGAAAGACGATAGAGGAAGCACTTCTTTAGCTCCGTGCTTATTGAGCAACTGGTAAGCAAGTAAATAGAAGAATCGGCGACCGCTAGACTACACAAAGTGATGAATGGCCAATCTTTGATTTAGGACATCGAAAGAAGAAGAGTAATTGCAACAACATCAAGTATACATCTGAAGTAAGATTACGTGAGCAAAAAATTATTTAGACTAGAAGGCATTCTTGGAGAGGTCCATTCTTTGTGAGCGTTTAAATTTTTTTTTTCGGTAAATCAAGTCCCGGTATATCACCTAGAATGGATTATTTCAGTGAAGAGGTAAATTCATGTCTCAGATTTTTCTTGGAATGGATAGTCCCTGCGCTCTATATTGTAGTGATTGAGTTATTATTTAGCCAATTTAGAGGTTTAATTTTGCTTTTTGAGGTTGTTCTGTTTACCCACAAGCGTAACTATCCCGGGCACCGCCGGGTCTTCTGCTAGAATAAAATAAAATTAATGATAGTCGAAATGGTACAAAGGTACATGTTGTTATGGTATATTTATGGTCCATAAATGGTATATTTATGGTCCATTAAAAACTTACAATATTAACATAGGGGTGTTTAAAAATATAGTTCTGCGAATGGCTTAGTTTAACCTTTCGGTACTTGGTTATGACATTCCTTAATGGTTTATGAAGTACCGAAAGGTGCATTATGCTATCCGTGTGGGGAAACGTGTCTGTCTGTCTGTCTAACTACTCAGAGGCTATGAAAGACTTTCAAAATCTGTTTTCGTCAGTCGATGAATATGGTTTCCGGCATGAAAGAATTACAATTATTATTTAAATCGGTTTATTGGCACGTGCACAAATGGTACCTCAATTTTCCCGCCAAGCAATTTTCAAAGGGAAGATATATTAATTAATAAATCAAACAAATTGTAACGACGAGATAGAAGAACAATAGGTATAAAGAACAATTTTGAAAATGGTTGAAATCGAAAGAATGACACGTACTCTAATAGTACCCTTATTTTACACTCAATAATTTTCAGTGCTAAAATATTGCATGTAATATATCAAACGACTTGGAATGATGTGTCAAGAATGAATATAAAGTAAAATTAATGGTAGTCGAAATTGTTTTCAAGGAACCTGGTTTAGTGGAACCATTATGGGTCATTGGAACTTTCAATGCTAAAATATGGCATGTAATATTTATAACTACTTGGAATGATGTGTCATGAATGAATATAACGTAAAATTAATGACATTCGAAATTGGTTTAAAGGAACCTGGTTTAGCTAAACCATTATGGTTCATTGGAACTTTCAATGCTAAAATATAGCATGTAATATATCAAACGTCTTGGAACGAGTTGTAATGAATGAATATAACGTAAAATTAATGATAGTCCAAATTGGTTTCAAGGAACCTGGTTTTAGTGGAACCACTATGGTTCATTGGAACTTTCAATGCTAAAATATGGCATATAATATATCAAACGACTTGGAACGAGGTGTCATGAATGAGTATAACGTAAAATTAATGATAGTTGGAATCATTTCAAAGGTACGTGGTTTAATGGTATTATTATGGTCATTAGAAACTTCCAATGTTAACGTAGGGCGGTTTAAAAATATAGTTCCGCGAATGGTTTAGTTTAACCTTTCGATACATGGTTATGTCATTCCGTAATGGTTGATTAAGACTGAAAGGTGCTTTATGATATCTGTGTGAGGAAACTTGTCTGTCTGTCTGTCTGTCCGTCTGTCTGTAACACTAATTCCTCCGAGGCAATGAAAGATTATCAAAATCTGTTTTCGTCAGTCCATGAATATGATTCATGGCACGAACCAGTTACAAATATTATCTAAATCGATTCATTGGCACGTGCACAAATAATACCTCAATTTTCCTCCCAAGCAATTTTCAATGGGAAGCCATATTAATTAATTTATCAAACAAATCATAATGACGAGATAGAAGCGGTTTTTCTTTATTATTTTCTTCAGTCGATGAATATGGTAAATGGCGCGAAAGAAACACAAATATTATCCAAATCGATTCAATAGCACGCTCACAAATGGTACCGTCACGACCCCATCTAGCAATTTTCAATAAAGAGATATATTAAGTTGTATATCTGACAAATCGTAATGACGAGATAAAAGCGGATATAAATTACTATTTTCGCCAATTAATAAATATGTTTCCGGGAATTACCCATTTCGTGCTCTCAGGGCACCCTTATGACACCCTCAAATGTTTTCAATGATAAGATATGGCATGTAATATATCAAACGACTTGTAATAATGTGCCATGAATGAATATAAAGTTAAATTAATGATAGTCGTAATTGTTTTCAAGGAACTTTGGTTTAGCGGAAGCATTATGTTTCAATGGAACTTTCAGTGCAATAATTTGGCATGTAATATATCAAACGATTTGGAATGAGGTGTCATTAATAAATATTACGTAAAATTAATGATAGTCGAAATTGGTTTCAAGGAACCTGGTTTAGTGGAACCATTATGGTTCATTGGAACTTTAACTGCTAAAATATGGCATGTAATATATCAAACGACTTGGATTGATGTGTCCTGAATGATTATAACGTAAAATTAATGATAGTCAAAATTGGTTTCAAGGAACCTTGTTTAATGGAACCATTATGGTTCATTGGAACTTTCAATGTTAAATAAAGGATATGTAATTGTTTACAAGGTACGTGGTTTAATGTTATATTTACGGTCCATTAGAAACTTATAATGTTAATATTGGGCAGTTTAAAAAATATGGTTTAGCTAATGGTTTAGTTTAACCTTTCGGTACTTCGTTATGTCATTCCTTAATGGTTTATTTACTTGGTACTGGTTGTTTACACTATTTTATCTTTGTTATCAGCCTATAGCATTTGAATAACCTTAGTGTTGGCTTAAAAAGTGTTACTTACAAATATATATATATCTATATATCCACAGACCTACCTTAGATGCTGCACTACCAGTGAAAAGGAATATTATAAGGTTAGTACAAATGAAGGCGAAAATAATTTTGTTTATCCAAAGTGTATATTTCAAAATACTCTCCAAATGCGTTAAGGCATTTATCCCACTGTGTAATTCCTTAATGGAAGAAGCCTTTCTATTGCGTGTGGAACCGTTCCAAAACCTCTCCCTTCAGTTCCTCATCCGACTGATACGTTCTTTCTCACTTGATGCAACCTAATGTTTAAGTTGCACATAGGGTTTCGGAATTGTTGAAAACAAAAACTTACGCTCCTACACGCAGTGTTTTTTTCCCACACAAATTTTCGTTTTCATTTGTACGACGTTTATATATAGTACTTTTGCTAAGAGAATGATTTTTATTGATTAAAACTAGTACACAAGCAGTACTCTTGGCAATTTTATTTGTTTGGAGAGGTTTTGTTGATTAAGGAAAAGTTATGATTGAATTTAGGATACCTGTTGAAAAAGTTGTTTATGAGGCATTTTAAGGCAAGGAACCAACTGTTCATTCAGAAATACAGGTTATATGCCAATGAATAGATACACAAAGTATTGTGTTAAAGCTTAATCTATATGTTTATTGAATGCCAAGAACAGCTGAATGCATTAACCTGGAAGAATTATTGTATTCTTTTTTGATTATATCACTAAGCTGAATTATATAGTGGGATTTACTGTCCCTTCCTTCGTGTACAAAGACAGGGGGAGAATGAAAATTCAGTATAATTTAAGTATAACAAGAATATATTTTTTTTAATGCTTTTGTAACAAATTTCATTGTTGAAAACAGAAAGTAGAGCATAACTTGTTCATAACTACCCCCCTAATATCACAATGCAGGTAGGTTCCAGTAGAGTGACTCCGTGGCCTTGTAAATTTAAAATCAAAAGCCAGTCACTGTCAGTCATATAAGTGTTCATATAAGAATAGATAATAACTTGCATTTGGGAGTTGCATTCAATTCCGAAATACTTTCAGTCAAAGGCATCAGTTATAAAATATTTTTGTCACCTGCACTTTAGAAGACAAAGGATTTATTTTCTACAGCAAGTACATACAATTCTTTTGAGAAATTGTAGTTTATTTGCCTAGCTTTTTTAAACTATTTACTATTTTATCACTACTGAAGCAGTATCTTCCTAAGCTTATGTATTGTAGCACCCGTTCTAAGTAAAGATATTCTTATTTTTTTTCACCTATGCTCCACTTTCACCTATAAATGATAATATCATAAAAAGATCGCTTAGTCGTTGTGCTAATTTGTGCTTCACTTCACTGCTTCCGCGTGCGCTGTTGGCATTTGGTACCTTTGGGTTCCTTGCAGTGCTGCCGTGGCGGGATTCGCAGTCTCTGATCCGTGCCTTTCTATATCCTCCTGGTCCCCAATTCTTGAGGGAGTTGGTGTTTTAAGCCGTCTATTTGTGAGGTTACCGTGGCCCCCTCCATATGCTAATTTTGAAAGGGTCCACACGACGAGTTCTTGGGTGTCAAATTGTAAGAAGTAAATCACTCTCCCCCACGAAAAAAGGGTTATTTTATTAGAGGGACCTTGACAGTCTCGAATAGTCAGGCCAGACTAATGCGATGTCGATTTAATTAAACCATTTTTAACCTTCGTGTTCTGGAGAATGTTTAGTGGGTGCATTAGTTCACTTTTGTATGTGGCAATGTGGAACGCGCTTCTCTTATTCTCTCGGGTCTGTGAAATTAGTGAGTACAGTTTACCATAGTGATGGAAAGAAGATTTTACCAGTATCTATTAATTGGTTTTACTTTTGCAATTGTTACTTTCTCCTCATGTATGGGTTGTGCCACCTTAATACGGGTGTTTCCGGCAAATGACGCTTCTCAGATGAGGTATTATCTCAAGCTTTCAGAATAGTTTTTCGCGTACCTTAATTAGTAATGGAGCAGTTTGTCGTGGCATGATTTGAGAAATTTTTGTTTTTTTCTTGTCAACTTAAATTTATTACAACACATTGTTTACATTATGCAGTTTGAGGATATTGTTATAGCAAAACGACTAATTATCGTTTTTCGTGCATCGGATTGTTCGGGAATTTTTGTTCCGCAGGCGCGGGGAATTTTTGTTCCGGGAATGGGTTTTAGAGTTTTTTTCGGTATATTGCTCTCTACTCCTCAGGTCGTGGGATTGGAATGGTCAAGTCATTCCCGAACTCCGAGCAATGTTGATTTATTGCTGCTTTTGGAACATAGCCTTGATCGGCCTCGGTGGCTCAGCGGTTGCGTGATCGCCTCTGATGCCCGAGTACGCGGCTTCGATCCCGGCCGAGGACGACGAGGATTTTTCAGGGGGAAATCCTGAGATCACGCATTTCCTTCGGAAGGGAAGTAAAGCCGTTCGTCCCGTATAGACATTTGCCGGCTGCAAGTTAAAGAACCCTTGCGAGGCAAAATTTGAGGCACCTATAACGCCGTCCTGAAATGACCATAGCAGTTGAAAAGGACGTTAATACCAAACAAACCAAACCAACCAACATAGGCTTGATTTAGTCTTAAAAACGAGGAGTTCTTAGCGATCGGCCCAGGCCATTCGCCTTTAATCATGGAGGTCGCTTGCGACTGAGAATTTTTATTTTATTGTTGCCATTAAATGGCAAACTCATTTCATCTTCCCTTCCGTAATAGCGTCGAGACTCTTCGGCTCGTAAATCTGACTACTGTTATTTGCTTTACAGTATTATAATGCACGCTCCAGTTTAAGCATAATGGCAGGTAAGTTGGGGGCGGGAAGTTTAATCTCAAAAAAAATTAAGTCAAAAGGCCCAAAGAAGACTTACTGATAAATAAGACATTAAAATTAAAAGACGTCTGATTAAGACCCAAGTAAAGATCCAGGAAAGAAACCCACTTATACCAATTAACCACCCTTATTTGGAAAAAATACCCTGAATAAAATATAGTTGAACTTAATGGAAATAATTGAAAGAAAGTTTCCAAACAAAAATTGAAGGTTTATTGCTTGTACAATAAATGAGTATATCAAAAGAAAACAATAAAATGAGCAGATATTTTCCACAAGTGTCGAACGCCAGAGTTTCAGATGAATAGGACTGGCGATTCTCAGGCGAAGTCAAAATGGTCGAAGGACGACATGACGCAGTAGACTACTGTTCAACATCACAATCATGTTTTGAAATCTTTTGAAGTAAAAAAACAATCTCTCGACAAACTGGCTTGCAAGGAGGCGGTTAAAAGAAATCTTCTGAGTGAAACTCGCCCGCAACTTGCCCGCTGAATGGAGTGCGTACCCTGGAAGAAAGGAAAGAAAAAAGAAAGAAAACGCAAGGCAAAACAACAAACATCAGAGTAAAGGTAAATTTAGGTAAGCTGAACAGTGAAAGGTGGGAGTGAAGAGACGAAACGCTTAATGAATGAAGGGATGATGAGGGACAACACGGTGAAGGACGGCAAGAGTGTAGAAAGGACAGTGGGAATAGAGTGGATAATCCGATTTGCGGGGCGAGGCTAAAAGATAATCCGATTTGCTAACAGCGTATCAAAATTGCATGTGAATTAAGAAACCAGTAAGAAAAATATTGGCAGTTAAGATAAAAGGACGAGAAGACAGTCCCGTAAGAGGCATAATAATGTCATGTGGATAGATAGCAGAGTACATATAAAGTTTAATAAAGTTTTTATTGAGCAAACAAAAAAACAACAACAAAAGTTTTAGTATTATGACTTTCTTAAAAACCAAAGATGCAACACATTTAACGTCGTTGAATCTCAAGATCTATGAGTAACCAGCTGTTGTGTAGTGTTCATTGTAATAACGAAAAGTCTTGGTTACACAAATAATATTGGCAGTGGAAGGAAAGTTTTTTCGGTCAACAAAGGATTTGCATTGTTACTGAATTCCTTAGTATATAGTTCAAAAAGTTCGTTAGTGTCGCTGGACAGAAACTAAGCTGCGACTGGCAGACTAATGTCGGGATAAGGGTAAGACGTTGATGAATGCAAGAAAGTTTTAGTTTACAAGTCCAGGTAGGTATCACGTGACGTTTCAGGGTTCCTTGACGCCGACAACTAGGTAGGTTCGTAAACTGGAAGTGACGAGTAGAATAAGGGCCGAGGCGAGGTAAACTCGACCGCATAGCGTACCCGGGAATGAGTATTTGTCACATGTAATTATAGCTAAATTGGGAGTAGCGCAGTGGAAAGTAAATAACATGCAACAGTGCACTGAATAAAATAATTGATGGAAAAGTTTATTGATAAGTTTAAATAAAAGTAAAGACAAATATGAAGGAAAAACGTGAGCTCCTTCTGACAAAGGCAATCTATGCCAAAACACAATTCAAAGGCAAAAACAATTTTCACACAAGGTAAATAATCTTAACCACGCTTCTGTGTAACAGAATAATTAGTAAATAAGCCTTAAACTCCTTTCAAACTTAAAGGATAATTAACCTGAAAGCAAAGGCAAAACACCTAAATTAATTTAGCATATATTTTAACAAATACATTTCAGCTAGAAAGCAAAACCAAAGCTTAGAAGCTATTAACTGTATAGAAAAAGCTTAAAGTCTAAGCAACCAAAATGTAATACAATATTCACATAAATATGGCTTACACCGAAACAGTAATATAAACAAATAGCTTAATAGCTACAAGTTTAACCCGTAAAACAACGGACACCTAAATAGGTTCAATCTTGAAATAGCACCTTGATTGGGTCGGTCACTAAAATACCTTTAAACCAAGCCAACCTTACATTCGTTTACTTTAAACAAATAACAAACAAAATGTCAAACATGTGCTTAAACGTATGACTTCCAAAAAGATTCAATTGCACAGTCAATGTAATTAACACTTTACATTCTAGTAAATTTTATATCACTCCTAAGAAAACACACGTAGCATAATGCGACACGCTCGCAGATAAAAGTTCCAACTGCGAGAAATATAGTAGTGAGTAAATTACATCATAATAGTCACAATCGGGATAAAGTTCATAGTCCGGGAAAAGTCAAATATTTATAAAATTACAAGCAACACAGAGAATTAAAGCACAAAATTTGAAAACCCTTTAAGGCGAAACAGCTTTCATATTGTACGGATACAAAACAAAAGGTTCCGAGTTCACTTTTTGCAATTCAGTGAGCTAAACGTCACATGAAGTCTATAAAAGAAATAAAGCAATTAAGACAGTATCTCAGAATAAGTTTTGAATAGAATTAACACTAATAAAAACGTTATGAGAAACGGGTAATTGCGTAATTTGATTAAAAGCTTATTCTCTTCATGCGACGCATATCATATTAGCTCCACTTGATTATGGTGAAACCAAAATGATTAACAAGGTATGCCCGCATTCCGCAAGGCCATAAACTACACACTTGGGTGTATTTGTGAATGTCCCGGCGACTTAACTCCTTAAATGCTTTTCTTATTAAAACGGCTTTACAGCCCACAATAATCGACACACTTACTATTGCGAAGCCCTGGTCGACGACTGAAACTCTCGGAGCACGGGGAAGAAAACCGAACACCGTCGATAGACACTTTTCGCCACGTAGACTCCTACGTTTTGCGTCCGCGCAAACCTCCGCCCGCTTAGCTTCTCCGCACGGCGTGGCGTTGATCAACGAAGCTAATGCCGGCTCCGAAGTCGTCTCCGTCGCAGCGGCTTGTGGTCTCGCTTTCCCCTTCAGCGTGCCGATAACGTAGCAATCCCGATGCCTTCCATCAGCCTTAGTCGGGAGCTTCCTTTCCTTTAAACCTCCATCGGTCGTAACGTTATTCTCTCTGTCTCTCTTTCTCTTCTCTCTCTTCAAGCCCGCACTCGCGAGACTTGCTCTTCTCTGATTGGCTCCTGCGTCTTGATGTTCTGTATGACGATGATGACGTTGCCTCCGTTTTCGCCCAGAATTGTAGATTATTCTAGAGCGAAAACGATCGTCTCTGTCACCGGAATTATTGGTATTATTAAAATTCCGTGACAGTATTGAAAGTATGAAATGTCCGTCGCTAAGGCAGTACGTCATTAAGGTGATTTCTGAAATCTTGTTTGTAGCACCGACGAAGAAGTGAGTTCTAAAAGTGGGTATCGAAAAATTGCTGGATGTCTCTTATGTGTAGCACTATCGACTCACGCCGACAAAACGTAACACTGGTGAACGGCGAGCAGGACGAAGACCGGTAGATGCGTAATTTCCTTTCACACAACCACTGTGAAGGCAGGTACAAGAAGGGATGACAATAAGCCCCTTTTTTCGACGCTTTGTTGATCTACGCCCCTTCTTACATACACTTTGGATTCGCACTAATAAGGGCACCAGTCGTAAAGCACATAAACAGCTAACACATATTAAGCAAAATACACTCGAGATAGTCGTAGCACGAAAGACAGCATAAACATTGCGCCTACTCAAACTGATGTACATACTCACTTTGATGGGGACATAATGCAACAAATTAATGAGATTACAAGCACCAATCTCAACATGTAACTAGCACTTTTTTGCAAAATACTTTTTAAACTCAAATAAGCTTATAAAACTTCTTCACTCACAAACAGGATAATGGTGACCAAGAGGGAGCACCTACATGGTTTCTTGACACACGCACACTTATATGAGGCACCACTTTAGCAAGCAGGAAAACACCAAACACATTAACACTAGCAGAAAGAAATACTTGTTCCGTGACGCAAGAACGGAGAGGAATAAAGCCTCGTGATGCTCAGTTTTCCTCGATGCTTTCTGCACTCGACTTCTCGTAGTCGACGCCGTTTCTTCTATAGCACAGAAAATGAGAATCAGGTAGGTTCAGATCCAGAGGGCTTCGTACAGAAGAAAGATAGTGTGTCAAGTTTTTTCTCCCAATATGGTATAAAGGTTCTATGAAGAGAAGAACGTGAGCTCAAAAAAAAATATAAGTTCGTTATATCTCTTCGCCTTTAATTTAGATCTGATTAAGCAATCACATGGCTGGGAATAAATTCGCCTAGGCCGCTCAGTACATAGGCGCTGAGCGAGCTTGGAAAAACTCCTACCACTGATAAGTGTCACATGTGATTATAGCTAAATTAGTAGTAGCGCAGTGGAAAGTAAATAACATGTAACAGCGCACTGAATAAGGTAATAAATGAAAAGTTTATTGATAAATTCAAATAAAAGTAAAGATAAATAAGAAGGAAAAAATGGGAAATCCTTCTGACAACGGCAATCTATGCCAAACACAAAATCAAAGGCAAAACCAAATTCACACAAAGTAATTAATTCTAACCGCACTTCTGTTTAAAAGAATAATTAGTAATTAAGCCATAAACTCCTTTCGAACTTAAAGGATAATTAACCTGAAAGCAAAGGCAAATTAAAGGCAAAAACACCTAAAATAATCTAGCGTATATTTTAACAAATACCTTTCAGCTAGAAAGCAATACCAAAGCTTAGAAGCTAAATAACTGTATAGAAAAAGCTTAATGTCTAAGCAGCCAAAATGTAATACAATATTCACATAAATATGGCTTAAACCGAAACAGTAATATAACAAATAGCCTAATAGCTAAAGGTTTAATCCGTAAAACAACGGACGCCTGTATAGGCTCAATCTTGAAATAGCAACTTGATTGGGTCGGTCACTAAAATACCTTTAAACAAGGTCAACCTTACATTCGTTTACTTTAAACAAATAACAAACAAAATGTCAAGCATATGCTTAAACGTATGTCTTACCAAAAGATTCAATTGTACAGTCACGGTAATTAACACTTTACATTCTAGTAAATTTTATATCTCTCATAATAAAACATACGCATCATAATGCGGCACGCTCGCAGCTAAAAGTTCGAACTGCGAGTAATAAACTAGTGAATAAATTACATCACCAAAAGTCACTATTGGGAAAATGTTCAAAGTCAATTAATTATAGAACTACAAGCAACACAGAAAACTAATACACACACAACTTGTAGGTTTTTTTTTCCTCCTTGAGAAGCAGCTTTTACAAAAGAATTTGTACAAATACAAAATAAAAAGCTTCAAGTTCGCTTTTTGCAGTTCAGAGATTCAAATGTCACATGAGGCCTATAACATAAAATATAGCCATTAAACGATAATACAAATTATGTTGGAAAAGAAAAACACTAATACCAACGTTATGAAAAACGGGCAATTGCGTGACTTGTTTCAAAACCTATTTTCTTCGTGCGCCGCATAACACTTCACTACACTTAATTATAGCGAAACCAAAATGGTTCGTAAGGTATGCCCGCATTCCGCAAGGCCATAGACCACACACTTGATTGCATTTATACACGTCACGGCGACTTAGCTCAGAAAATGCTTTCTTTATTAACACGGCTTCACAGCCTACTGTAATGGACGCACTTACTATAGCAAATCCCTGGTCGGCGACTGAAACACTCGGTGCACGGGGAAGCAAGCTGAACACTGGCGATAGGCACTTTTCACAATGTTGACTCTTACGTTTTGCGTCGGAACAAATCTCCGCCCGTTGGGCTTCTCCGCACGGCAAGGCATTGCTTAACGAAACAAACGCCGTCTCCGAAGTCGTCTCCGTTGCAACGGCTTGAGCACTCGTCTTCCCCTTCAGCGTGTCGATAACCAATCAATCCCGATGCCTTCCATCAGTCTTAGCCAGGAGCTTCTTTGCTTTCAACTGTCCATCGGTCATCACGAAATTCCTTCTGTCTCTCTCCTTCTTTTCTCTCTTCGAGCCCGCACTCGCGAGACTCGCTCGTCCCTGATTGGTTCCTGCGTCTTGATGTTTAGTATGACGCTGTCGACGTCGACTCCGTTTTCGCTCCGAATTGTAGATTATTCTAGAGCGAAAACGATCGACTCTGTCACCGGAATTAATAATATTATTAAAATTCCGTGACAATAAGCTTTCTGTGAGTTCGATTACGTCGCATTCAAAAGTCTCTCGGAAGAAGTTCGCCCATGCGGATCTTACGACCGTGGAAAACACCGTAATGTTACGATAAATATTATCTTGAACTGCGGCGCTAATGGTGACTAATTGTAAAGTCTTACCGTAGCTCGATTGTAACCACAGCTGGCAATCCCATCCGCTTTCTATCGACGGGCCTCCTCCACTTGATCCGGCATCCAAGACGGGGGCGACGGGCAGCAATTCTTCGTTATCCCGTTTCAACGCGGGTAGAAGCTCGTAGTCGCTTTCTTTTTGAATTGCTTCAATCAGCGAACGTTGCCATTCCTCGTCGTCTAACCTCAGACGGTCTTGGAGTATCTTTTCCCATGCGCTGCGTCGTAGGAGATTCGACTCGCACTCACTGGCTGCTGTTGTCGTGTTTTCCACCACGTTGCTCTCAGCGTTGGTTTCGCGGTCGTACGCTGTCGGCGGGTAGGACTCCGTGCTTACGTTCCGGCCAGCGTTCCCTCGACGAACCCGATGGGTTTCTTCTTGCATGGAGGACTCCGAATATGGCTCCGTTTTTTTGATGCCATGATGCTTTCTCCCTCCTTCTCTCTCGTCCTCTGGCGTCGTTCTCGCGAGCAGCTTTCGGAGTGGCTCTCCAAATATGACCTACTCTGGCCGCGTCATCCTCCGTTCTCGATTTCGCATGTGGATCTCTCTGCTGAGATCCACGTGACACATAACGTCCGAGTGAAGGAAGAATCAGTCTTCTTGTCGAAATAAAATCCATAAAGAACGCTGTGCGCCTGCGTGTTCGAAATAATGGCACATCACGGTCCTGGTGGATTTTACGAGCCGGAAAATTCCGTAAGGGAATACCGGGTAAAGATCATCTAACGCTTGGCACGGGCTACGACGCATGAACAAAATTTATGATGAACCAGCAAATAGTTCGTAAAGGCGTCGAGCAGCAACGTGTCCCAAGGCGTCAACGGCTGAACGAAAAAATCAAATGCTTACCACCATCCATCCTCGAAAAACAATTCATTATATGAAAAGGAAGTCCATCCTATCACAGTCGAATCTGATCCACAAAGAGATAATCAGATGGTGAATGTTCTGACGAGAAGTCCGCATAATTCATCACCAAAAAATCCATTGAGCAACAATTTCCCAATACCGATAATTCAAGGTACGGAATGGCAAAAGATAAGACTGCGTAATCATCTTCCTGTGCCGAGTAGGCCGATGACGGAGGCTCAACTGACTCGAAAAAGTTCAGCAACATACAAGAAAGGACCCCACAAGTCTCGCGCCAGCGCTAAGCGTGAGGATCAAAACAAAGACGTAAAGCTCAAAAGGGCGATAATTCACGATATTAATTATTTTATTGAATAAAGAAGAAATATAACAACAATACTAAGCAATTATGAACTTTAAAACTGTGAAAAGCTCACGAGTTAAAACTTAAATAACTGCCTAGAACAACTAGAATAATTTGAGAGTAGATCTTTTAAAATATTATTAAAGAAAAAAAAATTAAAAATTTAATACCCTTCGGAAGCCTTTTGCCGATAATATCGTTATAAAAATAAAAAAAATGACATCAAAACATTTATAGATAGGAAAACCCCGAGATAAGAATACAGATAAGTATTGCAAAAAAGTTAAATAAAATTTCAAAAAAACTCGAGTTGGAATAGAAAATTTCTTTAGTAAAGTGAGGACCTCAACACGCCGCACAAAAAACTGTCAAATCACTGCAAGCGAATTCCTCTCGCTTTTCTTTAACCAATGCGATTGGAGCTTAAAGGACAACTCTACGGTCATATATAATTTTATTTAAATCGAAAGTCTAACCTATTAATAACATCGTGGTATATTTAAAAATATTTAATTCGAACTCTAAATGTGTGAAAAAATGAAAATAATGAGCGGGATTTGGGTGAGGCCGTGACGTAGTTGGAGTCAAACGTAGAATAACAATGAAATCCGAATAACAATGTAGACCGAAAAAGAATGCAATTTTCATTGTTTCTATCTTGGATTTTAACAATCAGTATTTTTTCATTTGTTGAAAACAATGAAGGCTGGATTTTAACATACTCGCGTCAGGACCTTTCTTACTTACTTTGCCCCTCCCTTCCGCGTCTGGGCCTGTCTTTTTCGTTGGCCTCCTTTGAATCAAACTACGTAACCTCCGGAAAAAAATGGCCAGTGGAAGGGATGGGCAAAGAGCCGTTTTTCACTTTTCAAAGCAGTTTATTATATTGAAATTAGGGACCAAATTTAAAAATTTCAACGGGAATGTATGATATTTCTATCAAAGAATGATTTTCTCTAAAAAAAAATTGTAATCGATTTTTTGCGTAGAGTTGTCCTTTAAACTTCAAAATTGTTCAAACAAAAGGAAAAAGAATGCCCAATTCGCTGCACCACAAAAGTTGTGAATAATATTTATATGTAAATCAAGGATAAGTCTGGCCAGACTATTTATAAGAACCATCAGGATTCTGTTATTTGAACTTTTGATGTGCGAAATGTAATTAGGCAGGGAAAGTAACGCTTACAGAATGTGTCATGTAGACCCTATAATAAAGGAGGGGCTACTGTAACCTCCGAAATTCTTTCTGGCATCAGAAAAAAATAGTTGAAGAGGAAATACGTCAAGAAGAAAGGACAGCTGAGGACAGAGTCAGCATCAGACCAATTCTACCTGATTATCGCCCCAGCGGAAACTGTTATTCACCAGGTTGTGAACCGCGACATAAGAGCGGGAAATTGGTAAAATTCTAAATATGAAATTACTGTGGACGAGTTAGCGGGGAGGCCAACTACTGCGTAGAAGAGAGTGAAGGAGCAAAAAATTTTGTGTCTACTTTAGGACACATGTGGCGGGACCGCTACACTACATGAATCCAGTGTAAATAGGAAATGTTAAGCATAAACCTTTGACACTCGAATCCCTTATGAATTGCCGGCCTATAAGGCCCAGGTGCTTTCGTTTTTTTGGCGGGTGTTTGGAGGCCAATTTCCTTTGTTTAACAAATGGAACTTAACATCGTTCTCGGATCGAACTCAATCCTTAGCTTTCAATGATCTTTCCAGTCAGTGATGTTCAGATGATGCTGTTTTTGGCTCCCCGGAATTTCCGTTCTGCGAGAGTAACTTTTGCCTGGATGAAAAATATAAACGTCTCTGGGGAATCACCATTTTCGTCAGTTTTTCAGCAAGATTTTCTCGGACCTAATTGTGAACTTATTTCTGACGAAACCTAGTCTCTAGTTTTTATTGCCATTTCACGAACTATGTTAGCTCCGTTCGAGGAAATCGTCTGTATTTAGCAGAAGATTTGTATATCCATTATGATTTATTTTTAACAGTCTCATCAAAGGCTGATTCCATGTCTTGTGGCAAAGTAGCAATTTTTATTTTTTTGTGAATGTCTGGTCGTGAACCAAGGCCATTTGATATTACATTCATTTGTTTCTTACTTTCACTTTTAACCTTTTTTGCTTAATGATGTTCACTTACCTTGTTATCTGTTTCCCCGCTGTGCTATCCATCAGTGTTGTGTGCCTCATTACTCTTTTGTCTCGTGTTAGTACACTCATGAGTAAGTTGCTGTTTTCTTGGTTGAGGTAAGTCCACATCCTAGTTGTTCAAACCTTTGAGTTAAACCAATATCAATTTTCTTTTTGTTTACCAACTTTTGCCTTTTTTTTTAACTTGCTGCTTTTATTCTTCCTTTGATTGCCTGTTTTCTTTTCCTGAGTAGCTTAGGTCTACTGTAATGTTTCTTTTAGTTACATTTTACCTCCAGCCAACGACATGTATTACGGACTAGAAGCAATCTCCGAGTAAATCCTGCGAGCTTTCAGCTTGTCGTCATACTTTAAGCCCCTTCTGTCTTCGAGCGTCCTTGAATTTTTTTGTGGCAACTTCTTATGGTACTTTCAATAATCCGTTTATTTTAATATTACTTGTTACACTTCTTTAGTTATTTATTTTTTGTTTATATTTGGTTTTTACCTTACCAAGCAGGGTTGTGATGTGTTCTTCTACTTCATCACTAATTGTAATAATCCTTTGTCCTATGCTACGGGTTCCCAATGCTGTTTTGTACAATCTTACGTTATCAATCCGAGGATTTTTCTGTTATTGCTACAATTTGTTCGTTCTGCTAAAAAGTTGTCATTCTATAATTGTATTAGGAGCATTTCATTTTTTTAGTGTAGTAATAAAATATATTCTCCCTCGTTAGTCCAATATACCCACACCATAAGAATTAACGATCAGCTTTCAGGGGAACTCCTTGGGAAAATAATAAGTTTAATCGTCCGTATCTACTTAAGAGGGTAGATTTGGGGTCTTGCTTTTCTATTGGTAAATATGAACCCTCCGCCCACTTCCTCCCCTCGTTCACACTTTTCTCGGTGTGCTTAACTTTTTGCCTATCCTGGATGACCTTCTACCGCCCCCCTTGGCTTTTGCTCTATTGATCACTAGTCAGCTAGTAACACTGGCTATCTCTAACGCACAACCGATTTTGAAAAAAGAATTGTTGACCCTTTACCCCGTGGATATAAGCCAAATGCTACATGGCGCCGCAGATCTTGAAAGCGCGAGGTCGGTGCCTGTTTCTAAAAATTCAATTTCCAGAGTTATGGGAAAATTGACAAGCGGCAGTTTCACTCTTGAAAAGGCCTTGTGACCCATGTTTGGAAGAAAGCCCGAAAAACACCAGGCCTCTGATCACGATCAATGAACAAGTGGCGGGGGTTATGGGTGATACTTGTTCAGAGGATCATTCCGAAAGGGATATATCCGGGCGGGAGAAGCTCTGCTCAACCCATTGAACCCCTCTACGAGTCCTTTACCCCGATCCAGTAAACGTTGCCATCGAATGCATTTTGGCAACTTGAGCTAATAGTTGGTCGACAACCTCACTGTGTCGTAATCGACTCTGGGTGGAACGTCATTTTGCTCCAGGAATAGGTGGCTAAGAGTTTGGGTTTACTGCACGAATTATTGGAGCAGGAGTGTGTGACAAAGATTGCAGATGGTAATGAGATTCACCTGCGTAGGGTCGCGAGGTTGAGTACATCAATGATTAATGGTTACATTTGCAAAAAGACGGATTTCCTGGTCAGGATTTCACCGGGCCTCCCATGTCTGGGTCTTTTGGGAGTGGATAAATTGCATAAACTCTGGGCCCGATTAACGATACAGTTGCCCAACCCGTTGACAGAGGTCTCGTCAGAAGTATCCAACGAAGTAGATCTAATTGCTGAAATCAACTGGTTAATTTATTTTTTTCGCGGCAAGATGGAACTGATTAAAAACTGCTACCCCAGATATGAAGAAGTAATAGATACTGGTGATCAAGGACCCATTAAAGTGCGACCCTACCCCCAACCCCATGCCAAGATCGCCATTCTGAGAGAATTGGTGACTGATATGGAACGTCAAGGGTGATCAAGTGCATGGAAACGTCTTAGTCACTGCCTTATTTTCTCATAGAAAAAAAGGGGACAAGAGTTCGGTTCGTCTTGGATGCAAGACCACTAAACTGAGTAACCAAATGGCTGGTCTACTACCCTCTGGACCATATCAGTTGGAACCTTCACCATGCCCGTTTATTCTCCATGTTGGACTATACACCGCATACAGGCAGGTGCTATTAGATACCTCATCTCAGAAAAAGATTGCCTTTATGATCCCAGGATGGGCACACTCTGCTTCAATGTGGTGGCCTTTGGCATCAGAAATGGCATGTAGGTGTTTCAGTATATAATCGACACCATGTTAGACCACTCTATCGAACCCTGGAGTTTCCACTATATGGATGACATTATAGTGGGAACTCCAGATATGCGCTCGCACCTGCACTCCTGAGCCATGTATTTCAGAGATTGGTCCAAAATAATCTGAAAATGAATTGCCAGAAATCTCTGTTTGTTGTCAGTTAGATGTAGTTTCTGGGCTATCAGGTTGACCATGATAGTCTCCAGCCAACCTCAAAAAACGTGAAGCCGATGCTGTCCTTCCTGGTGCCCATGAACCCATGCAGGTCAAAAGATTCGCGGGCATGATCCAATTCTACAAAGAGTTTGTTCCTGACTTGAGCCATATTAACCAACCATTGTGGCAGCTCACCCACAAAAATCAAGCGTGGGTGTGGGACCAAACCTGTCAGGAAGCTCTTGATGAAATTAAAAAGCACCTCACGAGTCCCCCAATATTGAGGCAGCTAGACTTCACAATTCCATTTGAGGTTCGCACGGATGCCAGTAAGAGGGTAGTTTCTGGTATGCTGGTACAGAGGGGCAGCCTTACATCATTGGTTATTACAGCTGCACCTTGACCGACTGCGAGTCCCACTATACATCCCTAGATTGGCATGTTTGGCAGTGGTCGCGACATTTCAACACTTTCATCCCTATTTAGAAGGAACCGAGTTTACAGTTCACTGTGACACCCAGGCACTGTCCTGGCTACACAGGTTCGGCGATCAAAACAGGACCATTTGCTGGGTGTTAAAACTGCAATGTTTTACGTTAACGGTGAAGCACAAACTCGGTATGCTTAATCATGTGTCCGATGCCTTGGCCCGCTGCATGTTAGGAATGGGAAGCATGTCTAGGGAGGGCATCTGTGACTGGGGGACTAGGGAGGAACAGAAAAAGGATCCTTGATGTAGGGAAAAAATGAGGAAGCTACCGGCCTAGGGAAAGTGGATCATTATTTCGCAGAGATGTGGAGCGAAAACTGGGGCCATCTCACCTAAGGGAATCAATCCTTTCCTATTGGCATGCATGGGGACCTTTGGTACATCCGGGGCGGAGTAAAATACTCTCTATCCTGACGCAAATGTACTGGTGGCGTGGAATGCGTCAAGACATTTTTGAGTTCGTTAAACGTGGCGTGGCATGTCAATAGTGCAAGGAAATCACTTACCATGCCCATAGTCGCATGCTTGAGGCGCAAATCGTAGGACCTAGTAATCTCTGGACAGTTGTTGTGGCTGGTCCCTTCACACGTTCAAAAAAGGGCGACCACTACCTCCTCATATTAGTGGATACTTTCTCTGGATGGGTCGAGGTAGAACCGATTCGAAAGCTGAGACAAGTGGCGGTCATCCAACTGCTACAGAGATGCATTCTGGAATTGGGAAGTCCCAAAAGAATATTGCAGGACAATACGACATATTTCAGTGGGCACAATCTGAGAAGGCATTATCGCGAGCATGGCATGTACAGCCCTTGTAGAGTCAAACATATACTCCTCGCACGAACCCTACAGAACATTATGTGCTTAAACATAAAATATGCCTGCGCTTGCTGGACGAACCACAGATGTCATGGAAAGAACACATAAAACGCTGTATCTTTAACTTACCTGTACTACCCCACTGCACTTTCAAAATTTGCTCCCGAACAGCTAATGCTTAATGTTAAGAGGTGGAGAGACGGCCCGATGCCTGGATCACCAGAAAAACATAAACAGATCGTGCATCAGGCATAGGTTAATTGATATGTTAGGCGGATGGGAAAAGGCAAGGTGACGATGAGCCATAATTTTGCCACCAATGATATGGTATTGGTGCGCACAGTGGTTTGTCCGGCAAGCATAAGGTCTAGAGGAACGCTTGAGCCACTTTATGAAGGTCCTTTCGTAGTGTCAGGTTACATTGATTGTATTACCCTCCATTTGTTAAAACAAGAGAAACGGAACATTTGTGAATGTTGAGTCTCCTTAAATGATGTAAAAAGCATTTTCAGAAATAGTAAAATATTATGAAAGCAAAAAAACGAACAAGTTCCATAAAAAAAGAAAAAAAGGCTAATGAAGAGTATCTTCTTAATTTTTCTGATTACTGAGGGAGGATATAGCACCCATTCTAGGTGTAGGTAACTTTTAATTTTTTTAGAGCTATGCTCCACTTTCTCCCATAAATGACAATTTCATAGGAAGAATGCTTAGTCATTGTGCTAATTTGTGCTTCCCTTCACTGCTTCCACACGCACCATTGGCAATTGGTAACCTTTGGGCTCCTTGCAGTGCTGCCATGGCGGGATTTGCTGTCTCTGATCCGTGTCCTTCTATGTCCCCCTGGTCCCTAGTTCTTGAGGGAGTTGGTGTTTTATGCTATCTGTTTGTGGAGGTTAACGTGGCCCCCTCTGTATGCTAATTTAGAAATGGTCCACACAATGCGTTCTTGGCTGTCAAAATGTAGAAAATAAATCACTCTGCCCATGAAAAAGGGTTATTTTATTTAGGGGACCTTGACGGTCTCGAATAATCCACCCAGACTAATCCTATGTCGATATAATTAAAGTATTTATGCCACCTAAATACGTGTTTCCTGGCAAATGACGCTTCTCAGCTGGGGTATTATCTGAAGCTTTTGGAATAGTTTAGTACATACCTTAATTAGAGCAGTTGTCATAGCATGATTTAAGAAATTTCCATTTATTTAATCTTAGAAAATATTTATTATTTATTTTTTTTTTCTTGTCAACTTAAATTTATTACAGCGCATTGTTTACATTATGCAGTTTCCGTGTATATTATCGGGAACCGGCTAGTTATTTTTATGATTCCGCCGGACTTGTCCGTCTTCATGCTCACGCAGGTGCGGGGAATTTTTTTTCCGGAGAAAGTTTTTTTTCTGAAGATTGCTCTCTTCTCTTCAGGTCGTGGGCATTGAATGGTCAAGATAGACCTGAGCTCCGAGCAACATGTTGCTGCTTTTGGAACATAGGCTTGATTTGGCCTTAAAAACGAGGAGTGTTCTTAGTGATTGGCCCAGGCCATTCGTCTTTAATCATGGAGGTCTCTTGCGACCAAGATTATTCATTATGTTGTTGCCATTAATGAAAAACTCAGTTTTTCTTCCCTTCAGGTTCATCGCCTCGTAAACCTGAGTATGTGAATGCAATATAAACACGAAACCGTAAGCATAACTCTTTGACATTCGAATCCTTTTTGAATTGCCGGTCCAGAATGCCCAGGTGCTTTCGTTTTTTTTCCTGCAGGTGTTTGGAGGCCTGCTTCCTCTGCTGAAAAATGGAACTTAGCGATGGTATCGGGTCGAACGCGATCCTTAGCTTCCAATGATCTTTCCAGTCAATGATGTCCACCTGATGCTGTTTTCAGTTCCTGATATTTTTGTTCTGCAAGAACTTTTGCCCAAATGAAAACCATAAACCTCTCTAGGGAATGACTATTTTGGTCAGTTTTCAGCAAGATTTTCTCAGACCTAATTGTGAACTTATTTCCGATGATCCCTAGTCTCTTGATTTTATTACCATTTCACTAACTATGCATGCTCCGATCGAGGAAATCGTCTGTATCTAGCAGAAGATTTGATTTCCCAATATGATTTATTATTAACAGTCTCCTCAAACACTGATTCCATGTCTTGTGGCAACATAGCAGCTTTTTTTGTGAATATTTGGTCATTAACCAAGGCCATTTAACATTACATAATTTGTTTTTTCCTTTCACTGTTTGCCTGTTTTTGTTTAATGATCTTCACTTACCTCCTTGTTATCTGTTTCTCTGCTGTGCTGTCTATCAGTATTTTTTGCTGTAGTTTATGTTTTGTATCATTCCCTTGGTTCAGGTAATTCCACATCCTAGTTGTTCAAACCTTTGAAGTGTGGTGAATGGGTTGTGAATGTATTGTGGAATGATACACTATTAGACAGGTTTAGTTTCAGATAGTACAAAATTTTAATACTTAAGCTTAAAAAACTAATCATAAGGCAAATCTTACATAGATACAATATGTAAAATGAGACAAACATGATAAACTCAAAATGTAGGTAAAGACAAGACTGCAATTTAAACTCGGGCTCAAAATTAAATAACTATCAGTAACTTACAAAGGGACTAAAACTCCAACAGGTATAACAAAAGAATTTCTCAAAGAAATGTACATCCCATTTAATAGGTAAATTAATAACCCAGACCAGAATATACTAAAACTAACACAACAAGGAAGACATTATTAAGTCAAAGAAAATCAACATAGAATTTTAGACATCGAGTGCTTAATCATAACAGCCAAAATTAACTTTGCAATGCTGGGGTATCCCTGGGGTCATCTAGTCCCAGAGACCATGGGTGCGATGATCTCCTTTACCATGGGAGCCTGATTCAGAATGCCTCTTAAATCTCGCACTCCTTTTATATATCCCTGGCCAATCCCACAGAGAATTCTGGGATCGCCCTCTGGTGGTAGAGCTGGAAATGCTCATAATACTTCCAGTTGCAAAGAGAATGAAGCAGGATACGAGCCAGTGAATTCAGGATTTCCCAGCAGGCCAAGCAGTATCACAACATCGATGAATTTGTAAACAATGAATAAAAGTAAGTAAATTCATGAATTTTCTGAACAACATACAACAATAATTAGAATCTAAGGATATTAAAGTCTTCTCTACATTATAAGTCAGGGATAAAATAATTACATAAACAAGATAGACCCCTAATCAAGTAATAAAGACTGTGTCAGAAGTTAAGCCTAAAGACGGAATGGTGAGTTCTTCTAAGTGGATCTTGTTGATAACTTTACACACACTCACAGGGAAGGTTGACACTATATACATAAGAAAGTGTCGTATAACCCTTTTTATAGGAGGGTTACTGTAACCTTAAAGTTTTTCTTTAGCAACTGACTATGTCACACTACTTTCCACTTACAGAGAAACCATCTTAAGTATCCTTCACTATGCAGATGCATGTAGGTTATTTTCGCCTTCCTTCTCAGGAAATATAGGTGATCATATTCCTGGCGTTCTGGCTGGTCCTCAGCTTCCGAGGGTTCCTTTTGCTCTTCCAAAATGAGAACTGGCTGGGGTTCTGCAAGCACAATGTGGTTTGCCACATATCTCACCCGACCTAGTACTTGCCCCGTTCTAGTCCTAATGGTTACCTCGTCATCATCCTCCACATCAGACTTCTCTTGATCTGGAGTCTGTTTTTACCTCTTCTCTCTCCGAAGCGGGTTTTTACATCTTCCCACGAGCCATAGCAAGGTTTCAGGCTGTCTATATGCACAATGTCTCTATCATTCTTCCTGACACCTTCAACCTCATAACTTACCTTCGTGATAATCTTCTTATTTAAAAAGTTCCAAATACCTGTGTCCCAGCTTTTATTTTCTACCCCCTTTATGGAGCATCCATACCATCTCACCCAGAAAAATGAGTGCAATGTTGTTTTTCCATTATTTCTGTGAACCACTCCTTTATTTCTATTAATTTGTCTTAATCTACTAGCTCTGGTTGCCATTAACCTCAAAACTAGATCAGTAATGGATATATGGCCTTTATTTCTCTCATCCCTGGACAGCGGGTTCCTGGGATCAAACCCATATAACGAGAAGGTGGGTGCCTCTCCCGTATTTCCATTAGGACTAGTTCTGATAGTGAATAAGGCCTCCTGAAGCCTTTCACCCCAGTTTCTAGGGTCGTTATCATACAGGGATCTGAGCACCTCTTTTATGGACTGGTTGAGCCGCTCCACTAAACCATTGGAGTGTGGCCAGTATGTGGTTTAATGGTGTAGGTCAATACTTAGGTCTTTACATAAATTTTGCATGCATTCCGCTGTCAAAAATTATTTCATGAGGAATCCCATATCGGCAAACAACATGCTCCAACAACGCCTTAGGTACCGTAAGGGTAGACTGGTCTAGGAGTGCACATGCTGCCGGGAACCCAGAGAACACAACAATGCATACCAATATATGTTTATTCCCATTCAGGCTTTCCGGTAGAGGCCTAAACAGATCTATGGCGACCTTTTGGAAGGGGAATGAGGCAGATAGTACTTCCTAAGATGGAGCCTTACCTATAGTTAACTTACATTGCTGACAAACCCTGCAGTTATTTATAAATAGTTTAGCATCATTGTAAAACTATGTTAGCCCAATAATACCATGTCCTAACGACTCCCTGCTGCCCCACAAAACTACCCTAATGGGCCATCTCAAATAACTCTAAGCACATTTCATTGCCCACGCACAACATGGATTTTTTTTCAAGCCCATCCTCATGAGCATTCTATCCTGGATTCGAAAGCCCTTCTCCTTCCGTTTCCCTTTGATAAGAGGTGACATGAATGAGTCATCATGTTGGGATTCAACAATCCTGTTAATTAGCGATATATTAGTCAATTGGATTACAGCTTTAACCTCCTTAACAGGTAGTCTAGATAGAAGATCAGCGATTCCATTATCCTCTCCCTTTATGTGTTCAACTCTTAGGTTATATTCTTCGAACTCCAGAAGTAGTTTTTGGTTAGAGTGTTTGAGATTCTTTATGAACGCAGGTGTGTGATCATTCCTGACCATGACAGGAAAACTGAATAGATATAGCCAAACTGACTTAAATCCAACAGAATAGGATCTAAGTTTGTCATCTGAGGATCTCAACTTCCTCTTTGAAGCTATCACTGAAGCCTCGAAAGAGGTCATTCAGCTATTTCTCTGATCAATAGTTAGAACATTCTCATGCCTAGGATCCACTTGTATCCCGTTACATTCAATTATTACGCTTTAATTCATATCAGTACCCAAAATCACTTGATAGTCTCTCCCCTTTAAGTCCCTACATAAAAATTTTCTATAACCAGAAATACCCTCCAAAGAATGAATATTAATCAGCCCAGATTGCACGGTCCACACTCTAACGTGCCCACTAATTTATTTTATTAACAGGCTACCTTTTCCCAACTTACTCATTCCATAATGTTCTCGGCTACTTCATTATCAATGATCGAAACTTCTGAACTAGTCTCTATTAAAGCTAATATATTACACCCTTCTACCTTAATCTCTAGCTTATATAATCCATTGTTGTTATTTTTAAAGAAGACCAGATTCGTTTGTTTGTTAAACTCAGCCGAATGATGCTGATCAACATGAACAGCTTTCCTCAGTTTGCTGTTAGAAAGTCTCACATGATGCCCCCCTTTTCCTCAGAAAAAAACAGTTCCCTCTAACTCGAATGTTGTTTCCCTTTCTACCCTTGTTTTCCAACTTTTGTTCCAGCATATCTATCTTCTCTAATAGTTTCTGTAATAACTCCTGCTTTTCTTCTCTATCCTTATCACTTTAACCTATGTTTTTACCCTGCTGCACCACCAAACTCTCTAGAGCTTCAATCCAGTCCCTAGACTCCTTCTGTCCTCCCACAGTACAATTTCCCACAATATATTTAGATTCTAGATACTCTGATTTTCAAAAGTATCAGGTTCCTTCTGGGAGACCGTCTCGGCATGTGCAGGGAGCAAATTTTCCACAAAATGCTTTAATGGGATAATTGCCTTTTGGGGTTCATATTAGTTCGTTCATATTCAACTACTTTATCCCACAAGTGTTCTAACCGAGCAGGACATTCCTCTACACTCTCCGTCTTTACCTGCTGTTGTATAAAAAATTCTCTCATAGCATCCCTTTTCTATGTTCTCCTCCCCATAACCCTGAGTAATCTCTCCTTTAAATCTTTATCATCACTAACTTTGTATAGCTGCAGTTCATTGAACTTCCAGGCAGCTGTTCCCTTCAGTTTGGCTTTTATTACACTTGTCTTAATTTCATTGTTCCAACAAACTAAAGTGGCTACACTATCAACTAGACCAGAAAAACGCTCCAAATTTATGGAATCATCCTCGCCAGAATAGGTTGGAATCAGGTGGGTAAATCCCGACACTGAAGGGACATTGCCTTCCGCTATTTCTACTTCCACATTATCATTCTCTCCCATCATTTCTCAATTTTCACAGTCGCTATTGGGCGCCATTTGTGGTGAATGGGTTATGAATATACTGGGGAATGATACACTATTAGTCAGTTTAGGTTCAAATAGTACAAAATTTTAATACATCAGCTTAAAAAACTAATCATAAGGCAAATCTTATATAGATACTATATGTATATGAAGACAAACATGATAAACTCATGATTTAGGTAAAGACAAGACTGCAATTCAAACTTGGGTTCAGAATTAACTAAATATCAATAAATTATCAAGGGGCTAAATCCCAAACAGGTATAGAGAAACCATGTCTCAATGAAATATACATCCCAATTAATAGGTAAATTAATAACCCAGAACACAATATACTATAACTAAAACACCAAGAGGAGGTTATTAGGTCAAAGAAAATCAATATAGAGTTTTAAACATCATAACAGCCAAATTTCACTTTGCTATGCTGGTGTTAGCTAGAGCCTTCGATGATGTCCTTTACTATGGGAGCCTGATTCAGAAGGCAACTTAAATCTCGTGCTCCCTTTATATATCCCTGGCCAATCTCGCGGAGAATTCTGCGATCGCCCTCCAGTGGTAGAGCTGAAAATGCTCATAATACTTCCAGTTCCAAATGAGAATGACGCAGGATAGGAGCCAGTGAATCCAGAATTACCCAGCAGGCCAAGCAGTATCACAACATTGAAGAATTTGTAAACGATGATTTAAAGTAAATATATTCATGAATTTTCTGAACAACGCACTAAAGTAATTGAATTCTAAGCATACTAGTGTCTTCTTTACAGTATAAATCAAGGGTAAAATAATTACATTAACAAGAATAGTCTCCGAATCAGGTAATAAACACTGCGTCATAAGTTACGCCTAACGACCACTTGGTGCTTTCTTCTAAGTGGATCCTATTGATAACTTTACACATACCCATACACTCTAGTGGAAGGTTGACACTATATACATAAGAAAGTGTCATGTAACCCTTTTCAAAAAAGGGCTACTCTAATCTTAACAGTCAGTTTTTCTTTAACAACTGACTATATCACAGAGGTAAGCCAATATCCATTTTCTTTTTCTTTGCCAAATTTGCCTTTTTTACCTTCTTGCTTTTATTCTCCCTTTGATTGCTTGTTTTCTTTTCCTGAGTAACTTAGGTATACTCTAATGTTTTTGATTTTTTGGTTACCTTTTCCCTCCAGCCACTAACATGTATTACGGACTAGAATCGATCTTTGAGTAGACCCTGCGAGCTTTCCACCTTGTCGTCATACTGTAAGCCCTTTCTATCTTCGAATGTCCTTGGAGTTTTTTGTGGCAACTTCTGATAGTAACTTCAATAATCAGTTTATTTTAATAATGCTTGTTGCGTTCATTAGTTATTTATTTTGACGTAGAACTACGTCTATCAGGGGTGCAGCCGAGAAAAAATTCAGACGCGATTTTTTGTTCAAAAAGTGATTTACATATCTCAGTCTATATCTTTCTATCACTATATCCTACAACTATGGTCATTATCTCGTTGGAAAGAGGAAGGTTGAGTCTTGAATAATGAGCAAAAATTTCACCAAATGAGCCACTGGGTCAAAAGTTACAGCAAACTAAAGTTAAGTGAATTTTATGCTCGCCATCGTAATAACGGACTGGCGCTGCTGCAGCGTTTACGTGTGCGGGATGCATTGGAACTAAATGGAGCTAACCATGGCCTACGAGAAAAGGCCTGTGCATTTAATATAAAGAAGGCCTGTGCATTAGGTACAAAAACATGGAAACACGAGCGTTTTAAGATAATATCATGAAATCCTGTCAACTGCCGGCGAAATCAGTACATCATCATTTACTCGTATATAAAATCAACGACGGTGGACTTTGTCACAACAAAGAAAAAATCTAACAATGAGTTATCTAACAATGGATTATTTCCCGATTATACAAACGGGCGGCTTCGCTTCTAGTTTTCTACTAAAAATATGTTGTAAAATAATAAAATATATATTATTTTAAGCAGATTAATTATTTTAAGAAATGAACTTTGAAGTTTTGTTAATTTCTTAAAATAAAACAATAAATCTGACTAAAAAAATATATGTTTTCAAACATGTTGGTCTTAGTTGTTTGTAAAAATATAAATATATGGGTCGTTAAAACAACAGTGATTTTACGACATAGAATCGACGCGTTTCAGCCGTGGCTTTCTTCAGGACTGATTCAGATACAAGGGTTCGAATTAAAAACATTCATGAACATTACTCTTCGATCTAAGACAGCAAATGGGCAGCGTAAAGCTAGTGGTGTGGCAATTTATAGAAATTTAAATAGTGTACCAGATTGTAAACCTGTCGAGCATCACATAAATGTAAGACGGAGAATGACTGAATATGGAGTTGGCGATTTATGTTTAATAGACGTTACCTTAAATGGTTCGTCAAAATTTATATTGGGCTCGATATATGACATCCAAATACTTCACGTTTAGATTTAAAAATGTTCTTATTTTATGGATTAAAGAAATACACCGACATCTGCAAGCAAATAGATGAAGAGTTTGAGGTGGATGCGCATATGCCTATGATATTGATGGGCGATTTTAATATAGATGCCAAACGAAACGAAGGAGCATTTGAATTTATGAAACATCATTTCAATTTAGACATAGTCCCGACTAACTATCCAAGTACATTGGGAAATACTTCCATTGATCTGTCATCTGTTTGTTACTTTTCATATCACAGACCTATTCTTCACAAATAGGTCTAATGTAATTGAATATAGTAACTTTTTTTTTTAATTTTGTTCTTTTTTTCGCCAAAAAATACACACTAACGGTAACCAATAATAACATACAGTAGTAGTTCTACGCCTTAAAAACCCGCGGCTTTGGCAGTCACCAGAGCCTCCGTCAATATTTTTTTGTTTTTGTTTTTTATTTTTACCTTTCTCTCATAGCTTCATACACTTTTTTTATGTGCAATTACGTTTTTTTTTTCGTAGCAGGAATTGCGATTTGTTCGTCTACTTGATCACTAATTGTAATAATCTTTGGACCCACATGGCTATGGGTTCCCAAGGCTGTTTTGTGCAGTATTACGTAATCAATGCGAAGATTTTCCTGTTATTGATACAATTTTTTATGTTCTGATAAAAAGCTGTCATTCTGTAATTGTATTAAGAGCATTTCATTTTTTGAGTGTAGTGATAAAAGACATTTTTGCTTGGACTTTTCACCCTCGTTAATCCAATATACCCACACCGTAACAATTAATGATCACCTTTCAAGGGAACTATTTGTGAGAATTGTAAGTTTATTTGTCAGTGTCTATTTTACAGGGTGGATTTGGGGTCTTGCTTTTCTATCAGTAAATACGAACCTCCGCCTACTTCTTCCCCTCGTTCACAATTTTCTCAGTATGGTTAATTTGTTTTGCCTATCCTGGGTGACTTTCTTCTGCCCCCCCTTGGCTTTGCAATCCTATTTCAGGCTGCAATATTATTCAAACACAACAAAATAGGAATTTTTTCAGTTTAATCCTTCGAAATTTTTTTGGAATCACTAATTAATTTAATTGTCCGATATAATTTATCAGTTATTGACAAAGATATCGATATTACCTTTAGTGAGTTCAACTATTTATCGATAATAATAATTTGATGCGTGTTTTGAAAGCGCTGTCTTCAACTGGAACTGATTGGCATGGCACGAAGTTCAAAAGGCATTCAGCAAAAGCGTTTTTTGAGAACAGAGACCTGGAAAATATTCCGTAATATATATATAAAAGAAATAAAAAACTCTCTCCTCACAACAAAAATTAAGGAAAAATACAACCTGAACCTGGAAGCGCTTTTCGACAGCGTACTCCTTGGTCCTTGCTGAATGATGATAGCCTTGCTGTCGAAAAGCGCTTCCAGGATCAGGTTGTATTTTTCCTTAATTTTTGTTGTGGTGAAAGGGTTTATTATTTCTTTTATTTACTCTTATCCACATACTTATTTTTTCCTTTTTTGTCATATTAGTACACATTCTGTTTACTTTTGTGCATTTATTCCGGAAAATTTTTCATTCCGTAATATAATTCAGTCATTAAAACAACTAGTATTACTAGTATATTATTTCCTATAATATATTTAAAATATTAGGCTTTATTTAATATAATTTCAGTTTAGATTAGTCGGCCTCGGTGGCTCAGGGGCTGTGTGATCGCCTCTGATGCCCGAGGACGCGGGTTCGACCCCGGCCGTGGATGACGAGGATTTTTTCAGGGGGAAAATCCTGAGATCACGCACTTCCTTCGGAAGGGAAGTAAAGCCGTTGGTCCCGTGTAGTCGTTTGCTGGCTGCACGTTAAAGAACCCTTGCGAGGCAAAATTTGCGGCCCCTATAACGCCGTTCTGAAATGACCATAGCAGTTGAAAAGGACGTTCATACCAAACAAAGAACCAATCAGTTTAGATTATCGATAAATAGCAATTGGCCTAATGTGCATTAAGTGCCTATGGTATCATAAATACACGATTTAATCAAAACTTAATTTAAAACAAATTATTCCTAGGAAATCTGCATATTAAACAGCGACTAAAACATACGGGGGTAGCTACAATGAGGACATGTCAGTAGTAGTTACCACTGTAACAGTTCGTTCGTTGAGTCAATACCTGGCATAGAGCAAGTTGACGAAATGAGCGGTGTTATTGACAAATATGTCAAAGTGGAAGTTCGAGGAATAATCAGATAACTCCAAGCTGAAGGAGTAAATCAAAGTGAAATTCATTGCAAGTTCCTTAAGGACTTCGTTTATGGACAGAACAGTTTAAGCTGAAAAGAAGTTAGTACATAGTATAATAAATTTAAAGAAGGGAGGATGGAACTGGGTGATGAAACTGAATGCCTTAGAGGCAGACTGCGAATGCCTTAGAGGAAAATTGTCGGCTGTTGATGGCTTGATCATGGATAATCGAAAAATAAATTTCGTGTCTAATGTCGAAAGCGACCAGGACGATTACGTGCTGGAGTGAGGCTTTTGCATGATGGCGCACTACCTCATACTTCGAACAAGATGAAAGCCTGGCTGAAAGCGAGAAAGTGGGAAATCCTAGCCCCCCCCCTACAGTCTGGACCTCACACCAGCCGATTTCCACATATTCGGTCCTCTAAATAATTTTTTATCGGGCAAACGTTTCCCTAACCAAGAAGCTTTCCAAGCTGAATTTCGACAATATCTTGTTAATATGGGACAAGAAACATACCGAAAAAATGTTTAAACTGGTGAAAAGCTGGAACAAATGCTTAAATGTTCATGACGATTATGTTGAAAAATAAGCAAACCTTTGTAGCATATACAGGGTGATTCAGTCAATTTGTGACCATTTCAGTACTATGATTTATTAACCCATTAATGTTTACAAACTTAGTATTTCCGTATGGTATTTTAGGCAGTTCGGAGTTTTTATTCCCGTGGAAAAGTCTTCATGATATGCTTAATGTGGCCACCACGAAAGTTTTGAACTGCTCGCAGCCGAATGGTGAAGTTGTTCATAACTTTATCCAGGATTTCTGCATCCACAAGGGTGCAGCAGTCGACGATGCTTTGTCGCAGCTGGTCTAGGGTTCTTGGTGCTATAGTGAACACACTGTCTTAAAGGAACCCCCAGAGATAAAAATCACATGGGTTTAAGTCAGGACTCGTCGGGGGCCAAAGAAAGCCCCCGACTCGATCTGCAAACCTGTTTGAAATGACACGATTTCCGAATTTCTGATTGAGAAAGTCTAGCACTTCATTAGTGGTGTGAGGCCTAGCCCCGTCCTGTTGAAACCATTGATGTCGAAGCGGCATACGCCTCCTTCGCAGCTCGGGGAGGAAGAAGGTTTCCAACATGTTAAGGTAAGCCTGTGACGTTAGGCTGCCCTTAAAAAATAACGGACCAATGATGCCTCTTTTGGAAATCGCGCACCAAGCCATAACCTTTCGTGGATGAAGAGGTGACTTATGGATCTCATGAGGGTGCTGGGAACCCAAAAACGAACGTTTTGTTTATTAACGTCACCTGACAGATGGAAGAAGACCTCATCTGACACCCACAGGTTGTCCATAATGTCCTGATTGACTTCCTTTTCTGCTCCAAGCTCCATCGCAAATTGCTGTCGCTTCTGCCTTCCAGTATCTGTTAACTCCTGATAAACATGGATCTTATACGGAAACAGGTGTAAATCCTTTCTCAAAATTCGCCACTTCGTGGTATACGACAGCCCTTTTCAATGGATAGGCGGCGAACAGATTTTTTGGTAGGAGAATCGACAAACCTTGTGCGAACGTTTTCGAGAACTTCGGCCGTTCGAACACCAGCTTTGCTCCCGCCTTTTTTCTTGCCTTTAACACATCCAGTGGCACGAAACTGCTTGACAAAATCCATGATTGCTTGGCTGCCTTATACTTGACAAAATCTCGACACTTATACTCCTTCTGGAACTTTCTTTGCACGGTTACAGGTGATTTTGTCTCGAAATACCAGTCGACAACCTTGCATTTCTGTTCTGTTGATAAGGCGGGCGACATTTTTCAACAATACGATTTTCATGCAGCGCCGTTGCAACAATACAAACTCCAACTATTTAGAAATTCGATATGGCGCTAATATTCTCTCAATTGTTTATCCCTAATGCACGTCATTCGAGTGAAATGATCAGAAATTGACTGAATCACCCGGTATGACATTTGTGTTGACATTTGTACGAGGGCATATTGAAAAGTAATGCCTCCATGGATGTAATTTTTTTATTTTTTAACCGATTTTCAAAATTCTTTTTGTATCTGTTACTTACATTTGTCCTCTATGTAATGCATTATTCACTTTTCGACATTGTCCCCATCCCATTCCATGCATTGCGCCAACGCGTGACTAGTCGGGTGACCCCGCCGAGAGGAATTCCGGGGATGTTGTCGACACCAGGACCGAACGGCAGGTTTCACCTCGTCGTCAGAACGCAACTCATGCCCCTTAAGGTGCTCTTTCCACTTTGGGAAGTGGTGAAAGTCGCAAGGTGCAAAGTCATTCATTTTTGAACTGCAGTTTTTCATCTTTGAACTGTAGGCGCTGCAACCCCCTCTGATGTGTGGCGATCGCTTGTGGACGGGCGTTAACGTGCTGCAGAAGAGGATCCAAAGCTGCCATTTAATCCTTGTGTCGACGACAACCCCAAAATTCCTCTCCGACGGGTTCACCCGACTAGTCACGCTTTGGCGCAATGTGTGGAAAGGGATGGGGACTATGTCGAAAAGTGAATAGTGCATTAGAATGAGGACAAATGTAAGTATCAGATACAAAAAGAATTTTGAAAATCGGTTAAAAAATAAAAAAGTTACAGCCATGGAGGCATTACTTTTCAATATGCCCTCGTATCTTTGAATATGCTCTTGATAATTTGACCTGCACCTTTATTATCGGAATAATTTGACCTGCACCTTTATTATCGGACTGCTCTAGTATTAGTTACTGTCTAAACCAAGTTAAATAACTTATATTAATTGGCCACATTGTGGGAAGGAAAATATAGCTTAATGGCCAACAGGCACATGCTTTTGTTAACTTTTCATCAGGTGAACTTATCTCTGAAGTTTAAGTTATGTAAGTATTTAATTTCCTATTGAATAATCTGATGCCAACTTGCTACAAGCTCTCGCGAATTATTTAATGTGAAGTTCTACTTGTTTTATTGAAAGAAATATGGGAAAGAAATATTTTTTCTTAAAGTTTAAATATGAAGCTCCACCAGATATGGTTGCCTCTTCTTCTCCACACAGGACAGGAAGTGAAGTAGATGCAGTGTCGCGATCGGCATGTATTAATTATGGGAAGTAGAAATTTTTTCAATCGAAAATTTTTTATTTTTATAGAGAATAAAATTTAAATTCTTGAAGGGAATTTTAAATATATAATTAGGTAGAAATTGCAAGATCAACATTCTTGTAATAAAATTATTTGACCAATGCAACGAGATAGAATACAATTGTATTCTATCTCGTTAGACCAATGAGAAGCGCCTCAAATTCCGGCCTTTAAAAGAACCCGCCTTCAAACCGGGAAAATACTCTATGTATTGGCAAAATCACTACTACTCCTGGAGCAGAAGTGATTTTCGTATTGGTATATTACTATGCTTACAGTAGAAAGGAAAAAAAAGTGAATTCAATTTTGTTTTTACATTCGAGCAATCTAAATATATTCATAAACTGCAATAACTTATTATTTCACCAATATCAAAATTAAAAAAAATACCAGAGTTTTATTAAATTTTTATAAAATTTTCAATCAATTGTGCATTGAGTTTAGCGTGTCGTATGCTATTTATGACTGACTGGGATTGCAGCGCCACCGGTGGCGCCCTATCCGTTGACGGACACTTTTTTCAATAGAGTTTCCTCCTCTGGTATATATCTATCTCTATGATTATAATTAAAATTGTCTTTCACAATGGATTTTGTCATGTTCCTATATTGGTTTTAAGCACTAGATTTTTTTTGAGAGAATAATTGTATTGTTTGGCTGGAATGTATGTAACATGAACGACTGTAAAGTAGAAGCGCCGTGGTCATATTTCTTTGTGAGGCTGCAGAAGTGCCTTAATCGAAGTTTTTGTTGAAGATGCAATATAAGGAAATGGGAGTTATAGTTGTTGAATTCTGGACACAAAGACCACAAAAATTTATTGTTAAATCTATTCTTTCTTATGTTTTATGTCCCAAGAAGGTTTAGTTATAAATTATAGGCCTAAAAATAAAAGTTTGTAGGATATAAATAAAAATAAAAATAAAGAGTGCAATAATGCCTCGCATGTGATTGTAGGATATAAAGGCAGTTTCCTAATAGTGAAAATGCATTTAATGCGATTCCATAATAAATACTGAATCTTCACGAAGGAATAGATGACAAATAAAATTAGAAGCTCAAAATTAGTATAATGCTAAGGAAACACAATCGTTTGTGTTACAAGAAAATCATATACAAGTTTTGATCTCGACAACCCCCCGCCCTCCACCCCCTACTGTAAGTTATCTAGGTGAGAATTACTAAATTGCATGCACATCATAAAACTATACATGTTGTTTCTAAATGTCAATAATATAAAGAAACATTAAGAAAGGAAAGTTGCTAAGATAGTACATGAAATTTTAATGAAGATAAAAAAATTAAGGTTTAATTTTGAGAATGAATTACAATTGTATGGACAATTTAATAAAATCAACTTGGATAAATTAAAAATTCTAAATACTGACTAAAACTTTGGATCAGAGGCTTAAGATGAAGCTATTTGTTAGTCATGGCAGTTGCTAATAAATTTATAAAATGACATTAGTGCAAATTTTGGTTATTAAATACATGAGTGGTTCACACTTTCAACTAAATGAATGTTACAGTGGATAGATTGCATTATTAGGTATAAGTAAAGTCAATTCTGGAAAGTATTTGATCATTATATTACAGACTGGATATCTGTAAATGGAAAAATTGATTTAAAGCAATGAGTAATTATTTAATGTCATAGTTTACATAGTGATGTAACAGAACACAACAGCTCATATCCCACACATTTCCTGCACTGATTAAAACTTTTTTGTATATCGATAGAAACAATATTAAGCTGTTAGCTGAGAGAGTATTGACAATCCAGAACAAGTCATTGTGGAAGAAAATTTTCTTGTCAACACATGATACTTTTATTTGTGAATTAGATACATAATTGTCTGAAATTAATTTAAGCAAGAATGAGAACAATTTTTTCAATTCTAAACTTTATCGTGTAAACTTCAAATAGGGTGCATAACAGGCTATGGATGTGTTCTTGGGCTTTCTCTGTATTATTGTGAGAATGCATTACTGAACACAGATTACATACTACAAATTATTTAGGTGGTTAGTGGGATGTTGTATATATCAGTTTATGTCAACATTTGTGCAGAGATAGGAAAAATTCATAAATGTCGTGAATTCTTAGCATTTTGGTGACATATGTTAAAAAAATTTTTTTGGATTGAATAATTATGTTGTTGGATGAATGATACAGGGCTAGATATAAATATGATGTTTTGCTGATATTAGTTGATATTAGAAGATCAAAGAAATGGTATTTTAGACTAGAGTTTTCATTACCACATTTCATGTTAGCAAGTTGACAGACTATATTTCCAGATTAGTTTAGTACATTGACGTTTATTTGTTTATTAATAGTTAATAGTGATTGATTCGGGCACGCTGGTTAATTATTTGTGATCTAGACAGAACCTTACTCTCATAATAGTTGAAAAGAATAATTTGTCTATTACACTGTTGAATACAGATTTTTTTGATATTTGTTCTGTTATAAACATGGTAATCTTACCGTGGATGTTGATTTTAAAACAACCTCATGTAAACTCCATTGAAGGTAATTGAATGGGTGCCTTTATGTATAATAAAATGCGGTGCTGTGTGCATTTTGGAAAAGATATAGTCATTACTTGTTTGTTTTGAATGCTGAGAAGCATACATATTAAACAGTTGATGCACTCAAATCAAATTTTTTTTCGATTTCGACATCAAGAGATTTCCATTGAATTATAAATTATAGTTCGTGTAGACTCAAAAAAACCATCCTAGACAAGCTCTCTTGGATGAGATTGTCTTTCTTTCACAAGGTATTCAGTTATGGGGAACAAAATATTTTTAATTGGGTTACTAAATGACTGTTGGATTTGATATCTTCGTTGCTTTGTTATAAATTGATAGTTCTCTTGAGTTACTACATGAGAAGAAATCTCTGGCATTGTACCTGAGATGGGAAGACCATTATTTGATCTCTAAGAAAGAATTTTAATTGTAGGCATTGTTAATTCTGGAAAATATATAATCATTTTATTTTAATATAATAAACATTTGATCGTGGTTTTGTAGCCATTCCTAAAACCATTTTTCGAAATTTATTGTTAGATTTTGTCGCAGTCGTATTTGAGGAGATAGTTGCATAGTTTATCGAACCCTGTGTATTTTCGTAAGGAATTAGTTTCAGATTATTTAGATATAAAAGGTTAGTTATTTTGTATTACAATTTGGCATATGGAGGATCATCAGTGACGACGGTTTATATAAATTCATAACATATGTTAGTTGTTATTAGTATTTTTCTATGGAAATGGGATACCTTTTATAGATTTTAATTGATATGAGATTTAGAAATACTGTTCATATTTTGTTAGTTGAATTAAATAAATATGTTCACATTAAACAATCAGACCAAAACTTTTGGGGGGAAAGCATGACTTTCCTTAGATGAACTCTTTCTTAGATGAACTATCACCACTGCAGAAGACTCATCCAGCAATCATCATGGATGGAAGATAGAGACGTTAGAGTCATCTGTGCTGCATTGATAAGGGCAACCAGGCACAGCCGTCATCTCGCCTCATCAAGGACATTCCGAGGCATCCATCAAGGTCAACAAGACCATTACCCCGCAGTACAGAGGCTACTAGGAAATGCGAGAAAACTCAAAAACAGGTGGACTGCTGAACAATGAGTAGAACTGCAAATGCTACCGTTGCATATTACCAAAGATGGAAATTTAGTGAAAAGAAAAGGATATGTTTAAAATGCATAATAAGGAAAGGGCAATGAGTGTGTGTGCAAAAACATTCTATTATGCTTTGGTTTGTTTGGTATTAACGTCCTTTTCAACTGCTAT
Source organism: Rhysida immarginata (assembly GCA_023313115.1). Classification (NCBI taxonomy): domain Eukaryota; kingdom Metazoa; phylum Arthropoda; class Chilopoda; order Scolopendromorpha; family Scolopendridae; genus Rhysida; species Rhysida immarginata. The sequence goes on along the minus strand of JAHWFO010102052.1, from coordinate 48,197 downwards.
GGTCATTTCAGCACGGTGTTATAGGGGCCACAAATTTTGCCTCGCAAGGATTCTTTAACTTGAAGCCAGCAAACGACTACACAGGACCAGCGGGTTTACCTCGCTACCGAAGGAAGTGCCTGATCTCAGGATTTTCCCACTGAAAAAATCCTCAGCATTTTCTGCCCCTATTATCTATCCTTGCTTAGAGAACTCTGATTTGTTATTGATTGAATGAGTCATTTATGGTTCCTAAAATCTACCTGACAAAATTTGTTGTGGAGTATTGTAAATGTAGGCCAAGTTTAATATTTTAATTTAATAATCAAAATTAATGACTCAGTCATAAATCCCTAATTAGGCTTTTAAATTCATATCCAAACCCGGACCATCACATAATATATGTCACATAATATATCAAATTATTGTAACAACATGCAATGAATGAATATAAAAGAGTAGTTATTAAGTTCGAAGATTGTCGATATTTATTCAGGGGTAATGATACCACTATGGTAGCAGCGCAAATTTTATCTGCTAAGATATGACATGTAATATATCAAATGACTCGTAACGAATATATAAAAATAAATAATAAATTCAAAGATGGTTGTATTTGATTCAGCAGTACATTTTCTAATGACATTATTATACCATTTAAAAATTTCAATGTAAAGATATGCCATGTGACGACCGTATCCAGGGGAGGTTGAGGGGGGGGGGCACAGAGCCTCCCGAAATTGGCCACCATGAAAACTAAATTTGTCACATGGGGGAACCCACCACATGCAGGATTTGGCCATCCCCCCTTAGCTCCCCCCAAAAAAAGTCTGGGCATAGCGCTGTCCCATATAATAAGTTATATCAAAAATTTTATAATGACAGGCAATTAACGTATATATAAGTTTACTTAATAAGTTCAAAGATGGAAGATTTTCATTCAGCGGTACCTGTGTTAATGATAACATAATAGTACCATTTTGAAATTTTCAATGCAATGATACCGCATGAAATATACTAGGCAACTTGAAACAACATGGCATGAACGTTTATACAAGAATTGTTATAAAATTCTTAAATATTCGAATTTGAATAACTGAAACCTCTTTTAAGGTTTTCAAAAGCAATTCAAAAATTTTGGAAATATTTTTCAAACAGTTTACGTACTTGCTTTGCAATGAAATTACCCCACCCACAAGGAGTTATCCGAATGAGCCAAAAGCAGGTATACAGCAAGAGATAACATCTGAACACACTTTTATTATGTTATGGAGCCAAGACGTGCACTCGTTTGTACAGGGTGTCTCAACGGAAAGCGGCATCAGTAGGTTGTGGTACCTCCTCTAGCAGCGATGCATTGTTCCAGCCCCAGGTGTAGGTGATGATACAGGTGGCGAATATCATCCTGGGGTACGTCAGGCCAGGCCTGGTGAACTTGCTATATCAGTTCATGGAGATTACAGGGTGATCGTAAACGACGTCCCATATTGTCTCACACGTGCTCAATTGGCAATAGCTCTGGGGACTTCACGGGCCATGGCAGGCAGTTGACATCATGCAGATATGTCATGCTCATGTTTGCCCTGTGCAGTCTGGCATTATTCTGCTGAAAGACTGCGCCGGGTATGGTGTGCAGAAAGGGCATTAATATTGGCTGCAGAAACTCTGTGACATACAATGCTGTTGACAGGGTGCCTTGGATGGTGACTAAAGGCGTTCTGGTATCGTAGCTGATGGCACCCCAGACCATGATCCTGGTTGTTGGTCCACGATGGCAATACCGGATGCATTGTTTATTGGCATGTTCCAGTGGTCACCCGTCCGCGTCTGTCGTCGGTGTCCAAACAAAAGCGAGATTCGTTGCTGAAGACCACCGGGTGCCATTCCATTCACCAGCCCACTCGTTCACGACATCGTTGTAGCCGTATTGCGTGGTGCTCAGGTGTCAAAGGAAGACACAACAATGGACGCCTGGCAGACATTGTCGCCTCGTGTAACCGGCGTGCTATTGTCGCTATTGAAACTGGAGCAGTACCAGGACTAGTAATGTTATCGCGCAGTTGCTGCAGGGTGATAGTTCAGTTCGCTAGCGCTGTTCGCAGTATCCTACGAGCTGACATGATTCTCCGGGCCCCAGAGCCCGATCTTCTGGAATGTGTGCCTTCCTCTTGCCATTGCCTTTAACATCCGCCTACCGCCAATGCGTCCCGCGGCACATGAACAGCAATCCGTCTGAGTGACCATCCAGCCTCGGAGAGGCCAATAATCCGAACTCATTCAAAGTCCGTTAATTGCGTGAATGATTGTTGTTGTCGTCATCCCGGCATTAAGACCATTGTACGGATTACTGTACTGTACGTTCACCAGGCAGTTGCTTCCTCCCTACTGCATGGAACGTCTCAAACAGGTGTAACTGATGAGCCTATACTGGCATCCGGACACTCACTATCAACCCAAATAGTCATGTCCCGTGTGCATGCATCTAATCGTTTAATAATCGGAGGCAGACTAGCCATTTAATATAATACAAATGATTTTATAATTTTTTAAAAAACTGGGTTAAAGTTACCCTAACTTGGAGTAACTTCAACCCAGTTTCTAATTTCTTGCAGTTAAGGCCTAGATTTAATTGATGGGTTGAAGTTACACGTAGTACTTATTTTTGACCATACCAAAACAACAGTACACATCCTTAGTAAAAAAATAGGGGAAAATAGTTAATACGGATACGAAGTTTATAAAAAACATTTTAATATGGTAATTAAAAGATTACAAGTGATAATTGTCTAGTTGAGAGACAGAGAACTATCCTCCTCTGATTAAAATCGGTTCTTTCTGTTTCATCTTTAAGTCATGTCTAGTATAATGAAGGATATCTTCTTTCTCAGGCCATCACCAAAATTTAGTTCCCTTTTGCATGCACCTTATAGGTGGGCCTGAATCTTCCTTAGCAACCCCTGGGTTTTGGGGATGGATATTATTTTTCCTGGATATAATAGATCATTGTATTCAACCGCAACATATTCTCCTTCTTGACGATCTTTTTTCCACTGTTCTTTCACCGAAGTTAATTCTTTTGGTTGGTTGAGATACATATCTTGATCCTCATCACTTGAACTGGAGGAAATTGCCAGCCGATCTTCATCAGTATCATCATGAATACTTAAATCTTTAGCCTCCGACTCTTCGGCTTCCACAGTAATTTTCCTGGGTTCTTTGTTTGCTGTTCAGCACTAGTACTAGGTACTACGGTAAAAGAGCTCGTTGGTGGTTCTGGAAAGACTAGTACATAGATGCTTTTGGCCAGGTTCTACGTTCAGCTTTTCTTTTTCTCTTTTGGCCAACTGGATTACCAACCTCAGCCCGCTTCTCCATTTAAATGCCTCTCCTACTATTTCAGATATCACATCGTTTAGGCAGTTTTGGAGTTGGTGTTCCGAATAATCTACGTAATGCCCGTAACTTTATTTTCGGCTTTCTTCCCATTGTAAGCAAGCTGATTAATTTGCAAATATTTAAAATTCATTATTTTCAGAGTTTTCTTAAAGTGGCCCAGGGCCAAAGTTACCCCAAACTCACATGCACATTGTCCATCACGGGCATTATATCTAAATTAAGGATAACTAGGCTAAACTAAACCGCATTGCTATTCACCACTGCAGAGGAGAGAAATGAGCTTTAAAAACATCTACTTAATGGATTTTTCACAGAATGTCATGAACTGGAACCAGAAGAAAGTTTGTAAGCACAATTTTCTTGTTAAGTTGATGGCCGCTTGAAATTCGCTTTGTCAATTCTATAACAGAGCCAAAACTGAAACTTATTCCACCTATTAGTGTTGGTGCCATCTAAAGGAGAAAGCAATAGCTGTCTCTCTATCACTTACTGATAAAAAGCAATCTAATTTTGAAAATTTTTCTTGCGTTCTGGGCCAAAGTTTCCCCATTTTACGGTATAACATGTAATATATCAAAATATTTGTCACGCCATGTCATGAACGAATATATATAAATAATTAATATGTTCGAAGATGGGCGATTTTGAATCATGGGAACCTGTGCTATTATCATAATAGCACCATTTTGAAGTTTTCAATGCAAAGATATGGCATGTATATATATCAAACTATTGGAACTATATGTCCTGAACCAATATATAAGTGTGGCTAATAAGTTCGAAGATGTCAAATAACACCATTACTATACCATTTGGAAACTTGCATCTACACTGAGTGGCCAAAATATTATGACCACCTGATAGTTTTAGGCAAATGGGCTATTGCGTCAAAGCGCTGCCGCTAGAGGGCTAGATAGCTATAAAAAGGGAATGCAGGTTAGGTGAACCATCAGTTGCACTGTATTTTTTGCGACGATATGGGCAAAAAACGTGATTTAACTGAGTTTAAATGCGCAGTGTCGGAACCAGTATCAGCAAAGCAGCTGAACATGTGAAGTGTTCAACAGCAGCAGTTATTAATATTTACAGAGAGTGGACTACCAAGCAAAAAACCAGCTCTCAACGTCAATCGTGTGGTCGTCACAGGCTCCTCAATGTTCGAGCTGAAAGGAGATTGGCCAGAGTTGTCCAGGGGGACAGAAGAGCAAAGTGCGTCAAATAGCGGCAAATCTTAATCAAGGACAAACTGTGACCGCCTCTGAACGAACTGTTCGCCGCTCATTACACCGTCTAGGCTATGGAAGCCGACGACCAGTTCGAAAGCCTCTACTGTCAGCCTTGAACAAGAGCAGACGTCCCCAGTTCGCCAAGGAGCACAAGGATTGGACAGTAGATGACTGGAAAAGGGTCATGTGGTCCGATGAGTCACGATTTCAAATGCATCATGCAGATGGCAGGGTTAGAATATGGAGAAAACAACACGAATGCATGGACCCCATCTGCATCGCCACAACACCTCCAGCTGGAGGCGGCAGTATTATGGTTTGGGGGATGTTTTCTTGGCATTGTTTGGGTACTTTGATTCCTCTGCACGGACGTGTGCGTGCCCAAGATTATTTAAGTATTGTCGCAGATCAAGTAAATCCCATTATGATAATGGTGTACTCTGCCGGGGATGGATACTTCCAGCAGGACAATGCTTCTTGTCATAAAGCTGGCATCGTCCTCAGTTGGTTCGAAGAACATGCCGGAGAGTTTACCTTGCTTCGTTGGCCTACACAATCGCCAGATCTCAATCCCAATGAGAATTTGTGGGATGAGATCGAACGGGCCATCAGGCAGCGGGATCCAGCACCATCAAATCTGCAGGAATTGGCAGGTGCAATTCTTCAGAGTTGGTCTCAAATTCCTCCTACAACCTACCAACATCTCATAGAATCCATGCCCCGAAGAATGCAAGCAGTAATAAGAGCGAAAGGTAGCCCAACACTGTATTAAGGGGGGTGGTCATAATAATTTGGCCACTCAGTGTGAGTCTGTTGCAGTTGACATGTCTTAATAACTTTAAACCCTTATTCGTTATGTCATACAATACATATCTGGCTAGCATTGATTTCTGGAGACATCATATAACGTGTGTAAGCCCAGTGCTTTTTCCATCACGTTTCCACATCACGTGGCCCAGGAGATCTCATAGATGCTGGACTGCAATATTAGATAAGTTACCCCAATAATTTCTTCAAGGAAATGAGTTTTCTTATGAGCTAGGGTGTTGCACTGCTCCCTAAGAATGCGGGTTTAGCCCTTTAATTAACGATGGGCTATGACAAAAACATCATTCAGGAAGTTTGGGTAAACCTTCTTAACAAAATATGTTTTCCTGTAGTCACTTTCAGACTCACTCTCATTTCCATTATTGCCGTTTTATATCATCGGTAATTATTGTTACTATTTTTTCTTCATGTATTAAATATGCTGATTAATTTTGAGCAAATGACAGAATTGTGTATTGAAATTTCATTGATTTCGTCTTTTTGTGACTCTACCAACTGGGCTACCAACATAGGAGAAGAAGGCTTTCTGCAAATGTCCTAAAGATACCTAGGTGGAAACCACGTTGATTGGTCAGGCACCCTGTTCAGATCAGAAATTCATCCTTGCAGGTGAGGATTTGTTAAAGTGGGCAGGAATTCAATATAGATCTGCTAGCCAAGTGCCTACCATATCATCTGGGCTATCCTGACTACCTTGTTGACAGAGGCAATAACGAGCGCGCTACTCGTGATCCCTGTTTTGAATCTAGGTTCAGAAATTGTTCGTTCCATCTGCTCCTTGTGTTTGGAGCATTAATTGCATTTAATTATTACTTTGTTATACTAGAGTAACACACACACGAGAAATTCACTCAAATCAAACACACGTAAATTAAAATGTGACATATTTTTTGTCACTTGTGTTATTGTTTTATTTCCCCTGTTTCTTTATATTTTTGTTTTAGAATTTCAATTTATTTTTTTCTATGAATCATTTATATCTGTTGTTTAACTTTTTTCTGCTTATTTTAGAAGTCAGTCGATACTACATTGTCATTATAACGGACAACAATTATTACCAATCATAAGTCTTAAATTAGCCCAGGGGTGGGAGGGGAGGCCCTCTTCGAGACAAACAAATTTCATTCGATCCTATGTGTTGTTTTCGAGATACTCCAGGGGAAATTTTAAAATGGCTCACGCTGTATATACAAGATGATTCAAAAGTCTGTTACCCCCGTACAATTTCAAAACGAGTGGAGATACAACAAATCCTTTTCAGGCAACATATAGGAAGTTAGGTAGGGGATATGCAATGCCCGTGTCAAATTTGACCTTGGACCTCGAATTTTACATCTTGCAATTTCTAACTTTGAACTGTTATAGGTGAAGAAAAATTTCAAATTGTACATTTGTGGAGCTCAAAACGCTGATTTTTACCAAAAAAAAAAGATTAAAAATTAACGTAAAAATAAACCCATTACAAGAAAATTTAATTACAGTGCTTAAGCTACATTCAGTTGTTTCAAAACGTTTACTGATACAGTGGAATACGCCTTGTTCTTGATATATCTCCAAAGGATAAAATCAAATGTTTTCAAATCGGGCTAACGTAGTGGCCAATGAGCCGAACCTTCTCGGCCAATCCATCGATATGGAAACATGCGATCCAGTCATTGATGAGCAATGCCTGCAAAATGTAGCTTGAGCACTGAAATTTCATTTTGTTGTTGTGGGTTTTCTAATCTTATTTTTAATCTTTTTAGCACATTTTAGTAGAATATATATTTATGTGAATGATTTGTCCAGCTTCCCGTCCGTCCGTCTGTAGACACAATTCCAACAATGCATTGCGTTGTAATAGAGATAGCATGTGTAGTGAAATACTGGAAGAGACAAATCATCCTTGCATTGGGGAAAAACGCTTGTTGAGCACTTTGGCTCTGCGTGTGTTTTAAACCTTGTTAAGATGGTGCACGTGCAGGATGCACGTGACTGGCCATTATAGAAAGGGGAGATGGGTGCCTAAAACAAGAATTTCTTTATTCGTAGGGAGCTTATTATTTATTATGATAACTTGAAAACGAATTAACTTTTTCACATTTGGTTTTCACAAATACATTAATATGGCACTAGCATTGACAAGTTTGAAGGTGAGATAGGCGCAAAACCACGTGCTCTAATGGTACCATTATGATACCTCTTAATAATTTACAATAACCAGATATGGTGTGTAATATATCAAACCTATCATAACAATGTGTCATGAATAAATATAACGAGTAATTAATGATAGTGCGAATTAGCTTAATAGTAGGTTTCTTAATCTTTCCATATAGTACTATTGGAACTTTCAATGCTAAGATATGGTGTGTAATGTAATCAACAATTTGTAAGGACGTCTCATGAATAAATATAAAACGTAAAAAATGATAGTGGAAATTTTTTATTGGTACATATTTTAATTTATTTATTTATTTATTTATTTATTTATTTATTTATTTGTTCTTTAGTTTATAAGCAACAGGCTAGTATTAGCCCGATAAAGCTTAGAAGAAAAATATATATCATAATATTACATAAAATGCAGGAAAAAAAGGAAAATATAATTAACAGGGTCTTTCTAAATGGAAGGACAATAAGTAACTAGCGTGATCCTTTGCATGATGACAAACTTAAAGTTCCTTATGCAAAATGTTCCTTATGCAAAATGTTATTGGTCTAAACATCACGTGAAGTTTGCTGAAAACTGGAGAAAACGTCATTTAATCTCAACAAATGGCGCAGTTCATTATTGGATGGATGGATTTCCAGCTCGCATCGCCCCCTTCCAGGAGACTAGCTGATTGGGATGAAAGGATGATGGTGAAATAGACTGAAATAGTTCATTATTTTGATAAGTGGAATAGACTGAAATACTCTTTGATTAGGATATTGTTTTAACAATTGAAAACACGCAGCTCTACGGCAATAATGTGCTTTCGTTTTGACTAAAAGCGCTGCATCATTGTGACGTCGTACAGTACTACTTATTAACAAAGCACTACATTGTTTTTTAAAAATTCCTTGCCCCTTTGAATTTAATGAACTGCTGGTGCGGAAAGTTCATAAATGACGTAGCGATACGATATTTTTAAACCCCCAATTTTGAATTTTCGACATTTTCGATAAAGAACTTTTTGCTTTTATTGATGCATGGTATCCCACTATGTACTTATTGTTCTTCAATTTAGAAACACCCTGTATATTGTATAAAAAATGTACGACGTATAATCTAAACTAAGTATCAAAGAGTAACTAAAATCCATTGACATTAAAACAAAAAAGAGAAAAACATCATAATAAAAGCCTATTATTTTCATTTACAGTTTTTTATGCGTGTTATATGACATAACATATATATCAATAAGGTTTGACACATGGCATTACAAAACTTGTACATTTGGAGAAAAGGAGATTATTTTTAATTGTCTTCCTTGAGAAAGGTAAGTAAAATTAATCATTACGTCTGGAATTTAGTTTGGAAACATGTATACTTACAGAGTTAAGAAATATAGAAGAATAACTTATATTGCAGTAAAATTTAAACAGATAGAGATCAATTACAATACGTCTATACAAAGCAAAACAACACCGAAAACACTAATCCTCATAATAATTCAATTTAATGACTAAGATGTACATTTCGGAAACTATATTTCCTTCAGTAGTGAGTCTCACTGATGAAGGAAATATAGTTTACGAACTGTACATCTGATTGATTGAACTGTACATCTGTCCACAGTTTTTGGCTTGATTAATTTGTACAATACGTCTATTGATCAATGAGTCACAAAGAAATCTCTTAGTTAGGAGTTTGATGCATAAACGTTATCATTTAAAAATATAGTATAACAGAGGGTCATTAGGAGTTCCAACTAGTTTCGCCATCTACTCCCCGCTTTATCAAGGATATATACAGCAAGACAATCGACAATCGAACAGTGAAGTGTACATTTGTTAGGATGGGACGAAAGCAGCGCTTTCACAAAGCTCATCCAACCAGAATAAATTCCAAATGAAGTACACTGAGGTAGTCAAGAAGCCTAACCAACCCAAGCGGTCTTCCATATTATACAAAAAAGAAAATAAGATTGACGATTGTCAGAAACAAAAAACAAACGAAATAAAAAAAAATACAAGGAGAAATAAGATTATCACATCTTCCAGTAGTCAGGGAAAGAGACGTTGCTAATATCTTCAAAATTGATGTCAAGAACGTGCCTCGGTTTACGATACTTCGTATGCCAGTTCATATTCATTGAGTTCTTCAGTATCCCTTTCACAAGCTTATTGTCGTGACTTTTCATCTTCTGTATCATAATCAAAAGGAGATCCTGTATAAACTTTCCGATATGGGCCATGTTTAAATCCAAGTGGATAGATTGGTTTCTCACCATCCTTCTGTCCAGCTGGGCAATGGTCCTCAGGGTAACATTCTGGAATGACTGTAGTTCACTCCATCTGGTTTTACAGATAGTCGCCCACGCAGGCATGCCATAGAGGAGTATGGTCCGGATAATCGATTTGTACAGAAGTAGTTTGTTGTCAATGCTGAGGGCGCTGTTGCGACCCATGAGAGCTATGATACTGTACTTAGCCCTCTTCGCTTTATTCAGAGCATAGGACATATGATGGTTCCATGAGAGTCTTGAGTCAATGATAACTCCCAGATACTTGTAGTTGTCCACTTAGTCCAGTTTCTTATTGAACAGAACAAGGGAATCGTGTATCTCCTTTGCCTCATCGAGAGCGGCTGCCCTATCTATATCGTCTATTATATCCATTTCCTGTTCATTGTTACTAATTCTTGGAAACGAATGTTCTATCATTGCATCATCATTTTATGTTCATTGTGGATGCTTGAGCTTCCTATTGAGGTACAAAGCCTTGCACTTTCCGACGTTAAGGTTCAACTTCCAGCAGTTAAACCAGTCTTCGAACTGCTTCAAGGCGCACTGCAGCCGAGTGATAACGTGAGCCGGCTGGTGTGCCCATGTCATAATGGCAGTGTCATCCGCATAAAAATACAGATTACAATTATCGGGTTTCAGCAAATCATGTACAAAGTAATTAAATAGCAGAGGCCCGAGGACAGAACCCTGAGGGACACTGGCTTTTACAACACGGGGTGTGGAAAGATTTTCTCCAACTTTGGCTTGATAGGATCTGCCGTCAAGAAAGGATTTCACCATCGAAATCAAATCGGCAGGGAACCCGTCTCTGATCATTTTGTAGACAAGGCCCTCATGCCACACTTGGACAAAAGCTTTACTGACATCAAGAATGACCACCCCACAGTACCTGGATAGGTTCAGGGGGGTGCTCAGGTCTTCAACGAGCCTCCATATCTGCATCGGACAAGAGTGGGCAGCACGAAAGCCAAACTGCTCTTCCCGAAAAAGGTCATTTGCTAGACAGTGATCTTGGAATCTGACGAGGATCGTTCTCTCCAACACCTTGGACATCGTGGGTCGCAGGCTAATAGGTCGGTAACTCGACGGAATTGCAGGATTTCTCCCTGCTTGGGGATACTCAACACAATAGATTTCTTCCAAGCCACAGGGAAATAAGAAAAATTCCAGCAGTCGCTAATGATATTGTTGAGAAAGTCAATAAAGTTCCTTGGGAGATTCATAAGGGCGTTATTACTCACTTTGTCTTTTCCTGGAGTCTTCTTTATTTTCAGTTTACTTATGATGTTGGCGATCTCTCCAGCCTCGATGTTGTACTTCGTTAAATGCTTCGGGACTTCATCAAAGGTGACAATACCTTCTTCCACACGCTGAGACATGATTTGGCTCTCGGGCTTATCGTTGGTAGGAGTAACAAACTGCATTTCCAGTGAATCTGCAATGACTTGGGTCTTGTCCTGATCAGTTTGGACATAGTCACCTTGTGGAGGAAGCGTATCATTCTTCCTCTTCTGTAAAGCTCTGACCATATTCCAAATGGAATTGTCGCTAGCCGACAAGCTTTTGAGTTTTTCATTCCATCTAGCGTCGCGAAGCTCTTTTATATCCTCTTGGACTCTTCGCACTAGCCTGTTATACTTGCTTTGAGCCAGGGTTCACGATAGCGTTGCCATAGTCTTTGAGTCCTGTCTCTTTCAGAAATTAGGCGTTGGATTTCAGAAGTGAGTTGGATTCCATGAGGAGGTTTATTCTCTGATGGATACTTACTAGCTTCTATGGCACTGTTAATACAACTGGTGATGTTTTCAACACGTTGATTGATATCCTCTGTACAGTAAGCAACGTCGGGTTGGCAGCCATATTCCTTAAGAATATCTTTGTAGAGCTTCCAGTCTTGATGACGTATCAGTTCCTCTCGGAAATTTATGTCGACATTGTCAAAGTTCAACGCCACAGGCTTGTGGTCAGAAGAAAGGTCATCAATCAACCTTTCAAGAGCGAGATGTCCAAAACATCACTACTAGGGGAATGGTCGCAGTAGTAGGTGTCCTCCACAGGTCCAGCAGCGATGATATCATCTCTACCTTGTATGTACCTATAGAGAATCATGCCGTTGTAATTCTGCGTTCTGGAGTTCCAGCTTGGGTGTTTGGCATTTAGGTCACCAGCTAGGACGACTGGAGTGTCACCACTGAAGAGTTCATCAAGCTCACTAATGTCAAGATAATGTTTAGGTGAATTGTAGAGCACCACGAACTTCACTTCACCACAGGAGACGTCATTGATAATGATGGAGGCCGATTCCATACCTGCATAAGATTTGGAGACTAATTCTTGGTGTTGAATTCCCTTCTTAATGATGATCGCAGCGCCCCCAGAAGCACATCTTGCAGCATTTGAAGCCATTCTATCCTTACGGTACACACAATAGCCAGGTAGCTTGAAGTATTGGCTTGGTTTGAGATGAGTTTCACAAAGGAAAGCAACGTCGATGTCTTGCTTTAACAGAAAATTGTGAAACTTGATACGCTTTCGGGGAATGCCCCTAGCGTTCCATATCACGCACCTTTGTTGATTACAGTATAGCGTTGTGCAGCCATACTAAAATTAGTTTAGTTGGTCGTAAGGAGCCCACTCAACTGTGGGTAACTTTTGCCTAGATTAGAAAACAGATGAAAGATACGTCCTTATTGCTTATACATACCTGGTAGGTCGTTGACGTTGAGGCCTTTATCTTCCGGCGTAGACACAGCAGCAGCATAGGATTTGCCTACTGTCACTTTAGAACTAGGCATCCTTTGAACCTGGGGGTATTTTGGACATTTCGTGTAACTTGAAGTGTGCTGTCCACCACATCTGATGCACTTTGGGGGGTCTTGTCCTTTGATCCTGGGGCAATCTCTTGACTATATACAGCAAGAGGCATGCAAGGCTTTATATACAGAACAGTGGTACAAATTATGCAAATACATGAACCAATAGAATACAAAAGAATTAAAGAGGAATTAATTGCCAATAGGATAAATAGAAGAAGCACAGATTTTTGAATTATAATGGATAATAGAATAAAAGGAGTGTAGACGCTAATTTTTTATAAATTATGCAAAAAGAAAATATACAAAGGGATGGTGCGCGTTTACGCGGACCGAAAAGAGAACTTATCCGGTTGTCTGAGGACAAGATGATTTACAGAAAATAAAATAAACAGGCAAGAAATAACAAAATGCAAAAGAAAACATAAACCATAATAAAGAAACCAAGAAAAAGGAATCATAATAGATCAGTTAAAGAGTTAAGTATTGCATGCACATTAAAGTCTGTTTGACAATTGAGAAGCAGGTGGGGGAGAGGATATCTTGGCCTTGAATATTTCGATCGCTTCGAGGGTAGCAGTTTTTTCTGCTCTATTGCAGATATGTAAGACAGACATAACATCTTCTTGTGTCTTTAAAGCGTGTCCGGAATCTTCGAGGTGTCAATGATTTCATCGCCGCCAATAATTTTGTCACCCTCCCTTCCGACCCTACCTCTAAGTATCACAAATCCATTATTTCCGTCGTTAACATATCCCCACGCTTCAGATACCCCTGACGCCTCATCCCACCTAACCCTCGCCCACCCAACCTTAACGCCCTAGTCTAGATCCATAAACTAACATACCTATACGCCCCGTCGTTAACTATTCCCCAGCTCCTGCCCACCTCGTTGCCAAATCCCTTTCTACCTTCCTCTTTAAAATGAAAATCCTCCCTAATACTTAGAATGTACGAAATTCCCTAACCCTTACTGAGTCCCTTTCTTCCATCCACACTGATGAGCACCTCTCCCTTATGTCTCTTCACATCACCAACTTATACACTAACATCCCTTTCTCCCCCACCCTTTCTATCCTACAGCGTCTGTTATTTGCTGCGTCTTTCCTTAAACCCGATACCATTGACCTACTAGCTACCCTCTCTGTAATTTCTTCGCAGAACTATTTCTCCCCTAACAACTCCTACTATTCCACAAACACACATACAGGGCTAGGAATGGGATTCCCACTCAGCAGTTTTCTGTCTGAGGTATTCCTACAGCACCTAGAATTAACATACGTTACCCCCCTCCTTAATAATTTCTCTGTCATTGCATATTTCCGATATGTCGATGACATCCTCATCCTGTTTGACTCCCGATCCACTACCCTTACTAATATTGTTAACATTTTTAACTCCTTTTCACCACATATCCAATTTACTTTTGAATTAGAAGCTAACCGATCCATCCCATTCCTCGATATCCTCATTACCAACAACCCCCACACTAACCGCCTCTCCTTTTCTGTCTTCCGTAAACCGACCTCATCCTCCAACTTAATACACCATTCCTCCTCACACACCGCCACCCACAAAAAAGCCTCATTAAGATTCCTAATTGACCGTGCCCTGAAGCTCCCCCTCAGCCCCCTATCCAGATCATCCGAACTCCGCATAATCCGGAACCTCGCCCATGCCAATGGATATTCGACCTCCATGTTCTCCCGTATTCTTCACCGCCGCAGACGGGCCCTCTTCTCCCCCTCCCCTCTTGTATCGCCCCTTCCCAAGAAATGGACGTCCTTATTGTATCTGGGCCCTAATCTCTCCCAGATCTCTAACCTCCTGTCGTCCCTAGGCCTTCGAATATCTTTTCGTACTCCTACACCATCAGCCCGCATCCTGAACCCACCCGCCGCCGTCACCACCGACAAATATTCCCAATCCGGAGTTTACCGCCTGAATTGTGCGTTTTGAGACAGATTCTATGTAGGATTATCGACCCGCAATTTTGCAGTACGATTCAAAGAACACATTGACTCGTATAGAAAACGAGATCGTCTTTCCCACTATGCAAACCACCTCGAAGATTCCGGACACGCTTTAAAGACACAAGGAGATGTTATGTCTGTCTTACATATCTGTAATAAACCAGAAAAAACTGCTACCCTCGAAGCGATCGAAATATTCAAGGCCAAGACGTCCTCCCCCTACCTGCTTCTCAATTGTCAAACAGACTTTAATGTGTATGCAATACATAACTCTTTACCTGATCTATTATGATGCCTTTTTCTCGGTTTCTTTATTATGGTTTATGTTTTCTTTTGCATTTTGTTATTTTTTGCCTGTTTATTTTATTTTCTGTAAATCCTCTTGTCCTCAGACAACCGGATAAGTTCTCTTTTTGCTCCGCGTAAATGCGCACCATCCCTTTGTATATTTTCTTTTTGTATAATTTATAAAAAATTTGCGTTTAAATTCTTTTTATTCTATTGGCCATTATAATTCAAAAATCTGTGCTTATTCTATTTATCCTATTGGCAATTATTTCCTCTTTAATTCTTTTGTATCCTTTTGGTTCATGTATTTGCATAATTTGTACCACTGTTCTGTATATAAAGGCTTGCATGCCTCTTGCTGTATATAAACCAATCCATCTACCTCGATTTAAACATGGCCCATATCGGTAAGTTTATACAGGATCTCCTTTTGATTATGATACAGAAGATGAAGACTCACGACAATAAGCTTGTGAAAGGGATACTGGAGAACTCAATGAATATGAACTGGCATACGAAGTATCGTAAACCGAGGCACGTTCTTGACATCAATTTTGAAGATATTAGCAACGTCTCTTTCCCAGACTACTGGAAGATGGGATAATCTTTTTTCTCCTTGTATTTTTTATTTCATTTGTTTTTTGTTTCTGACAATCGTCAATCTTATTTTCTTTTTTTTTTGTATAATATTGAAGACCGCTTGGGTTGGTTAGGCTTCTTGACTAGCTCAGTGTATTTCCTTTGGAGTTTATTCTCGTTAGATGAGCTTTGTGAAATCGCTGCTTTCGTACAATGTTAACGAATGTACACTTCACTGTTCGATTGTCGATTGTCTTGCTGTATATATCTTTGACAAAGCCGGGAATAAATGGCGAAACTAGTTTGAACTCCTGATGTCTCTCTGTTATACTGTAAGGCCACCACCTATTTAATCAATAGGAACAGTATTATGTTCCACTCTTCTACCAATAAAAATGTAGGGTGGAAACGACGAAACAGAGCATAAGATATTTGTTTACACCTTTTCCAAGAGGAGCTGGAATTTAACACGAGAAGGAGATCAAATGACAGAAGCACATTCTAAAATTGATCTGACTATTGTATTAAAAATAAAAATTGAAAAAAAATATTAAAACTTAGAGAGTGTTTGACAATAAAGTATGAAACTCGATAGGCTTTGGAGATAATAGAATAAATGTGATCAACAAACGAAAGGTTGGAATTAAGTATAACACCTAGGTCATTTGTTACAGATGCTGTTGTAATTTACAACCGTTTAAACTGTAATTAAAATTACAGACTGTTTTATTAAGGGTGATATAGTGACATTTGTCATTTGTGAACATATTAATTTGAATGCAGCAGGACCCAACTTAATATAGATCAAGTTGTAAATCTTGACAATCGATTGGATTATGAATAATTTTACCTAATTTCATATCATCAATAAATAAGACTAATTGAGAAGATTTAATCACATCAGGAATGTCGTTAATGAAGATAATAAATAATAAAATTCTAGAATTGATCCCTGAGGAACCCCTGAAGTGGAAATAAAACTAGGAGAATCTCTATATATAAAGAAGACTGTTTGTGGGTGGATTTTAAATTATATTGTCCTACTGTTTTAAATTATATTGTTTTGTTTGAGATGTAGCCAAATTCATGCAATAGAGGGGACTAAAAACGCATCTTCCATAAATACAGCAATCCAATTGTTGAGTACAACAATGGAATTAGCGCGTGTGCACAGAGCAGGGGATTCACAACAATAGTATCAACAACAACGGTATCAACATGAAATTCACAAACAGTATGCACGGAACAACAATTTATATCTCATGACCAACAATGTAGGGCAAATTTGTGCTTTATATGTAAGGTTTAATATGTACCAATGCATAGAATTCCTGTTTGCTCGGGCATTTCATAGCATGATAATTCTCAGAACTAAACATTTTCTTGAAAATCATTAAAAATGAGCACTAACGGGAGATAGAAAAGAGTTACCAGACTATTTTGAAACTGAGCAAATGGTTAGTGATCAAGTACTCATCGAAGTTCCCAGGCAGTCCTCGACGATGCAAGCATATCAACTTAAGAAACTGCGACTGCTGGACTACACAAAGTGATGAATGGTCACGATTTGCTTCAAGACATCGAGAGCAGAGCGAGAATTGCAAAAACTGATTACCAAGTAGTAAGTAACCCCAAAAATTTTTTTTTCGAATTTTCATTATGAATGTTTACTGTATTAGTTCTAAGCGTTTTCATGCGTTCATTTTACTGTATATAGACATTCAGATATCGCAAAGTTTAACCAAAAAAGAGTCCGAGCAACGACGGGGATATCATCAAGCTGATTTGGTAGCACAGCAGATTCAATCATTTCCTAAAAAATCCCCCATACATTTTATTATTATTAACAATGATCATAAAATGATGCAAAGACAGGGAATAGATAAGGCAGAGTTTATCGAGAAGGCTAAGGAGTTACACGGGTCTCCCTTGAACTCCCTAAAAACGTCCAGACGACTGGCGAAAATTTGTGTTTGGAAAGAAAAGAGAAAAAACGAGTATTGCTCAGAGAAATTTGGCAACAGAAAGATAAAAAGCTGTCCGGGCGTGAGAAACTTCTGATTTAATAAAGTCCCGGGCAATGCCAGGTTATCAGGCAAAATGTGCAATATAAGTAGGCTTATTAAGAATGATTGATGGTTCCGTCCCACCACTGAGAATTATAAGCAAAATCGAATTTATAAAATACATGGAATTCCTGTGGTTCGGGATTTTCTTAGAATTGATAGTTCCTAGAAGTTAAGATTTTCTTGAAAATTTTTAAAAAAGATCAGTAACCGGCGATAATGGAGAGTTAGCAGACTGTTAAAAAAGAGCGGAAAAGCTACAGAGGAAGCAGTTCCTTCGCTCGGGTGAAAGTTGATGCCATAACCAATAACAAAGCATGCATGAACTCGACCCTTAAAATCAACAAGGATACGGTATTATGCTCTATAATAATCGTTTGAAGGATTATAATAATAATTCATATCTATCAAAATACCAGCAAAGAAATGAATGAGTATTGGACAGAGCAGACAAAAAGTTATCTGGTCATTGGAAACATCTGAACAACAGCTTCGTCTATAGAAGGAAATCGTAGAATTACTGAAAAATAATTTATTATTTAATTTCTTGAGATTGTTCTTTTTAACATGCAACTGTTATTATCTCGGGCAACGCCAGATGTTTCTGCTAGTCTAATACATATAGAGTGTTTGTGGGTCGGTGTGTTTTTTTCTTATACAAATCTACAGTTATATTCCGATGTTGATGAAATTTTGCACACTTGATCTTCAAAGCATCAGAAAGGTCACTGTCTACCTAACAATTTCGAAAAAATAATTATTATCGATAATAAATCGATATTCATGATTATGGCATAATGGATCAAAGCTAACAATTATCCAGTAGTGTTTTCCGCTGGTAAAGATGGATCTCATTTTAATCTCTGGCAGTTCAATAAGAGGTTAAATAAAATCGCGGACGGGTTATGAGCTACTCATATTTATAAAGAAAAGTGTTTGGTCAAGGAAGACAAAAAGTTATCCATGTGTTGGAAACATCTGAACAACGGGAGAGTATACTGCAGGAACTTTGTAGAATTACTGAAAACAAATTTAGAGTTTTTATTATTTAACTTCTTTGGATTGTTCTGTTTACCTACAACTGTAATTATCCCAGGCAACGCCAGGTGTCTCTGCTAGTAACTATTATTTATAACAACATAATTGACTCTGTTAGTTAAATAGGAAAAAATCAATTTCATATAAGCAGGGCGTAATTCATATCTCATTAATTTTTGAAGTAATAAATGGTTATCCACCTTATCAAATGATTTCTCTAGATCATTAAAAATCATGTCGACTTGCTCATTTTGGTTAATGCCATCTCCAATGATATGTACAGAACCCACTAGCGACTCCTCATAAAACCGTATTGACACGAAGAAAAATAAGGCAAGACAAAGGAATAAATTCTTCCATGCAGCAAATGCTCAAACATTTTAGCAGACAAACTAAGAAATTAATTAGGCCATTATTTATTATGACCACCAGCTAATATCCCAAATAACTGCCTTTAGACGGCGTGGGAGTGAGTCAATAAGATTAAGGTAGGTTTCTATTGGTAGCTGTTGCCATTCAGACTGTAGGATAGCTGCTGAAGGATACGCCTGGTTTTTCCATAGCACGCACATGATGATCGAGGTGATCTTGATGTTTGGGGAATTTGGGGGCCAGGGTAGTACTTATAACTCTTGGTCTTATTCCACAAAGTACTCCCGAACAATTGCAGCCATACGACACGTCGCATTTTCTTGCTGAAACGTGCCATCCCCTCTGGGAAGATAGTCGCTATGCATGGGTGTACTTGATCTGCAATTATGGATAAGTAACCGAATCGGTTGAGAGCGCCTTCCACAGATATCAGTGGGCCCATACAATGTGTTCGAATTTAGGCGACACTGGCTCGAGGTTTCGCTCTCGATACTTCTATCGTTCGAAGACGGGGGCGGAGCGGAGCAATCAGTGTCGTCATACGAATCATCGCAAGACAGCCAATGGGATCAAAGATCGTATTCGAGCATTGGATTTTGAAAGTTCGAAGCGGGAACGAGAGAGAGGATGGAGTAAGCGTGCGGTTTGCAATGGGGACGGACCGAAAAAGTACGTGGGCGAAAGTGTAAGGCGGAATGGGCTTTACATGCTGAAGCCGAGCATTGGAGGCCGGGAGAGCTTGCACAACGACGAGGAAAGCGGCTCGCCGTGTAATGCACGAGATACCACGACAGCGTTGGAGCCATGCTGGCAAGCCTTCGGGGCGGAGAATTCTGCTACGGAGAGGCATGAAACGAAGAGTGGTTTTGTCGAGTTGAATGGGAATGCCCGTAACCAGTCCTGCCTGTTACTGAAAACGTTAGCAGTTTCGCCTACGATATTTGTGAGTACTTTTACGTTAGTGGGCTGTGGCTATCATGAGATAGGGACAGTGTGTAGTGACTTTTATCGTCGTGAGCATAGTGGCTGCACGTGGGTTAGAGGGGCTTGGCCCTGTGGTCTACGTGCCTACCTAAATTACGGGTATGGTTTCGTATACATGTCATAGTGATTTGCGGAAACCTACCCTTGGTGACTAAATTCCCTTGGTTAAGTTAAAAGGAGGTCATAATTCCTAAATGTGTTCAGTGATTTTTATCAATGTTAATTACTATGTTCTGTGTTTTTTGTAGTGTGACGAACATAATGGAAAGGCGCCATTTGTAAAGCTAAATGTTTTCAAATGTTCTTAACTGTTAAAGACATTTTCGGACTGGACATTAAGTTATTTGATATTGACTTTTTCTCATTGTGATACTTTATGCACTTTGCTATTTGTATTCATAAGGACGTATTTTGTTCTTTACCGGATGTGACATTTGAACTTGAAAACTCTATAGCATGTGATATGATATTTCCATAGTGCTAATAAGTGAGTGCGATTCAATATTCCTCAAGCAATGAATATTTTATGTTAAGTGTGGGATTACTCTTCGACGGCCCTTTTGCTAATATTTTATTTCAAGTAGAAGTAGTTATTATTTAGTGGTTAAGCCTGTATTGATATTTATGATATTTATCTCATTTGATACATAAGAGCTTGTTTGTTTTATAATAAGAGGGCTATGCCTAATTGAGTTTAATACTATTTCTGATTATGGAGTTCGGTGAGTTTTACCGAGTTGTGTATTTGATTACCAACGCTTTATATTTGGAAGTTTGTAACTGGTGTTAATTTTAATTGCTTGGAAGTTAAGGTTACTTATATTGTTTTGATTCACACGAAGTTAAGTGTTTCCTTTCGATTGTAAACTTTGTTATTTTATGCCAATTGAGAAATTGCATGTGTTGATTTTTCCTTAGAGGTTAAGGGTTACATGTTATTTATTTTTATATTTATTCTTTATTTGAGTTTTCATTTTATCTATTAAATTCATTTTGCTTTTATCCTACCACTGTTTACGTGTAATATTAATTTCCACTGCGTCAGCTACTATTAGCCTGCTCTCACGTTACACAATGCCATGGGAATACCACCCACACCATGACGCTGCCACCACCAGCCTGAATTCATCCAATAATGGTTGCAGGATGCTTGTTCTCGGAGATTTCTCGCCTCACCCACCAAAGGCCGTCGCTTCTGTGGAGCAGAAATCGTGACTCATCAGAGAAGGCAACCTTTTTCCAGTCAGAAGTGGTCCAGTTTCTGTACTGTTGGGCCAATTTAAGCCGTTTTTGGCGATGAACCTTTGTCAGAATGTGTGCGGTGACCATGCGTCTGCTGCAGAGGCTCATACATAGCAGGGTCCTCAGTACAGTGGTTTTAGCGACATGTCTGGTAGCACCTTTGTTGGTTTGAGCTATAAGTTGGTCCAATAGCACCTCGGTTGGCCTTCACACACACACTCGCAGCCCTACATTCACCTCTCTCGTGAGTGTCACGTGGTGCTCCACAGTTCCCATAGTATTTATTCTGAACGTTCTTATTTTCCCCGTCATGGTACACTTTAACTACATAAGCACAAACTTAGCGGTTTCTGAAATACTGCCACCCTTGGCCCGAAAGCCGATTATCATCCCCTTTTCCAGATCTGATAAATCACGTTACTTACCCATGGCAGCAATGAGTGATATATTTTTTAATATAGTCGAAACCTACTGTATATAGGCACCTAACTAATTCTCAACATGTGACATAGTTCCACGGTGGGGCAACCCCGAAGACAAATGTACGAAATGGTCATAATAATATGACTCCAGCCTGTATTACCTTTGTTCTTAAAAACAGCAATAACCTTACAGTGTTGCCGTATATCAGGGAAAATACCCAATTGGATTGAAAGATTAAAAATTAAGTAAAAAGGGTAAAGAAAAAGTTTACCAAATTAATGGTATCATATGGTACCGTTGGAAATATAAATGCTTAACTATAGCATGTAATTTGTCAAAAAATTTGTAAGGACATCTCATGAATAAATATTATGTGTATAGAATGATCGTGGAAATTGTTTAGTAGTGCGTGTTTTAATGATAAAATATGGTACTGTTGGAACTTTAAATGTCTAATATATGGCATCTAATATATCAAACAACTTGTAAGGATATCTCAAGAATGAATATAACGCCTAAATAATGGTAGTGGGGATTGTTTAGTAGTACGTGTTTTATTGTACCATATGGTACTGTTGCAACTTTTCATGCTAAGATATGGCATGGGATGTATCAAACAATTTGTTATGACGTCTCATGAATGTATAGTTATTTATTTATTTATTTATGAATTGGATCCAATACGTCCATCCAGGGCTTGTATGGCCAGACGCCGACGAGTTGGGTCCCTGGATGGACCTGGATTCACAATTGCTGTATGATGAGCGCAGTAGCCGGGGGGGGGGTGATGATTGGCTATCACGGATGGTCGCCCATCCAGTGACGAGCGGTGCCTGATGTAGCTTAACTTCACCGAAGTTGGGTTCAGTGAAAGCTCACCAGGCCACAGCCACGGCCTCCACTGAATATAACGCGTAAATAATGATATTGGAATTGTTTAGTATTACTTGTTTTAATTTACCGTATTGTATGTTTGCAACATTCCTTAATAAGATATGGCAATATGCCAATGTTACATGCCTAAAGGAAGCACGTACAGCTGAGGGGGTGCAGGGAGGCTATGTCCTCGGTGAGGATGGAACCAAATAAAAATAAAAAGCAATTTAAATAGAAGGAATCCCCAGTTATGGGGAAGTTACAATCCTAAACAGGCACGCCAAAATTACTGTTTGAATACGGTTTCTCGCAAACGGGCTACCACCATATTGATCTGTCTCACACAATTTACAAATTTAAATATCAGAGCTCCGTAAATTAAAAGGGAGAAATCTAAGTAAAATTTAAGTTTTATTGCGATAACAGTCAAATAGGTAAGTATTCAATGAAAAATAATACAGACTTATAAGCTTTTTTTTTACACAAACAACAAAATAAATTCGTTGTAGCTGGCTTCTAAGCTGACTCAGACCGGAAGGAACGGACGAAACAGTCAATGTAAACTCAGCCGGACTCGAACAGCCAGAAATAGAACAACGCACCACACAATCTTGCTTGGAAATAAATAGAAATAGGAAGTAGACAAACCGGATCTCCTGGTCAGAGGCGACATATCTTCAGAGAAAAACGAGTAAAAAGGAGAACGTTAAAAGACAACTACATAAAGTACACAAGTGGGTGAGTGGATATACCGCCACAGGCAACAAAAGATAATGAAGAAAAAAAAACAAACCTTAAACGAACAGTAACAAAGGATAAACGATTATCAAAAAAGAAATTACACTACCTAAAGGAACTTTAAAAGAAAGGGTAGGACGGATGCAGGACGAGTAGCACAGCAACAACACGATGGGAAGCAAGTCGGTGAGCTAAGGGGAAAAAGACACAAGAAATAAATAGTTAAAAAAGCAACAAAGGAAGATGGTAGGACTCCGGAAATGGCGCAAAAAGAGAATAAAAAAGTAATAATTTCCATTGGTGGTGAACAAAAAAAAAAGGAAAAAAAATTACAGATAAAAGAAAGAAGCAGAAAAAAATTAACAACACATGGTTTAAAAGTTAAAAATTGCATAACTAAATCTTGAGCAAATTGATTTTTTTCTGAGATCGGCTGCTCCTCTAGCCAGGGCAGCCATAAAATAATAGGAAACATAATTTGCTGATTCAAAGGTTACCCGGGAACAGTGAATCATTGAGGTGGTTAGCAAAAACATCTGCACGAGCCAAAACAGCAAGGCATTGCAACAGCGAGCATTTTAATAAGAAAAGTTCCGCCGAACGTAGACAGTTTGCAAATTATCGCAACGACGGGGCGTCCATGTTTACGTGCAAATGGGACCACAATTCAGGAAAATACCTAGATGATAAATTAGTGGAAAATTGTCTAAAGAAATTAAGAAACCTGATGAAGAACCACTCGCAGGAGAACACAACATTCTTCAGAGCAGGTGGAGCCCGAAAACCAAGCAGGGTCGGGTGGTCCAAGCCTATGACATCGATTTTTAGGCTCCATTCGTGCGCCTGGAAAGTCTTCACATTTGGAAAAAAACCATAAGGTAAGCAACAACCAAACTTTCGGAGCCATCGCAACGAGCAACATGTGTAATTAACTTCTTGAGATTGTTCTGTTAGCTACATGTGTAATTATCCCGGGTAACGCCGGGTCCTCTGCTAGTAACAAGAAAAAAAATAATTTTCAGTTAATATTATAAACTTTCAGGACTAAAAACCTTAAACTAACCGAAATCCAAAGGGAAAAAAAAGATTTGAGCAGAATAAGCGCGCTAGAAACTCTTATTCTGTACTAAAAAAAATTCTGAGACAAGGAAAAAAAATCTGAGACAAGGAAAAAAAATTCTTAGACTTACTTAATTCCTTTCAAACCCGCTTATTCGTTAGGGTCGCGGGGGCAGCAGCCCTATGGAGGATTTCCAGCGATCGTGATCTTCCGCCATCAGGCGCATGTCCTCCCTGGTAATATCCAAGCGACTCGAACCCACATTCTCCATGTAGTCTAGCCACCTGGTTCTAGGCCGACCCCTTGGTCTCTTACCCACCGGCTTGGAAAATAACAACTGCCTAGGAAGACTAGTTTGCAGCATCCGTATCACGTGGCCATACCAGCGCAACTGAGATCTCTCAATGCGGAGAAGTAGCGGCTCAACACCTAAAGATTCTCTTATTGTGCTGCTGTACACTCTATCTAGTAGGGTAACACCTGCCACACCTCTCAGAAACCTCATTTCGGCCGCTTGTACCCGCGATCGCACTCTTTCGGTCATTACCCAAGCCTCATGACCATAGGTGAGAATGGGGACAAAGATAGATTTGAAGACGGAGAGCTTTGTTACCCAGCTCGCGTTTCGTTACCACTGATCGCCACAGTTCACGTCTGACACAGCTTGATGCACCGATCTGAGCATCCAATTCTTTCTCCTGCCGTCCATCACTTGTGAATGCAATCCCGACATACTTGAATTTCTCCACCTGTCTCAATGAGGCTCCCCTAACATGGAGAGCGCACTGAGCAGGCTGTCTTGAAAGGACCAGAACCTCGGTTTTAGCCACACTGATCTTCATCCCAGCTTCTTCACATTTGGCTGCAAACCGGTCTAGTGCATGCTGAAGGTTCTTGCGAGAAGACCCAAGGAGGACAAGGTCGTCAGCAAAGAGCAACCTCTCCACCAGGCAGTCGCCCACACAAACACGCTCATCGCCTCGGCTGCCCCTGTCTATCCAGTTCATAAAGATAATGGACAAGAGGGGCAACAGTACGCACCCTTGGCGGAGTCCAACACCCACGGTGAACAGTCTTGACTTAATGCTATTTATCCGGACACACATCTCAGAGCTTTCGTACAGAGACATGATAGCAACCAGTAATCACCCATCCACTCCATACTCTTGCAACACTTGCCAGAGCTTCTCCCGAGGAACTCTGTCATATGCTTTTTCGAGGTCCACAAAGCAAGCGTAGAAATGAAACAGCTAAAGCCAAGGCCTGGGAGAAGTTCGGGGAGAAATTGGAGGCAGACTATGGTTCGGCAAACAAGGTATTCTGGCAGACCGTGCGCCGCCTCCGTGGAAAGAAGTCTCTTTCATCACAAACTATTAAGAGTTCAGATGGGAGGCTTCTGAAAACGGAGGAGAGCGTATTGCATAGGTGGAAGGAATACTTTGCATCTCTTCTTAATCCGGTGACAACAACAACTGAGGCATACGAGGTGCACCTTAGAGCGGAGAATAGTCATGGTAGTATCACTGAAACAGAAGTCAGATGGGCAATTAAGTCCCTGAAGACTGGCAAAGCTGCAGGTGATGATGAAATCCGGTCCGAGATGTTAAAGGCCTTAAATCAGGTTGGTATCCTGTGGCTGACTCGAGTGTGTCAGGTTGCTTGGATATATGGACAGGCCCCTAGGCAATGGCAGATAGGAATTGTGATCCCTATCTTCTAAAAGGGAGATCAGAGAGATTGCAACAACTATCGAGGCATCTCTTTGCTCAGCATTCCTGGGAAAGTGTACGCTAAGTGTCTGGAGAAGAAAAGTCGGGAAATAGTCGACTCCAAACTGTCGGGGGAGCAGTGTGGTTTCCGACCTGGTGGAAGAACGACGGATCACATGTTTGCTCTAAGGCAAATCTTTGAGAAATCCTGGGAGTATGCAAATTCTGAGACAGGGAAAAAAAATTCCCCCCTTTTTTATTAAAATATTTCTTTTAAAATTCACCAAGCTGATAACCTAAGAACAATAGGAGAGAATGGAAGCAAAAGAAACGGAGAAACGAGGAAGAGGTAAAAAATAAAAACATCCCTCAACTCTAGCACCCACAAGCAAGACCTACCGAAAAGACAATAATCCACAAAAATTATGATTAAATAATTCAGGACCCAAGACAAAGTTAAAAACCCACCACAGACAAATAGATACCTTCCACGGGTTCCAACCGGCTCTTAGGCCTACCTAGGGACTACCCGCGAAGGAGGAAGCATTCAAGGCAGAAAAAGAATTTACAGGCGGAAGGCGGGGAAAAATTAAACCCAAAGGGAGAGGATAAAACACGACCGGCCTTTCGTAAGGAAGCAGACTTCCTCCCTTAAAAAACTTCGCAAGTCCACAGTCTAAAACGGCACACAGGGCCTTCACTAGGAACGGAACTTGCGCAAGTTACGGGACAAAAATACCTTCGTGATCTCGCGTGCTCCTAATCCTATTGGCCCGCCAGGCGTTCAGGAAGCGAGCCATGCGCAGAACCTGGCAGGATGAGGTAGCTCCACAACGGAAAGGCAAGCACCCTCCAAAAAACCCCCGATCCCACTACTAAGGACGAAAACCTGAAGAAACAAGACGGTGCCTAAAGCAGGTGGGGGAAGGCAGAGACAAATCCGAAAAATCCAAAAGAACAACTTCCACCAAAGACCAAGGGAGACAAAACCTGTAATAAAAGGATAAGAAAGTTAAATAGGTCAAACGTAACTAACCTAGAAGAGCAACAAAAAAATAAAGCCAGAAGACGCTCCAACAACCCCCCAAAAACTTATAAAATTCAATTTTGCTTGAAAAAAAAAATAAAATGTTGCGTGCCTAAACGAGGCACGTACGGCTGAGGGGAAGCATGGAGTCTATGTCCTCGGTGAGGATGGAAACAAATAAAAATAAAAAGCAAGTTAGGCTGAAGGAATCCTAAGTTACGGGGAAAGTACAATCCCAAAAAGTCACCCCAAAATTACTGTGTTACAAAAATGGAAGTCGGAGCGCCGTAATAAACCGAAACTGAAAAGTCCTGAGATGCTTCACGGCAGGGAGTCGGCGCGGGGCTCAAAGAGAGGCAACATGAGGAGCAGTGTGACCAGATTTAGTTCTTTGGGAACTACATTGGTCCTTTTTGTCCTACAAAAACTACTTAGTCCTCTTTTTTGGTCCTTTAAGAAATTTGGTTCTATTTTAGTTCTTTACAGTATGAACGGTACTTTTTAGTTCTCTCTTGAGGTTTCTATCGCACACCAAAGTGAAACCGATCAATCAAACTACCAGCTTGGTCTATTTCTACCGATTTGTACCCAGTGAACTGTATATGTTCTACCACTGTTTATACAAAACCATGATGTACCTGAACCTGAATAAATAACCCATTGTTCCTTCATAAAATTTACTGTTTTTATATATTTATTCTCTTTTCACGGGAAGATGATTTGGGTTAGGCCACATAATCTAAATTGAATAAAAGTTAAAAAAAATTAAAATTAATAAAATAGAAATTGAAAAATACGTGTGTGCATTGGCGGGTTTGAAGTATCATGCTACGGCTAGCCAAATAGCATAACCTGGCGGCAATTATCGTTGCATGCAGTATTATAATGCTAACAAAATTTCAGTCCTTTTTTAGTAATATAGTGAAATATTTGGTCCTCATTTAAGTCCTACTTAAAAAAATTTTTGGTCCTAACCATTTTCAAAACCTGGTCACACTAGTGAGGAGAAGCAACTGGAACTCGATATGGACGGAGGGAAGAGAACCGAGCTGTTGAAAACGTGGCAGCTAAAACGTGCTCAAACGCCCACGTAGAGAGAGAGAAAGAGGATTCAACAGCGACGAACGTCCGGGGATGTTCCGAAGAACACATGGCAGGAGCATGGATTCTAAGTCTCAGCAGAACCGATATCGCTCGAGCAGCGTTCAGCGAACGAGCCGGCGAGCGACGGCGTCAAGGCAAGGTCTTCCCGAGAACCCACGGACGAGAGCGTGCTAAACGACTCGTACTCCATTCCGCCCACTCTAAGAACCAGCCCGTGTTTCCAGCTGACAGCAATTGAGCTAAACTTTTGGACAGAGCAGAGCTACGTCGATGAAGGAAAGAAAGAACTGGAAGTTTTACACACCAAAGCAACAGTTATTTTCCCATCGGGCGTTATTGCTTATTTTCGAAACGGCCTCGGAATAGTGAGTGAAAGAGGCGGCGGCTGTTTAAGCGCCATTAATCACGAGATTTATTTTGTCTGCGAAAACTCTTCCATGGCTTTTGTTTAAGAACTTTAGTTAGCCGGGCAAACTCTGATTCTTTTGGATTAGTTTCTCTCAATGTTATTTTTGCAACATTTAGAAGTAACGTATCTATCACGAAGTAACGTTCTTCATTTTTGCTTTCTAGAACAGAGGAAGCCATTGTATGCTTAAGAATTTGAAGCTCTTGTCGAAGCTTCACTGTACAGTATTTTTCTATTAAAGAATAGTACAGACTTTTTGAGGTTTTATCACCAGACGGTGGTTGTGCGTTCTCAATGTTAATGTATGCCACAGATTAAGAATACACAGATGGGACGTTTCTCCCACAGAGTAAACAGAGCGATCATCCAGCATTAGATGTGTTAGCCAGCTGCGTCGCCACTGGAAACTCTCGCATGGCCATCTTTTGGTGGGACTCAGATCGCATATTCCACGTTACTTTCCATGTGTTTAGGCACGTATTTGAGGGTAGGGAACGGTTTTTTTTCTACTTTAGCTAACGTGGAATGAGTGAACAACATGCCAAACTACTGCGTGGCATACGGATGTAACATGAGATCAGCAAAAGACAGCGGGTTAAAAAAAAAAAGAGAATTGTAAGTCATCGTGCGTTATATGGCTCAATCGTGGGTCGTTTTCAACCCATGCCCAAATCGCTGCAAATTATATCACCAGCCTTTCTTTGTGTCCCCAACATTAAAAATTTTTTGTTTTCTAAAAAATGTTTGTTTGATAAAAATATCAAAGAATTTCAGTCATTTTTCAGCAGTATTATCAATGTAAGGTGCTGGTTAATGCTTTCAAAAGGTTCACTTTTAGATAAATAATTAAATATATACTGGAGATGACCTCCCAACATGATGTAATAATTTTTCTATTGAAAAATGGAAGGAAAAAGTTTGGTAATCAATATTTTGCCCACTTCCTAACTACCTACAGCTCTGCAACTTTCCCCAACGGCGTCTTATAGATGATAATGCATGTTTCAATCTTTAATTTCACTAGTCTTTCA
This sequence comes from Rhysida immarginata, assembly GCA_023313115.1. Lineage (NCBI taxonomy): Eukaryota > Metazoa > Arthropoda > Chilopoda > Scolopendromorpha > Scolopendridae > Rhysida > Rhysida immarginata. The sequence goes on along the minus strand of JAHWFO010102052.1, from coordinate 18,603 downwards.
TTTATTCGTAAGTTATTTAATATTTAAGTTTAATATACATTATATACAGTGCAATCATGACGTAACGACTAACTGTAACGTTTATTGTTATCGTTGCTAATTTGATCATTATTGCTAGCAATGTTGTTGATTGTGGTGAGCATTGTTTCTGATTAAGCCAGCATAAAGTATTTTATATAAACGTTTACCCGATATCAGACGGCAGATTTCCAAGGTTTTTTGGTTTTTGTAGATATCAAATAAAAAGCTTATTTTTTATAAATAAAGACTAAAAAGAATAAAATAAAATATATAAAATAAAAATTTTAAAGCACACACTTTCACCTTAAAAAGTTCAGAAAAAAGTAAAAAATCGAATTTTAAAAAAAAGGTAAAAGTGTGGTGGCGCGTTCAATATTAAATTTTAAAAAGAAAATACTACATAATAAACGCGCCTCCACATTTTTACCTTTTTTTAAAATTCGATTTTTTCCTTTTTTCTGAACTTTTTAAGGTGAAAGTGTGTGCTTTAAAATTTTTATTTTATATATTTTATTTTATTTTATTTTATATTAAATTGAAATTGAGAACATGTAAGGCCATGTAGCAGTTGCACATTAATTTTTATTTCCTATGAAATTGATGAATGTTACCTATAAAATCACTTTTTTGTGCATCAATGAAACAAAGTTTTGGGAAAATATAAAAATTTCACATGAAAATCGTCTTATACCATGTAAAAAGCGGATTATTCGCTATTTTGAGTATGGCTTCTACAGTGTAAAATGCGGCATCGTCCCACCACAAGATGGCTGCCAAGAGCCGACGCTCTTTTGAGGCCGTAAGCGCTCTGTTTACTCTGTGGGTCTCCGATTCTCTATGGGAGAAAAGGAAACCGGTCACGTGATTGCGATTCATACCCTACCAAGCGGCCGTCAGGGTCATAATAAAAATAGCATGGAAGTCTACGGAAAAACACTTAAGTTCGTGGAATCGTACTTCACTTTTAAATTACAATAAAGGTGAAATTTGATCTTAAATTGTTCCAAAAGTAGTGAACTAACAATAACTATTAGTTTTGTAAAAGTAAAAAAAAAAATGTAAAGCATCAAAAATTTTAAAACACTGAACACAAAAGTTTGGATATAAATATTGATTTTATTCCGAATATTCTGTAATTTATATACAAATAACTACTATTACATATTTTAATAACTCCAGTAGTAAAAGAAAATCGTTTTTAAATAATTGTTAACCAACAACTTATTAAGAAATCTTTTTATTAATTTATCAAATTAACTCAATATAAACATGGCCTTAAAAGTGATGAATGTTTATTTGTTGTATGTAACTAATGTTAATTTTGATATTTCTACTTTGTAGTTGAAGTTAATGTTTTGTTTTATACTTACTCATTACAACGAAATCAGTATATAAAATCTGTTAAAATAATAAATATGAGGTTCCTCATCTCATTTACAGAAAATAATAAAGTATTACACATGGTTCACTTTCATTAATTTTCGCTTTTTCCTTCTTGTTTCCCCATAATTTTGATTTTTATTTTGCCATTTTTATAAAATACCTTAATTATAGCAAACAATACAAAGAAGAATAACTCCAGTAACACTATTCCATATAATAAATTTAAAATTTATTATGTGGAATAGCGTTTTTGGAGTTATTCTTCTTTGTATAGTTGTATCCACAGTTTTTGGCTTGATTCCTGTGTATAGCAAACAATTCTACAAAATTCTTCAACTGTTCCTTACACCATGTGAACCAGCTGTTTGATGCATAATTGAAAAAATATTCTACCAACCTTGTTTTAACACCAGGCGAATGTAACAAATGAGGAATTATTTCCTCAGTAATTTTTTCACATGTCAATAGAAAAGAAACCCAATCAGCAGGCACAGTTAAAGAATGAACATTTCCTGAATTTCCCTTATAATTTTTGAACAGCAAAAAAAGTATGATTATCATGAGATAATTCTTGATTATCCTTGAGAAACATATTTCTCCAATTTAAGCAATCATGACGTAAAATTATTTTTTGGGAAATATAATCAGCAAAATAAACAAGTCGTTTTCTTCTGGCATGGAAATTATCACGGAATTTAAATCCTCAGCAACATGCATTGATTGAGGCAATGATTGCTGAATACCTAGCATTGTGGATTTTGATTTAAGTTTCTCTATCACGGCCAAACCTAATAAAAATTCATCTACATCATTCTAACAATTTGAATGCTCACTAGGTTTTAAGAGAGAATAAAAATAAAAAATAATGAGAAATACAAATACGCTAAATTAATTTATAACAGGTTTCGTACATTTATAAATAAACTATACCAATAAAAAAAAAATTAGATCCAGAAGTTATTTTTCAATTTAGATCCAGATTGTGGAATTTATTTCTTTAATTTATTATTTTATTCCAATCGCAATTCGATTAAAAAAAAATAAAAATAAATTTAATTACTTTAACTTACAGCAAAAAAACCTTAAATCACTTAAATTTACAACAATTTGAAAAAAATCACTTTAAAAAGAGGAATTTCAAAAAATTAATTACAATTTGTGACTTTTAAAATACAGCAATTAAACAAAAAATTATATACGAGGTTTATTCAAACTAAACGATCTTCCATTTTTTAAATTTTGTTTTTTATTGTTTTTTTTTTTTTAAATTTCCTTTAATAAATTAGTCATAAATAAATAAATGACCCACATATTAGATTACCAGGCCTGAAATCCTTGACTCTTTACGAAAATTTCCGAAAAGAAACTTGGTCAGACAATTTTCTGTTTTTTTTAATAACTGTTTATTTTTTTTAGTATGCATATACCAAAAAAAAAATTAAATAAAACAAATGTGTATGCGCATTTTGCAGCGTGCATTGGGAATATGCAGCCATTGTATTCAACTCTTCTTAATCCTCTCCTCTCCTTGTTAAAAAAGTCACTTGATGTGTGCAGATCACATATTAAATTACAGACCTTAATCCACATTTTTAATCCGTGGTACAGGCTTTATAAGTGTATAATTAATAAGCATGTATCCCCACTTATAGCATGTAATCTGCTCTGCTGATTAGATTGTCACCCTGACGGACGCTTGGTGCGCTGCAGTAACTGAGGCCAGTTGCATGACTAATCGAGTTTACCTCAGCTTAACCTGGATTGACGCATCTGTGTATTCTTAATCTGTGGTGTATGCTGTTTGAATTAAGTTTATATGAATTTTGCCTCTATTCTCCTTTTCGCAATTTATGGAGTTTGTAGCATTAAGAGCAAGGGTGCCTTAATTGCTAATTTAAGTCTAGTGTGATTTCAATTTTAGGCTAGAATTCTTTATTAATCTAACTTCCATTTTTGGTAACAAGATTATAATTTTTTATAAAGTTTCTTTTGAGCCTAGGTGAACTATTTAATTTAGCAAGTTCTTTATCCTATTAACGTGCGCTCTGTGTGTATTAGAAGGTTACGTGTCAATTCGTCGAGGGTCAATTCGTCGAGCGTCAATTCGTCGGAGTCAATTCGTCGAACGTCATTTCGTCGACTGTGTCAGTTGGTCGGGTGGTTAGTTTGTCGGACGTCAATTAGTCGAACGTCAATTAGTCGAGGTGTCAGTTAGTAGGGTGGTCAATTTGTCGGAGACAAATTCGTCGGATGTTTCAGTTGGCCGAGATAATAAATAAATGGCCGGGAAAAACTTTAATAAAATTTATTAACGAAAAAATTTTTGTTATTAATTTCATTACTGGAAAGGTAACAATAAATGCCTTTACTGTTAAAAATCAGTATATAAATACAGTTTTTGTAAACAATGTGATACAGAGTCTAAAATGAATTGTAGCTACAATAAACGTGATCTTGTTGACAAATGGTCAGGATATTTGCCCCAAACTGCTTATATCGCTTCAGAATCCTTCATTTGCTGTTTACAAAAGCTGTATTTGTAATACTGTTATTTACAAAAGCTGTATCACGTTGTTTACAAAAGCTGTATCAATAGCACGTTGTTTACAAAAGCTGTATTTGAATGGTAATGGCATTTATTGTTTACCTTTCAAGTAATTAAATGAATAGCAAAAAAAATTTTCGTTAAGAAATTGTTTTAAAATTTTTCCCGGTCATTTATTTATTATCTCGACCAACTGAAACACCCGACGAATTTGTCTCCGACAAATTGACCGC